>JAAGEH010000297.1:19791113-19858181 GCA_011751065.1 Lasiurus cinereus | reverse complement strand
GGTCTCGGCCAATCATATTTTTAGAAGGGGTAAACAATGATAGCACTTGCTGAACCAAAATTACCATCAGAGTTCAAAAGGCTGATCATGTTCACTTAAGCCCCAAACTAAATATTATTTAAATCAGGACTGCCCCAAAGAACTGGCCTATCAGCTATTCGTGATCTACATTCTGGTGCATGAGCTCAATTTAAATGTGTACACATAGAAGTCATGAGACATTTCTGTTTTGTAATAAATGAGGCAAAGGCCAACTATTACTCAGTAGTAACTTTTTTTTTTTTTTTAGCTCAGCTATCAAGTCTGTCCTTTCTGCACTATTCTTGATGCCAGCAAAGATCATTTTGATTCTAGGGATGCAATTCTTGGAATTCTCCAAATGCTCCATTAGTGTATCCCCTTCTTAGGTAACATCCTTGTAAGAAAATCCAGGAGCCTGACCTGTCTTTCACTCAAACAGATTTTGGAGATCTGGCCCAGTCTGTGTTTGCCTCCTCTTCCCACAGCATGGCACGGGGCATACCGCTGAACAAAAATCTTCTTTCCCTTCTCAACATCACCCATTTTTTTTTTAAATATATATATTTTATTGATTTTTTACAGAGAGGAAGGGAGAGGGATAAAGAGTTAGAAACATCGATGAGAGAGAAACATTGATCAGCTGCCTCCTGCACACGCCCCCTACTGGAGATGTGCCCGCAACCAAGGTACATGCCCTTGACTGGAATCGAACCTGGGACCTTTCGGTCCACAGGCTAACGCTTATACACTGAGCCAAACCGGTTTCGGCCAAAATGTATTTCCTTTTTTTTCAAATATATTTTATTGATTTTTCACAGAGAGGAAGGGAGAGGGATAGAGAGCTAGAAACATGGATGAGAGAGAGACATCGATCAGCTGCCTCCTGCACGCCCCCTACTGGGAATGCACCCGCAACCAAGATACATGCCCTTGACCGGAATCAAACCTGGGACCTTTCAGTCCACAGGCCGATGCTCTATCCACTGAGCCAAAATGTATTTCTTAAATAAACACTTGCTAAGCACAGAAAGCAAAGTGCGCTAAAATGAGTGTGCCTGTGCTCTGTTGTAAAGGAGGAGGATTCTGTCCTCCGAGGCAGACTCCCTTTAAAAAGTTTACACAGGAGCTCTCTTGGGTCCTCGCTTCTAAGATAACCGAGAAAAGAAGGAACAATGGTTGTGCCAAACAAGGCCGTAGCCATGTGCAGCCTGTTCACTGTACCAGCTGCACCTGGGGGTGAGGTCAGGAAGAAGTTGGTCATTCGAGCCCTGGCAGGTGTGGCTCGGTTGGTTGGGCATCATCCTGTGCACGGAGAGGTTGCTGGTTCGATTTCCAGTCAGGGCACATGCCCAGGTGTCAGGCTTGATTTCCACCAACGGGGGGCGGGGTAGGAGGGGAGAGGGGGAGAGGAGAAGGAGAGGGGGAAGGAGGGGGGCGGGCAGGCATGCAGGAGACAGCTTACCAATGTTTCACTCTCACATCAGTGTTTCTCTTTCTCCTTCTCCCTTCCTCTTTCTAAAGATCAATAAAATGTGAGTGTGTGTGTGTGTGAGTGTGTGTGTGTGTGTGTTTAAAGAAGTTTGTCATTGGAAACACAGCACAGGCCACACTCCTTAGGGACATTTCCAAAGTAAGTATCTTCAATGAGTATGCGCTTCCCAAGCTGTATGTGAAACTACATTCCTGTGTGCGTCATGCCATCCACAGCACATACAGGATTAAGGAATCATTCTCGTGAAGTCTGGAGGGACAGACACCCCCACACCGAGTTAGCACCCGAAGGTGCTGCCCCATGACCTCCACCAATGCCCACATAAGGAGTTAAGTCCTTCAAGATTGAAGAAAAGTTCCCTGAGGAAAAAATAAAATGCAAATTGTACTTTAAAATATACACACTCTGGATATGAAGTCAAATTCTCAGAGACTTGGTTCCTAAGCATGGAAATAGCACACAAGTTGCTGAACCTCAAAAAGTGTTGCTCTTTTTACTACAGGACACTAGAGCGAACATAGGTCTTTCCTAATCTTCCTCTGCCTTTCTCAGATGGCCATACCATTACAATAAAAAGTATTCCAGTCTAAGTAAATAGGTTTAATTACAAGGTATTCTGGTTATTGAATGATTTCTTGAGCCTTTAATGTGTCAACCTTAAAATCTAATCATCTTAGAGAACAGAGAGGAAACTAAGTTTCTGAAAGAGCAAAACAGAAGACTCTACCCTGAAACATGGTAACTACGCCAAGCCAGGGCCATTTGCAAGCAGGAGGCAGATGGGAAGGTGATCATTTCTTTCATGAATCCCAAAAGTTTGAATCCTACATTGACAGTGGGGAAGCTAAAAAGAAACTTGATACGCACCAAGTAAGTTGTTAAAAACTTAGGAGTCCTCAATAGCTTCTCTTGGGGAAAGGGATGAAAACAGAGTTCATTAACGTCAATTTATAAAGCACTAAAGATAGGCATTTAAGGCTTCCTTCCCACCAAAAACCAGCTAGAGTAGAAAATTGAAAGCTTATTTCTCCAGAGGAAGTATGATTCGGGGACTACCAATACACATGAGATCAGTGGGTCTCTATGTAAAAGAAGGACATTATATGAATGATGAAACCGCATGATGAAACTCACACCCGATTTCCCCACTAAACCTGGGAGCAGCCAGGCTGAAATCCTCCAGGGAGAGGATTCTTTCTGGGGAATTTGAGGAGCACAACAGTGGGGGGAGGAGGAGGAAAAAATACTGACATGGAAAATGCCTATGACCAGCCCAGGCAAATCACACCACACACTGGAGTCCAGTCAAGAAACCCCAACTATTCTTGAGGAGACCACCATAGTGGTTAAGAACACACAAGCCTGAGTGTCGGAAACCAAACATTGCTCTCACTAAATGGATGTAAACAGGAGGCCAGAAGGCTGGTCAACCTTGAAGCTCTGAAAGGTCAGAGCCAGCCACCCCCTATCTCATGGAGACAATGAACTTCCCCATCAAATAATCATTTAAATCCTGACTGATAAAGATAATCCACTTGTTACTGGAATTGCCTGCTTTAGGGCAAAGGGTGGATCCCAAACCTAAAGAAAAGAGATGGCAAGGCCAAAGGAAGGTGGCAGTCCTTTCCACTAGAGCAGAGGTTCTCAACCTGTGGGTCAGACCCCTTTGGGGGTCAAACGAACCTTTCACAGGGGTCGCCTAAGACCATCGGAAAATGCAGATATTTACATCACGATGCATCACAGTAGCAAAATTTCATGGTTGGGGGTCACCACCACATGAGGAACTGTATGCCGGGGTCGCGGCCTTAGGAAGGTTGAGAACCACTGCACTAGAGGAAGGCTCCCGCCTGACCCCCCAATATCGCCAAATTAATGTTTTCTGGTCTCTCATTTCGTTTGCGTGCGGCCTCCTTCAGAACCCGAACCCTGAACCACGCAGGACGTGGAAAGAGGTTCCCACACCTGAGGCAACAGAAGCAAAAGTAAACAAGTGGGACCAAATCCAATGAAAAAGCTGCACAGCCCAGGAAACCAGCAACCAAAATAAAAAGGCGAATGCAGAATGGGAGGAGAATCTTTTCAAATCATGTATCTGGTCAGGGGTTAATATCCAAAATATATACACAACCCATAGAACTGAAAAGCAAAAACACAATCTGACTTAAAAAATGGGCAGAGGATGTAAATAAGTCATTTTTCAGGAACAAAAACATACCCATGGCCAACAGCTACCTGAAAAAGGTGCTCAACATCACTGATCATCAGGGAAATGCAAATCAAACCCAGAGGGAGATATCATGTCACACCCGATAGAAGGGTTATTATAAAAAAAGATGAGAAGTGACAAGTATTAGCGAAGATGTAAAGAAAAGGGGACCTTTGTGCGCTGTTGGTGGCAATGTGAATCGGTGCAGCCACTGTGGAAAATCTTAGAGATTCCTCAAAAAAAATTAAAAATATAACTGATACCATTGTCATCAATCTACCCATATTTTCTGGCATATAAGAGGACTGGGCGTATAAGACAACCCCCAACTTTTCCAGTTAAAATATAGAGTTTGGGATATACTTGCCCTATTAGATGACACCCGGCGTATAAGACAACCCCCGACTTTTGAGAAGATTTTCCCGGGTTAAAAAGTCATCTTATATGCCGGAATATACGGTAACTATGAAGACCTGGAAAGGAGCAAAGGAAAGGCCAAATATTATAGGCACACCCTCATATTATAGTGCAGTTTAACACTCCCCAGGGAGGCACAGGTCTGCCTCCCCACTCTTCTCCTCCAAGATCGCTGGGGGGACATGTGATCCAGTCATAGGGTTTTACGAAATTGTATTTTGTAAGTGATTTCCACTTCAAAGTAGACACTTCAGCAACACAGGGATTATTCAAACATTTTTTTAGAATTCCTCGTTAAGGAAGGGTTTTCAGAACATACACCTGCTGTGCCATAGATATCAGTGATGAGTGAATGCTGATCTTTTGGGGATGATCACAGGAGAAGTACTAGGCCTAACTGTGCCAATAAAGTTATCTAACTTTACATGCATTTTTCATGGGCATTGAAAATATTATGCTATTTTTCTTAAGAGTGACAAAATACTCATTTTTATTACAAAATGTGTGGGGGTTTTTTGTTTCTTTTTGAGAAAGCCAAAAGTCATTTTATGCTGTTGCTGCTGAATCAGGTGGTTTAAAATAATGCCAGGCCATGTGGGGGTAGGGGACAAAAATACCAAAAAAACAAAGAAAGAAAAATACAACAACAATAACAAGAGAGATTTAAATATTAAGAAATAAAAATGTATTTTGTGACCTATAAACTGGCTCTGAAGGTAATTTTGAATTGTTTTGGGCCTCATAGCCTCCGAGGGTGACTATTTTGCCTTTTAAAAAGCATTCTTCGTTTACTTTTTTTTAAAAGGGTGTCTACTTTGAAAGACAACATTCATGTATGTACAAATTTGACTTTGAAATACAAGTCTCCTTCTTTATTCACAGGTGGGATTCATCTGATCGCATTTTCCAGACATGATTTCCTATGCTCAAAACAAGGAGAAGTAGACACGCAAAGAAAGGTCTGGCAGGAAATACCTTTCTTCGGTTCCTGAGCCAGTCTTCCAGCATTGCCTATCAGTATTTTGCCTACTTTTCTGACCAATGCGTTTTGCCAAATACTTTTTTTTTTTTTTGGACTGTCTCCTTTAACACGAAATGACCGAGTCTGGAGAAATGCTGATGTAAATATCATGTAACAGTTTAATGAAACAATACTTTAAAAAATATATTATATATATATGTATATATATGTATATATATGTATATATATGTATATATATGTATATATATGTATATATATGTATATATATATACATATATATATATATAGTGTGTGTGTGTTTTCCTATTGATCTCAGAGAGGAAGGGAGAGGGAGAGAGAGAGAGAAACATCAATGATAAGAGAGAATCCTTGATGGCTGCCTCCTGCGCGCCCCCTACTGGGGACCAAACCCGCCACCTGGGCATGTGCCCGGGACCGGAATCGCTCCTGGTCCCGGGGGGGGGGGGGGGGGCCCCCCGGTCCCCGGCCGGCGCTCTACCCACTGGGCCATCCCGGCTGAGACTGAAACACCACTTTTTAACGCGAGAGACGCAATCTGCTCTTTTCTTTCCCGACCTCCAAGCTGGTTTCGCGCTCCGCCTGCTTGTCGCCACGTCCCCGCGTGTGACACAAACCTCTGAACGAGAAGCGTCTCCCTGCCAGCCTTCGGGGGTCAGCGCATCCCCCATCCCCGCCGAACCCGTCCTTTCCAGGACCAGCCAGCTTCCCGCGCGGCTTCGGTAACCTAGCAACCCAGCCCGCGCGCTCGCCAGGCACTTCCGGAACTCCGGCGGGAGGGGTCCAATCGGCTCGGCGGAGCCGCCGCAAAGGCTGACGGGGCGCCGGAAACGGGGCGCCGCCGGCGTCGGCTCCATGGTGACGGGACGCCGCCGCCGCCGCCGCGGGCTTCGGGGTGGCGATGGCCCTGCGGCGCCGCTGGGCGGAGGCGGCCGTGGCCGTGACCGTCTTCCTCCCGTGGGCGCTGCCCCGCGTGGCGCAGGCCCAGGCCTTCGCCCTGCCTTTCCGGCAGCCGGAGGGCTGCGGCCGCGGCCAGTACTTCGACATCTCCGCGCTCTCCTGTGCGCCGTGCGGGGCGCACCAGCGGCGGGACGGCCGAGGTGAGAGGCCGAGGCCGGGCCGGGCCCCGCCGACACCCCCCGGCCCGATCCCCGGTCCGATCCCCGGCCCGATCCCCGACACGCACCTTCCCGCCTGCGGGAACGCCCGGCGGATTTCCTTGGAGGATGGCAGTCGAGTCCGCTACGGGGCGCGTGTCCCCTCCTCCGCAGCCTCAGGGTCTTTTTTTTTTTTTAAATATATTTTATTTATTTTTTTACAGAGAGGAAGGGAAAGAGATAGAGAGTCAGAAACATCAATGAGAGACATCGATCAGCCGCCTCCTGCACGCCCCACACTGGGGATGTGCCCGCCAGCAAGGTACCTGCCCCCGACCGGAATCGAACCCGGGACCTTTCAGTCCGCTCTATCCACTGAGCCACACCGGTCTCGGCAGCCTCAGGCTCTTTAGGGAGCACCCGGGAGGAGGAGAGAATGGGAGAAGCCATCTGAGGTTCAGAGGGGCGGGCGACAGCACAGGTCGGGGCAGGGAAGGCGGATGAATGAGCCCGGGGGGGGGGGGGGGACGGTGACACCCCGTTATCTTACTTGTCACAAGCCAGGCGCTTAGAGCCAGCCGGAAGGGACCTTCCGCTGGAGCAGGTGCAGCCTCCTCCTCCTCGTACAGCGGAGGAAACTGCAGTCCGGGTAGGGGCGTCCTGTCCTCCTGGCCGCCTCCCTCCACTGGGGTCTGGAAGAGCACGGGTCTTTGCCCTGAGCCTGCACCCCGCTCTGCAGCAGCGGTTCTCTACCTGTGGGTCGCGACCCACAGGTTGAAAACCGCCAGCCAGGTCGCCTAAGACCATCGGGAAACACAGATATTGACATGATGATTCATGAGCAGTAGCAAAATGACAGTGATGAAGTAGCCACGAAAATAGTTTTTAAGATTGGGGGGTCACCACCACAGGAGGAGCTGTATGGAAAGGTCACAGCATTAAAAAAAAGGTTGAGAACCAGACTATAGCATTCATCTATAATACTTTTTTAAAATATTTTATTGATTTTTTACAGAGAGGAAGGGAGAGGAATAGAGAGAGTTAGAAACATCGATGAGAGAGAGAGACATCAATCAGCTGTCCCCCCTACACCCCCCACTGGGGACCGCAACCAAGGTACATGCCCTTGACCGGAATCGAACCTGGGACCCTTCAGACCGCAGGCATACGCTCTATCCACTGAGCCAAACCGGCCTCGGCTCATCTATAATATTACAGATTTCTGTAGGACTTATTCCTTTTATTATTTGAATATTACTAATTGACCCTAAAGACTCTTTCAATTATTATTTTATGTATTTGTATGTGTGTTTTTTCTGCTTGAAACATCCGTCATTTGGTCCTCGTTCTCTTCACGGAAACAGCTTAGAATAAGACTTTTTTCTAGTTCTAAAGTCTAAGATTTTTTTGTTTGTTTTTTAATTGATCTTTATTGTTGAAAGTATCACAGATAGCTCCCCTTTTATCACCCTCCTCACCCCACGCCAGCCCCTCCCTGGCCTTCACCACACTATGTGTCCATGGGCTATGGATGTATACATACATCGTAAGTCTCCCGATTAATCTCTCCCCACCCACCTTCCCTCTGAAATTTCTCCATCTGTTCCATGCTACTGTGTATCTGGATCTATTTTGGAGTTGACCAAATCAAGATGGAAAAGTCTAAGATGTTTTCAGTCTCGATTTGGGTCACCAGGGTATTACATTTCTGCCATCTTCCAAATTGACATATCCCCATGTAAGTCCTCATATAGGACAGGTCAGGCCCCACCAGTGAGGCGATATCAATGAGAAAGAATTTCACAGCCTCTAATTTCACAGTGTCTGGTGATGCCAAAACCAGTTTGGCTCAGTGGATAGAGCATCGGCCTGCGGACTGAAAGGTCCCAGGTTCGATTCCGGTCAAGGGCACGTACCTTGGTTGCGGGCACATCCCCAGTGGGAGGTGTGCAGGAGGCGGTTGATCGATGTCTCTCTCTCATCGATGTTTCTGGCTTTCTATCCCTTTCCCTTCCCCTCTGTGAAAAATCAATAAGATATATTTTTTAAAAATAAGAATAAATAAATAAATAAAGTGTCTGGTGTTAGTTTCATAATTATGAGCCAGGGTATATGCATTCTAATACAGAGATTCCTATAGGTGCTGTTTCCACTTCAGGCCACCTTAGAGAACGATGTTCTTACTTCCAGCAAATCAAATAGTGATTACCTCATGAGGTTTACTGTCTGTGCAAACAGAAGAATATGGTAATTTATCGGGATGAATGTAACTTTTCTAATAAGGTTTTGTTTTGACAGAGTAAATTGGAGTTTATTGAATATGTGTGTATGTTTGGGTGAAATAGAAATGTGACATTTCCATATCAGTTAATATTACTAGTTTAATAGTTCAATAATTTATTATGCTTGCACTAAAAATGGTTGCAAACACAGTATCTACTGAATGCCCCACCCACTCTAAGATCTTTACATATAATAACTAATTTAATATTCATAAGTTAAGATTAGAACCCAAGGAGTATGTTTCAGCATTTGAACCTAGGCGGTACTGGCGCCAGAGTCTTGCTCTAAACTATTATACTACTTTTCTAGATCTTAAGAATTATTAAAAGTCTCCCTGTCTTGGAGTTATTGTTTTTATTTACCAAGGTCAAAATTGGCTCTCTTCTTTTTAGGAACTTCATGTGTGTGTCTACCAGGATTTCAGATGATCTCTAATAATGGAGGAACAGATATTATTTGTAAAAAGTGTCCAGAAGACAAGGTACGTTCCCCAGTAGGGGTTGTGCAGGAGGCAGCTGACTGATGTTTCTGACTCTAATTTTACTGTGAAAATAGTAAATTAAATGCATTTTTTAAACTATCCTCTAATACTGTACGCTACTATTTCCCCACAACCTTTAACATTATAAAGCTAACTTTTCTCTTTTTTTTACTAGAGTAAATTTGGGGAGACTGGTAAAATTTTATGCAAACTTGGAGTAAATGGGAATCTATTGCTTTGCTTTATAAAATTTGAAATAAAACACTCCCACAAAAATGGTGTGTTTTTACCTTTCCTCATAGAGTAATTCAGTTATAAGGAAAAAATAAATAAACGATATATATATATATACAGCAATTTGGAATACATGTATCCTTTGGTACAAATTGAATTCGGTGTCTTAGCCCTATATTTCAACGTCTTATATAATAATTTATGCCTGTAATGAGATTACATAGATAAGTTCATGCATCATTAAATAGGTTAAATAATATCTATTATTATTCTCTTGGTCATTTCATTATATCATAACTAGAGGCCCAGTGCACGAAATTCGTGCACTGGTAGGGTCCCTAGTGGCTGGCTGCTGCCTCCCTCCCTTCCTCCTCCCTTCCCCTGCTGTAGGCCGGCCCTGCCCCCTGGTCGAACTCTCCCAAGAACTCCTGGTCAGGGGGATAATTTGCATATTGCGCTTTTATTAGGTAGGATTTTTGGAAAACTAGGAAGCTAACAGTTATTATATATGATGATTCTTAACAGAAGTATCTTTTCAATCATTTAGGATAATTAAAAGTCTCTGTGTGCCAGTTCTAACTTTTCTAATAATATATCTTCTCATTATCTGTGTTAAAAAAATTTGCATTTGGGAATGTAATATACAGTTACCAGTTGTTCTACTTTATGGCTAGTACTTGTAGATTTGATGATCATTTCGATACTTATTTTTTTACTTTTGGAAATATTGACCTTATGATAAATAGCCACTATTAGGAAATGATGCCAAAGGAGATTTGTTTTTCAATGCCATTACTAAGAAGTCATAATTTTTAAGTAGTCTTATATAAATGTGCTGCCAAATATAGGAGCACTTATTGATATATCCCGTTTTTCAACTTAAATTTAAAATCATTTGTGATATTATTTTTTTATTGCCGTTGTTCTCTATTAATTTTGGCTACATTCATGTTTGTAATATAATTACTGTATTTTTGTCTCATATTTTTCTTAATCATATAATAAACCCAATTTGAATGTCATATTTTACTAATATAAACTGTTAATGGGTGGAAGGAAATATAGCCTCATAATTTAACAAATTTGTTTACATATCATTTATATACCATACATTAGCCTATTTTGAATCATAACTTAATTTTTAAAAGCTAATATATTTGGATTATTAAAGATTAGAATAATTATTTTAAGACAAGTAAAACTAAACTTAATTGGCTATTTATTAAATCCTGTTGAATGTTGTTTTATCTTTGTAAATGGAAAAACTGAATGACAGTATTAATTATAAAAGCAAGCACTCATTTGGACTGAAAATCATGAAGAAGAAAGCACGATTTCCCAGAGTTAATAGTAGCCAATACATGGTTATAAATGTATATCTTAATTTTGGAATATAAACACAAATTGGCTACACAGGAAATTTTTACGTGGCCCAGTTGTATGTTATGTATGCGAATAAAAACTACAAATTATACAGTATTGTGGCTTTTGGATTTACATGATCAAAAGGAGGAAGAAGTTAAGAAGAGAAAATAATTTTTTTTTTTTTTAATTTAGAAAGGTGTTACCAAAGATGGCTGGAACTGCATTTCTTGCCCTGGTGTTTTAACTGCAGAAGGAAGATGCCACTGTCCCAGTGGCCACATTTTAGGTAAGAAGTAGATTTCTTATAAAGTAGTAACACATCTTCATTTGTGTTTGTTTTTGATAAGGGCATTAATTGAAATAGCATAGTGATTTCTTAACAATTTCTTTATTACTCTTTTTTCAAAATGTAATGATGTTTGAAACAGCAGCAGGCATTAGGAAGAAGGTAAAAAGCCCTTCCTGATTTTTAATAATTCTTAATAATGTTAGATTAGATGGATACTTCCTTAATATAATATGATAAAATACAAGTTTCAGCTCAAAAGCCAACATGATGCTTAATAAGGAAAAATAATAAGCATTCCTCTTAATATCAGGATCCAGCAAATGGAAAAGAGAAAAATAAAAAGCTGGGGTAGCAATACTCATCTCTGACAAACTATACTTCAGAATGAAGGCCATCACAAGAGACAACAAAGGTCACTACATGATACCAAAGGGATCCATGATACAAGAAGATAGAACACTGGTAAACATATATGCACCCAATATAGGAGCACCTAAATATATAAAAAAACGTCTAGAGGACTTTAAGGGAGAGATTGACAACAACACAGTCATACTAGGGGACTTTTAACACCCACCAATTTCACTGGATAGACATTCCAGACAAAAAAAATTAACAAGGAAACAGTGACTAAAGGACACACGAGATCAGATGGACTTAATTGACATTTGTAGAACATTTCACCCCAACATGCAGAATATACATTCTTCTCAAGTGCACATGGGTCTTTCATAAACATAGACCACATGTTAGGTTGTTTTCTAACAAATAATGCTTCAATGAAGACACTTATATTCTTGTGTATATGTTTCAGTAGGTTAGGTCTCTAAAAAGGCAATTGTAGTGTGTAGGGTATGTGAATGTAAATTTTTTAAAATATATATTTTATAGATTTTTTACAGAGAGGAAGGGAGAGGGATAGAGAATTAGAAACATCAATGAGAGAGAAACATCGATCAGCTGCCTCCTGCATGCCCCCCACTGGAGATGTGCCCGCAACCAAGATACATGCCCTTAACCAGAATCGAACCTGGGACCTTTCAGTCCGCAGACCAACACTCTATCCACTGAGCCAAACTGGTTTTGGCTGAATGTAAAATTTTAATAAATGCTATCAAGAGCCCTCCAAGTGGCAGAAACTTAGCAGCAGTCTGTAAAAAAATTTTTTCCAAAAAAAAATAAATAAATAAAATTCTCCGTGTAGCAGGAACATACAGGTAAGAGGTAAGGAAATTTTTCAAGAAAAAAATACTAATTTATTGTTGTGAGGATTTGGAGAATTAGTTTTTGTAATTTTTTTATGTGAATGGGGAGGATTTCACTTTTCCAAATACTTGAGGTGCTTAACATGCCTTTAATGCAAATAATGTTCTGAGAATTATTAGAATTGCCCGTGAGATTTAGTAAGTGTGTACAAGCTTAGATATTGACTGTGGGTCACATCGGAATTTTGTTTTTATATTTTAGTGGAAAGAGATGTAAATGGAACCTTGTTGTCTCAAGCAATCTGCACGCTCTGTGATGGAAAGGAAAACTCCTTTGCAGTAGCAGATGCTTTAGGAGACAGGTAAGCAGTGTGCGGCGTGCTGGCTTCATGAACATCATTTTATATCCATGCAGACTCTGTACCTTTTTAAAGTACTTTCCCGAATCATTTGCTCCTCACAATAACCCAAGGAAGGATAGAAATCGACATTACCAGCTAGAGAAGCTGAGGCCTCGAGAATGAGGCAGAATAGGGTGCATAGACCCTGGATAGCTCAATAGGTCAGTCTCTTCGCTTTAGAGTGGTACATCCCCCACTTCATAGGCTGTTATCACAGCTTAGAATTAAATATGTTAAATTCTTAGCATGGTGCTCCAGAGCAAGTGCGCATGAGCTACTTTTTAATGTTTTTTTTAAAATATATTTTATTGATTTTTTACAGAGAGGAAGGGAGAGAGATAGAAAGTCAGAAACATCAATGAGAGAGAGACATCGATCAGCCGCCTCCTGCACGCCCCACAGTGGAGATGTGCCCGCAAGCAAGGTACATGCCCCCAACCGGAATCGAACCTGGGACCTTTCAGTTCGCAAGCCGATGCTCTATCCACTGAGCCAAACCGGTCTTGGCATGAGCTACTTTTGTTTGTTATTATGTAACTTGCATATATCTGTACTACAATATATAATAGTAACTTCTATTTACATCATACTTACTACATACCAGGTACTGTGCTTTATATATTACGTTATGTAAGAAAACATACTAATACATGTAATGATAAATAAAATAATTTAGTTACACTCTTGTAGCCCTCTTCTCTATCACTTCCTGTTCTCCCTTTGTGAATGCATATGTACACACCAAACACGCATGCACACACACCACTCCCTCTCTGTAATTCAGACACATTATTCCTATTTCAACTTCTTCCGTTTTAGAGGTTACTTCCCTTTAAGTATAGTTTTCCGTTCAATTGTCAAGTTCAAGATCGGAAACACTTAAGCAGCTTCTTCTGGGGGATACTTAGCATTGGATCATCTCTCCTTCCAGGCTGCCCTGCATTGTAGCACCCAAATGCATTGCTGGGCAGGTTCTTGCATCTTCCCCTCCAGTACCTTTCTAAGACACCCCCAAACCCCTCCTCCTACCTGCTCCGTCTTCCCAATAATAAATATCCATCTAAAACCATCAGTGTCCCCAACCAGGTTAATGCCCTCTGTCCCTTTATATTGCTCATTAATGAAAACTATATTTTCCTAAAATAAAGACGAATAGACTTTAAAATTGTTGGTTGTTAAGTTTGATAAGTAGGAGATACATGTTTCTTTTCAGCATTTTCCTTTTTTGCTTTGTGGCAGATAAAATAGGGAAAGTGTATTTGAAATAAGTACTCATAAAAATGGGTTTGGTTTCATTTATGTGAGTTTGTTGGGCTTGTTTATTAATTGAGTGATTTACCCATCTTTGCTAACAGTATTATTTATCCCTTACATCCCATATAGTTTTAAAAGAATACACTCCTATTACTGGTTAATTTTATTTATATTTATACCTGGCCTTGTAATACTAAGTGTGGTATAAAATGATTCAAGTCAGTGTAATATTTTTAATTTGTTGTCTTATCACAAGTAAGCTTAGCTGAATGAACCTAATCTAGTGTTTAGGAAGACAAGTTCTTGATTAAATTCAGGTTTAGTATAATTCATTGACATTTTAAATATTTTTTTTTGTTATATTGACAGGTGTGTCCGATGTGAGCCAACGTTCATTAATACCACCAGGTCCTGTGCGTGTTTAGAACCTAACTCTTTAGTAAGGCTAATCAAATTGATACATATTTTAAAATTAAATTGCTTATACTGTTCCAAAAATTGTTTTTTTTTTTATTTACTTATTTGTTCATTCCTTTTTTAGACAGGGGGCTTATGTTTCAGCAGCACAGTGAATTTTCCTACATCTGTGATTTCACCTGCACGTTATGGAGAGCTTGTGAGTATATTTAAATTTTTTGTTTCATTGTTAAGAATATTTCTGCATTTCTTTCGTAATTAATTTGGGATTTAAAATAAGGAACATATATGTGTAAATCACTTTATTTTTTTTTAAATATCTTTTATTGATTTCAGAGAGGAAGGGAGAAGGTGAGAAAGATAGAAACATCAGTGATAAGAGACACTCATTGATTGGCTGCCTCTTGCACGCCCCCCACCGGGGATTGAGCCTGCAACCCGAGCATGTGCCCTGGACTGGGACCCTTCAGTCTGCAGGCCGACTCTCTATCCACTGAGCTAAACCAGCTAGGGCTGTAAATCACTTTAAAACAAATTATCAGTCTAAGAAACAGACTAACAACTCAGCATTATACTTTATAAGTTCAGTTCTTGTCTTCTCTACTTTGGCTCATTCCTTTTTCAGTGAATCTCAGGACATTTAGGCTGAAGGGTCCATTATAGGTCATGTAAAGAATGCAGTATAGTTTAGTTAGGAGCACCAGAGACTAAATTTCAACTCTTGATTTACCAGTCTTCTTCTTTGTACCTTTGGATTTAGTTAACATTTCTAAACTTCAGTTTCATTGTCTGAAGTTGGGCATAATAATAACACCTACCTCACAGTGCCTGGACATGGTAGTCACTGGACAAAGGAAGTTTTTTCATATCCAGCCAGGTTCTTTATTTATAGATGACAGCCTGGTGGCATAGAGTTAGAGCTTCTGTAACAGATCCTAGTGATGCCAGCAGTTGGGATGTAAAGTGGGAAGTATGAATAAATTGGAACTGAAGAGGTCACAAATCCAAGAGAATAGGAGTTAGGTGACTGACTGGGAGTTAGTTATAAGCATGGAGTATAGCAGGCAGTGCCAGGCCAGCCAAGGTGGGTGTGATCACCCCAGAAATTGACCCCGATTCCATAGATCAGTCCTGATTGCTGGCCAGACCTAGGAACCCTATCTATGCATGAATTTTGTGCATCAGGCCTCTAGTATTAAAATAAAGAAGTTTAGGAGAAAGGAGAAACCAAGATGGCAGCATAAGATATACACCTATATGTGCTGCCTCTCACAACCACACCAAAACCATAACTAAAAGGCAAACAGCTATCATCCAGAACCACAGGAAAGCTGGCTGAATAGAAGTTTTCCAACTAGAAGGAAAGAAAAAAGCACATTGAGACTGGCTAGGAGGTGCGGAAGAGCGGAGGTACGGAGGCAGTGAAATGGGCTGGCAACTGAGTGCGCTGTTTTTTTCAATCAGAAGGGAGATACAAGCTCCCAACTGCTCTGAACTCCATTTTCGGCGAGACTCTGGGGACTCAGACTCCTATGGGGAGAAACTGGACTATTTGGCATTGAGTTGGAAAGCAAGGGTGCCTTTTTCGCAGAGATGCTTGCAAGGGATCATTGTTACTGTGTGGGGGCATGGGACTCAGAGACGTGGAGGCGGCTGACTGGCAGCCATTGCTGTTTGCTCTGCCCCAGTGATTCCCTGAGACCTCGTCCCACCCACTTTACAACCCCACCCAAGCTGTGCGTAGTGGCTTTTTGCTTATGAATGGCCTGTCCTTTCCCAGCCTAACCTAACAAACTGCAGCTGGGTCAGAGAGTTCCAAAAACTTCCAAACCCCAAACAAAGAGGAGAAATCTGCAGATTGTGCTGTAGCTCCTCCTGGGTGGCCTCAGGGAGTGGCTGACTTTGCACCTCCTTGGAGATCCAGGAGCCAATGTATGTAGTGGTCAATGTGAGATGATACTAGATTTCAACTTCTCACATCCATAAGTGACACACTCAAGAGGCAGACTCAATGAGCACCAAAGCCCCACTAAACCAAGTCCCAGCCTATAAGGGTATCTCTAGCACAGCAGTTCTTCCATTATAGAACACAGTGGGTCCTCACAGCCAATTGGCCTGGAGGTCAATCCGTCCCAGTGATACCAACAGCAATTAAGACTTACCTAAAATAAAGGAGTTTAATTCCAAATGGATACTTCGGAGTTCTTTTTAACCTCTCATTTTGAAGGCAGTGAAACCTTATTTTTTAAAAAAATATTTTTGTTGATATTTAAAGAGAAATACTACCTTCAGAAATATCAATCATCTGCCTCTGATATGCCCCCAGGTGGGGATGGAGTTGGCAACCTAGGCAGGTTCCCTGACTGGTACATAGGACAACGCTCTAACCAACTGAGCCACACTGACTTGGGCTAGAATTAATTCTTCTATTCCCTTAGAATCTATGTTTTTAATCACACTGAGAAAGTCATGTTAGTCTTTTTGCATTCAACAATATGCATATTAACATCTTCCTAACGTAGTATTAAGTAATTTTTATTTGAACTTAAAACTAAAATTCATCTTTTTGTTTGCAGGGCATGTCCATCTCTTCAGAATGGTTTGCAAGGTATTTGCATTCATCAGCAGCTGCTTGTAAGGTAAGTTTGAATTTTTTAAAAATAATTGTAGCCAAAACCGGTTTGGCGCAGTGGATAGAGCATCAACCTGCAGACTGAAAGGTCTCAGGTTCGATTCCGGTTGCGGGCACATCCCCAGTGGGAGGCGTGCAGGAGGCAGCTGATTGATGTTTCTCTCTCATCGATGTTTCTAACTCTCTATTCCTCTCCCTTCCTCTCTGTAAAAAATCAATAAAATATATTTTTAAAAATAATTTTATAAAATTTTGAAGAACTGAACTTTTTCCCCCCTCAGTTCACAAAAGTTTTCAAAGTAGATTTATCTCTTTGACTATTAGAAGAATAAACCCTTTCTAGTGGGTTTAATAAGAATATATAAAGAAAATATTATTAATTTTATATTTTGTTATAGAAGGTTGAATGAATGTCTCAGATTGAATGTATCTAAGCTTATTCAGCTGAAATTGATTCACACAGTAGCCAGGGAAGGGAAGTATTTTACAGGTCAGCATGATTCTAGCTAAACAACTACTTATGTGCCTTATTTTTGCCTGAGGAAAAGATTAATTTATTGCTTGAATGATGGAGCACAGTTGCATGCCACAGTTAATTTTTTTGTGTGCTCTAAATTGGAATTTCTTAAAACCACCTTGTTAGGACTTTCATTTAACTTTTTTCCTTCTTAACTTTCATACCTTTAAAAGCATATTAGCCTTTTATATATATAAATAAGATCTAATATGCAAACAAATTATTCTTTCAAATATAATTATTCTACTTAGCAGTTCTTTTAAATGTCATGCTATAAGTTTTTAATTCTTTCAATTGCTTGTCTTTAATTTCAGCCTAATTTTACAATTAAAATGTCCATCTCTTCAGAATGGTTTGCAAGGTATTTGCATTAAAATGTACATTATTCTTCTGCCATATAGAAAATTCTTTTATATTTAAACAGATGAACAGTATTAAAAAAATAAAGGATACCCAAAAGAATAATTTGTAGAATAGGTAAAATTAAAACCAAGCATAATCTATTATATCAGCTTTTCTTAGGATATTAAAATCCATGTTACATTTCTTTGTCATTGTTCTCTTGTAGATATATGCCAATCTAACATCTTGCCAAGCTCTTGGAAATATGTGTGTGATGAACATGAATTCTTATAACTCTGCCATTTTTGATGCATGTCGACTATTTCAGTTTGTCTTTGAAAACACTGCCGGACTGCGCACTGTTCATTCTGTGTCATTTTGGTGAGGATAGTCTGATAGATGAACTGTCATTTTGACCAAATTCAGTGCAGTTACTTTCACAAATATTAATATAAATATTGCTTCCCCATTATTAAAACAATTGTAATTGTTTATAGGAGACAGAATCTTCCATGGCTGTTCTATGGAGATCAGCTTGGATTAGCACCTCAAGTCCTCAGTAGTACACCTCTTCCTTCAAATTTCAGTTTCAAAGGGCAAAACCAGGTACAAGCATAAGTACATTTTTATGTTCAATTTGAAAAGGTAATAAGAATGTTACTAGTCATAAGTATTGCTTCTTTAGGTTGTTGTTAAATTTTAATTACTAAACTAAATCTAAGTATCAGCTGTTCTTCGTAACTAAACAAAATAGAGTTTGGCTGTCTGATTTGAGTACATATATGTATATGTCTGGATTATGTGATTATGGCAGCAAGTACTACTTGTGGGGTTGGAAAGGTAGTTCTCATCACCAAATGCAAAATAACCTCTGTCCCTTTCTATCTCTGCATATTTAAGAAGTACTTACAAACACATTTTAGGGCTCTCTGCCATTTCCCCAGTACTTCACTTGCCCCAATTCTCACCTCCAGCTTTTTGACTTTGTGGAATGAAGTAATAGATTATTCCCTCCCCTATCTCTGCCCCCTATTTAACATGTTTGAAAGACGGTTATCTGTCACCAGCACTGCCCCTCAATTCTGAAACAATAGTTTTCAGGCCCAAAAATACCCCACAAAATCTAGTCCATTTATTTTAAGTGTGCTCAGTCATAGAGACACTTGGACTAATTTTGCTTCAAAATTCAGATAACTGAATTTAATATTTGATCTCTGGAAAAAGAAAAGATGAGTCGTCAATAACAATTTCTTTATAGAATACTAGTGGCCCAGTGCACGTATTTGTGCACATTGAAAAGAAATTAGAAGAAATAACAACATGAGATAACAACAAAAACATGATATAAAAACAAAAACATGACATAAAAACAATATTGATAAAAACAATTACTGATAAAGTGATTAAACTTATTATTCTAATATCTCCCTGTATACCACATTAAGAGGAAATATACTTTGAGTGCCTGACTAATTTCCCTTGTGAGAAAGTATTTACAACTTTAACTTAACGCCACATGCTCTTTGAACTTGAGAGAAAGCAACCTATAACAAAACCATGTCCAAAAATGGGTTCAGGTACGAATATTCCTACTCTGCCTAGATTGGCGCAAGAGCTTTATATGTATTGTGCATGTGCGAGTCAACGTTTATTTTTAAATTGCCAGTGTGTGTCATATGTACTGGCCGGCCAGTCGGTCAGACAGCCGGATGGCCGGTCAGTTAGCCTTTTATATATATAGAAGATTATATTGCTTTTAGAGTATGTGACATTATTTTATTCTTACTTTCTTTAATCAGAATATACAAATGAAGTTTGTTGCTGCTTCCTATGATGCAAGAGGCAATTTTCTCAAGTGGCAAACCTTAGAAGGTGGTATTTTACAGGTCAGCATGATTCTAGCTAAACAACTACTTATGTGCCTTATTTCTGCCCGAGGAAAAGATTAGTTTATTGCTTGAATGATGGAGCACAGTTGCATGCCACAGTTAATTTTCTTGTGTGCTTTAAATTGGAATTTCTTAAAACCACCTGGATAGGACTTTCATTTAACTTTTTTCCTTCTTAACTTTCATACCTTTAATACATTAGATAAGTATTATATAAAGTATATATTCATGTTAGGACTTGAGAATTCTTGACTACAATCCAAGAAAACCTTTGTGAGAGAGATTTACCAGTTTTATTCTTTTGCTGTAGCTTTGTCCAGACACGGAAACAAGATTAAATGCAGCTTATTCTTTCGGAACAACCTATCAACAAGACGTAAGTTTAAGTTTGAACTGCATTAAGCAGTCTGTATTTTATTTTCGTTTTCACATTAGCATAATTGGAATAATCTTTGAATGTTTGAAATTGGAAATGTTTTTAATTGTAATGAAGAACTTCACTGACGTTTTTTAATTACCTGGGTACAGAAGATCTTAATTTAATTAGCACGAAGAGAGCACCTTGTCCTCCACAGAGTTTTATACACCATATAATGTTAGATTTTAATAAGCAGTTGTTGATTCGCTTCTAGGCATATTGGTCTTCAAAACAAAGTGTTCTTCCAAGAGTTTTGGATGACTAATAAACTCATTTGAGAGAAGTTTTATTACTTTATTTTTAGTGACTAATAAAAATGTTACTCACTCCCCCCTCTCATCCTTCCAGTAACAAATAAAATGCTTTTAACCATCTTTTACTCCTCCTTCCTTCCCTGACCTTTCTTCTTTTTTTTTTCTTATAAATTTTTTTAAAAAATATATTTTATTGATTTTTTTACAGAGAGGAAGGGAGAGAGATAGAAAGTCAGAAACATCGATGAGAGAGAGACATCGATCAGCCGCCTCCTGCACACCCCACAGTGGGGATGTGCCCGCAAGTAAAGGTACATGCCCCCAACCAGAATCGAACCTGGGACCTTACAGTCCGCAAGCCGACGCTCTATCCACTGAGCCAAACCGGTCTCGGCCTTTCTTCTTTTCATAGCCCATTTTGAAATTACAGTATTGTACAAAGGAATATTATGAACCATTGGACACTCAGTAGTTTACAAAAATACTTCTTGTTTAAGTGCATATACACACGCCATAAACAAAACTATGATTCCTGTTTTGGTAAAGCCATGATGAGAAGTCTATTATAGAAAACACTGGAAGAAAATAAACATTTTTAATGTGGTTATGTCTGAGTGATAGATTACGCATGCCTTTCTTTTTTATATTTTGCAAATTTTCTATCATGAATACGAATTCACTTTTATTATCAGAAATGTCATATATTATTTCCTCAAAAAAAAAAAAAAGAAATGTTATTATGTGTCTATCATGGCCAGAAGAATCAATACTTGTTAAATGCCTACTGCTGTGTGTTCAGCATTTTATCATTGTTATCTGGTCTATGAAATACCTATGTGAGATACATGTTATCTGTTCTTCACCGCGGAGGAAATGGTGCTCTGAGGTTAGGTAATTTACTCAAGGTCTTGCGTCAAGTAAATTGTGTAGCTAATGTTCTGATAAGTTAAACAGTTGTGGTGGTTCCATTGAACTTGACTACCTCTCAAGAGCCTCATAGAGTAGTAAACAGCTATGGAGGTAAACATTTGCGAAGAATATGGTCAGTGTTGATCTCTGACAAGGTATGTCATTGGCAGTTCCTGAGGGAGTAGGGAAGGGCTCCATACTTGGACTCGTAGGATGAATATGAGTTTTCTAGGAGGACATAGTGGGGAAAGGACTGTCAGGCAGAAGCAACATTTGCAATGACAGAGACAGAGTAGCATAGCATATTTAGGAACAGCAAGTTGATTGGTGTGAACGGACTATAAACTGGTAGGGAGCAGTGAGAAATGAGCCTGGCTTTGTTAAGGGAGCCAAATCACAGACAGCATTGTACATCAGGAAAAAGACATAGTACCTCATCCCTTTTCACTCTTGTACCTTTAATGTTGAGAATGAAGGCGTCCCCTCTGTCGCTGGGTTGTAGGACAAGAGCCAGGCAGTTCTTTACTGTTATGATTTTTTAAAAATAAGGTCCAAAAAAAAACCTATTTATAGCTTCATGTTTTAGAAGGTATCAGGAACTGCACATAAACAAGGTAATTTACAGATACTTTATTTTCTAAAAATTAAAAAAAAAACAGTCTTTTAAAGATAATAAATATGCTTTGTAATATTCAGTTGGGATGCCTTTCTTTTTAATTTTATTTTCCAGTGTGTGATTCCTCTCTCTAAGATCTTAACTGACTTCCCCAGTCCTATATTTTATGATTTATACCTTGAATATACTGATGAAAATCAACACCAATATATTTGGGCTCTGCCTGTGTTAAACCTAAATCTTCAACACAATAAAATATTTGTGAACCAAGGTAAGACATCCATACATAACCATTCTTTCTCTGAGCTGAACTCAATAAATAGATCAACCTGATAATTTAATAAACCATGTTATTATAAGAAAGGTCATAGATTCTCTCTTACTTTATGGTTTTATATAGCATGCTAAAAAGTGAAACAGTTACATTGCTGGCATATTTAGAAATTTTTACAAAATGTGTCAGGCTTATTGTTAAGAAATTGTATTATTGCTAAGTGTGTGTCCTGAGAAAAATTAATAGAACTGGGTTTCTTCAAGGGGTCCTGAAGCTGCTTTTGGGACATATTAGTTCCTTTCATTGTTTCCCATATTATAAAATTTTGCTTATTCAGGTAATTTGCAGGGACTGTTCTTCCAAAAGTCCTAACAATCAGAAAACATTCAAATGCGGTAGAAAAATCTAGTAGGAATTTCTTACAGTAGATGTGTTTTGTGTGTGTGTGTTTGTAACAATTTTATCTAAAACAAAATGCATTAACTTTGTATGTTAAATTTATTCAGTAAGCTTCTCCTTGAGAGCATCTTGAACAACTTTTTTAAAACATTTTTATTGGTTTCAGAGAGAGAGGAGGGAGAGAGAATCATTGATCTGCTGCCTCTTGCACGCCCCCCACTGGGGACTGAGCTTGCAGTCTGGGCATGTGCCCTGACCAGGAATCAAACCAGCAACCTCTTGGTTCCTGGGTCAAAGCTCAACCACTGAGCCACACCAGCCGGGCAGATCTGGAACCATTTGAAGGTACTTTTTTAATGCCCTTTCCCTCTCTCTTTGTCATAAAAGACAGTAACTCTGGCAAGTGGCTGCTCACTCGGCGCATTTTCTTGGTGGATGCACTAAGTGGACGAGAAAACGACTTGGGGAGTCAGCCGAGATTAATTCGAGTTGCTACCCGAATATCACTGAGGTAAAGAAACGTCTGCTGCATGAATTAGGCTTGAAGTATACCAGTCCTTATCAAATGGAAGCAATAAGGACAACAGAATTGAAAAAACAAAAAATATAAGGTTATTTTAGATATCTGTGCAGTAGATAGGCCTCCAGAGGCGAGGAGCTGAGAGGAGAAGGACATCAGAATTCTCATTCTGGGAGGCCTCCCTCTAGGCCTGCTGAATGCCAGTGGGTGGAGAGGGGGAGGGGAGGTGGGTATTATGGGTGAAAGGGGGGGTCAGAAAGAGCCTGCCAGCTGGTTGCAGGAGGCATACCTTCATCCCCGTTCCTGGCTGCAGTTTTAGGTTGGCCCTGAGTAACTCTCAGCACCTCCCCGCTTTTTGGCTGCTTTAATGATAACCCAATCACTGTGCCAGGCAGCCCTCATTTCTCTTCCAGTGTGAGATGACTATCTCTAAGACCTTAACAACTTTTCCATTCCAGTATTTTATTATTTTTTTAAATATATCTTATTGATTTTTTACAGAGAGGAAGGGAGAAGGAGAGAGAGTTAGAAACATCGATGAGAGAGAGACATCGATCAGCTGCCTCCTGCACACCTCCTACTGGGGATGTGCCCACAACCAAGGTACGTGCCCTTCACTGGAATTGAACCTGGGACCTTTCAGTCCATAGGCTGACGCTCTATCCACTGAGCCAAACCGGTTTTGGCCATTCCAGTATTTTACGATGCGTACCTAAATACCTGATGAAAAGCAGCACTGTCATCTTACATTAGTCTGGCGCTTCAGTATATATTCTTTTTTTACTGCTATTTTTTTTTATTTTTATTTTCATAGCAATCTTATGAGGTAGGCAGTACAGAAACTTTGTCTGGTATCTCGCTGAGATCTAAATATACTGAGTTTTTAGTATTCCCTCAACCGGCTAATGTATCCCTAGTAAAAACGAAATCAAACCTAGTCCGGCTTTTAGTAAAATCATGCTGGTCCCTGAGCTTGGCAGTTTCCTTTTTGAGTTTACAAACTGTATGTTACTAACGCATTGAATTCAGCAAAATGTACCCTACTGTGTGCCATAAACAGCACTAGAGCTGATACGTTGTTTTGTTAGGAATTCATTGAAAATCACGATTTATCTGCCTTTCTCTGCGGCTTATGTACCACTTCTTATTTGAATATTTCTCAAAAATGGTTCACAATATTTCAGTGATTTAATTTGTAAATTTCACAGGACCTACATCAAGAAGAGTTTCTTTTTAAAATATATATATATATTTTATTTATTTTTTACAGAGAGGGAGAGGGATAAAGATTTAGAAACATCGATGAGAGACATCGATTGGCCACCTCCTGCACGCCCCCTACTGGGGATGTGCCCGCAACCAAGGTACATGTCCTCAACCAGAATCAAACCTGGGACCCTTCAGTCCGCAGGCCGGCGCTCTATCGATTGAGCCAAACCGGTTTCGGCAAGAAGAGTTTCTAATTTGTCTCAGAGGGTTTATATATTTTCTTAATTTTAGAGAGGGAGAAAAAGGAGGGAGAGAGAAACATCGATGTGAGAGACATCCATCAGTTGCCTCCCGTAATGCCCTGACCAGGGATAGAACCTGAACCCTAGGTGTGTGCCCTGACCAGGAGTCAAATCCGTGACCTTGTAGTAGACAGGACAATGCTCCAGACAACTTAGCCACGCTGCCAGGGGTTCAGAGGGTTCATTTTCATATTAAAATCTTAACCTCTTAAGATAGCTTGTGTTCTTACCATTAGTTTATGTTTAATTTTCCCTAGTTTTTATTAACTGGTTGGTTCTGAGATGACCAAAGTGGTCCATGTGAAGCTCAAAAGAAACGATAAGTTAAATGTATGTTTAAGGGCCTCGATGTACTTATAACAAGAAGTGTCTTTTCTTTTAAACACAGCATCCACCTTGTACCCAGCACAAAAAAAGGAAACATCTACCCTCCCTTAATTACCATCGGCTACAGTGACATTGATGTCAAAGATCCCAGCAGCCAGTTTGTGAAGGTGAGTTCTTTACTCAGCGGGGCCTCTGTATGGGATACAGTTTACATTACAAAGGACAATAAGTCCTTTTCATGTCCTTTTCATCAACTCGGCTCTTTAGATAGCCCGTTGTTAATTAGTTTTCACTAATGATGGTCAAAGGTGACTTCTTCTGGATCCTGAGTATTAAAAAGGCAAGACTGAGTTTTTCGTAGACATAGTCCCCACCAGCTGGGCATCCTCGTTCAGGAGATTGCGGGGTGCTGAGGTGCGGAGTCCCTGCTTATTCTCTCTGGCCACCTCGCTGCTGTTAAGGTTTTGTCTTCTCCTCACCCTGGCTGACAAAAATAAGCCAATGGGCGCATAAGTAAGTGGGACACAAATCGATGTTTCTCTCTCTCTCAAAATCAAAACCTTAATAAAAGGTTTTGTCTTCTTTTTTCAGTTAAAACTTTACAGTGGGTCGTCTAGCCCACTTGAAGACACACTTGGACAGGCAGAAAGAGATTTACATGATCCACTTTATCCCAGGGCTGAAATGAACTAGAGAATGCAGTTTGGACCTGCAGCCAAATTAGCTTTCTATTACTTCCCCGATGCAATTAATTAAATTTCACCACAGCTGAAGGCCTCCCTGCCTGGCAGGGGCTGGGGATGGGAGGGAGACCGTCCACGCAGGTCAGACTTGCCGGTCATGAGTTTGACATGCTTGGCCCCTGACGACAGGCTACACCAAAGAGCATGAGCCTGGAAAGGGCTGAGCCATCCATGCTCAGCGCCTCCTCTCAACCTCACCATCTCCGCTTGGAAGAGGGTAAATGAGAGAGGATACACCCAAACCGGAAGTAATCCTTCTGTGCGTTTTCCTCAGAGAGATCAAGTGGTTATCCCCTTCCCTCTCTAAAACATGAAAAGAAGGGAGAGAAGCACCTCTGTCCTCCAGGACTCACATATAGCTTTGAATTTCCACTATTTTACTTTTCTGAATCTTTTTTTTTTAATATATTTTATTGATTTTTTAATATATTTTATTGAGAGGAAGGGAGAGGGATAGCAAGTCAGAAACATCGATGAGAGAGAGACATCGATCAGCCGCCTCCTGCACGCCCCACAGTGGAGATGTCCCCGCAAGCAAGGCACATGCCCCCGACCGGAATCGAACCCGGGACCTTTCAGTCCGCAGGCCGACGCTCTATCCACTGAGCCAAACCGGTCTCGGCTACTTTTCTGAATCTTAATGTTCCAGTTTCTTCAGCCAGTGCTTTCGGCCTCCCTGTCGTGCTGGTCCTTGCACTCAGGTGTCACTGGATTTAGGCTTTCATTAAGCAAAAAGAAGGCACATAACATAGCTTTTCTCTCAAAGACTTACATCCTCTTTGCATTACCTAATCCAGTGTCAAAATTCGTGTTCCTTGTCGTGGCTTACACTCACTGTAATAAGAGAAGAAGAAAATCCAGAAGCATGCTTGGTAACAAAAGACTGCTTGGTTTAAAATGTCCTGGAGTGATTATTCTCGGGTAACCAAGAGGATGAGTATATTTATTTTAACATAAAAACATTTCTGGATCGTTTCTTTCAATACTTTTCTTGTCCAAAATATTCCAAACGAAGTCTTGACAAACTGGGAAATGAGAGAGTTGAGAGAATCATAAAACTGTACTGACAAAGTCCACCTCAAATGCATTCTAATTGTAGAATATATACTGTTCTTTCATCATTCCTTCATTTCTTATGACAGCTGTTACAAAAATTCCACATTAGTTTTAAGCATTCAGCTACATCTCTCCAACAGCAAATAACCTTCCCTCCTATTTTATGAGGATAAAGACTATTCAGTGTGAATTTCCTCAGATTTCCTCTTTAATACTTCAGAATCTCTGTGTTCATTATCCTTCTTGTCTCTCAAGGGGAAAAAAAATCCTTCCTCCTTTCTGAGGGGAAAAAGATCCTTCCTCCTCTCTGCAGCGAATGTACTTTTATTTGTTTACAGACTTCCTCTAGTGTTCTGTTTCACTACAACCCCTTATTCAGTCAGCTTCTGTTAGTCCCTTCCTTTCACTTATAACACGTTTTAGGTTGCCCCATCTTAAAAGCAAATTAAAATATACAAAATAATAAAATGCTTCCTTAATTTTGTTAGCTTTTCAGCTTGCTATTGTATATCTTTCCTCGATTTTCTAACCATTTACTCTTCCATCATTTGCAAGCCACTGTAATAAAACAACATGAGGACAGGCATGTAGATCAGAGAACCCAGAAATCAACCCAAACCATTCATGCTCAATTAATAGTGACAGTAGAGGCAAGAGCATACAATAAAGACAGTCTCTTCAATAAATTGGACAGGTACAGGCAAAAAAAAAAATGAAACCAGACCACCCACTTACACCATACACAAGAATAAACTCAAAATGGATTGAAGACTTAAATGTAAGTCAAGCAACCATAAAAATCCTAGAGGAAAATACAGGCAGGAAAATATCAGACATCTCACATAGCAGAATTTTCACCGGATACATTGCCTATGGCAAGAGAAACAATGGACGCATAAAGAGATTTACATGATCCACCTTAAGGAGGCCATTTTGATTTTTTTTTTTTAAACTCTATCCATGAAGGTCTGCAATGAATTTCACATGCAGTGGCTTTATTTCTTTAACTCGGCACTTGTACATTTGACACTGAACTCTTGACCTTCTTTCTGAAACTCCCTGACCATGGTAAGACTTGTATATCTTGCCTCTCCTATTTCTCACAATACCATTTCTCTTGCCTTTTACTGCGTCTTCTTTCTCTTCCTGTCTCTTAATGCAGTGGTATCCCTAAGATTCTTGTTTAATCTGCCTTCTTACTTAGGTTATGATTGTTTAACCAGTAGCTAAATTCTTGATACATAAGTTCTGTCACGTTCCTCAGTTACAGAAACCTTTCAGAGAATGAAATATGATTAGCTTGGATTGACTGCTGTTAGCGAACTATAACCTAGCTTCTAATGAAACCCTCTTTCCTGAATGTGTGTTCAAAAGGAATATTTAAGCAGCGTGAATAGTTCCCTAAAGCATATCCATTTATATATAAGTTAGGGTCAACTCTAGTAGTATTGATAGTTCGAAAGTATGGCATTTATGGTAAAATCCAGCTACAAATGTATTTTTATAGTAAAGGCGGATTTGTGTTATATTATTTCGGTATGGCTAATTTGCTTTATTTCAAATATCAGGTTTCCTTCTCAGTCGAATATGAAATGAATCAAGAAGAAGCACGTATCCAGACAGATGTGAGTTTATTTTAACCTATTGAAATACTTACAGTATATTTTTTCAATAAAAAAATTTAGACGGGCAGGAAAGTTGTCAAAATAGATTTGAATTATATCCTTCACCCAGCCTCCCTTTAATATTAACATCTTACATAACTCCAGTATAGTGATCATAACCAGAAAATCAATATTGATACAATCCTATTAACTAATCTTTGAATTTCACATGTTTTTTTTTTACTATTCTTTTGTTTAGGATGTAGTCCAGGGTTGCATATTGCTTTTATTTATTTATTTATTTATTTATTTATTTTTAAAAATATACTTTATTGATTTTTTTACAGTGAGGAAGGGAGAGGGATAGAGAGTTAGAAGCATCGATGAGAGAAGACATATCGATCAGCCACCTCCTGCACGCCCCCTACTGGGGAATGTGCCCACAACCAACATACATGCCCTTGACCGGAATCAAAAACCCAGGACCCTTCAGTCCATAGGTTGACACTCTATCCACTGAGCCAAACCGGTTTTGGCTGTGACAGTTCTTTAGTTGTTCTTTGTCTTTCATGCCCGACTCTACCGCTTCTGAATTATCATGGCTCTTAATTGAGCTTATCTGATACCTTCCCATGATTAAATGTAGTTTTAGAACAGATAGTACAGAAATGATGCTATGTCTTACTTAGTGAATCATGTCAGAAAATATTTGATGCCCATATGTCTTATTATTGATATTAACTTTGATCATAGGTCTAAGATGATTACCTGCAGAGTTCTCTACTATATTTTACCATTTGTAACTAACAAATATCTTGGGGAGAGATACTTTGAGATTAGCAGATACCACACTCACTATTATTTTGACCTCTAATTTTAGTGTCTATTGACAATTCTTGCCTGTAAAAAGTATTACTGTGATAGCTGCGTGATGGTGATTTTCTGTTTCTGTCATTTCTTCTGTATTTGTCAATTGAAATTCTATAAAGATGAGCTGTTTTTTTGCCCACATTTATTTATTTTATTTAGTTCAATCAGTAAGGACTAGTGGATACCTATTTATTCCTGTGATCATAGTCCATCACTGTTTTCTTTTTTAAAAATATATTTTGATTTTTTACAGAGAGGAAGGGAGAGGGATAGAGAGTTAGAAACATCAATGACAGAGAGAGACACCAATCAGCCGCCTCCTGCCTGCCCCCTACTGGGGTTGTGCCCGCAACCAGGATACATGCCTTTGACTAGAATCAAACCTTTCAGTCCACAGACCGACGCTCTATCCACTGAGCCAAACCTGTTTCGACCATCACTATTTTGTTGCTCAAATTGTTCCAGATATGGCCACTGGGGAGGGCGGTGGGGAGGGCGGGGGGATCCTTCAGTTTGTGTTCTTTGAGCATACATACCATCCACTACCATTTTTTTTATAGTGTTCTTTCTGAACACCGATGAGGGAAGTTATATAAATTCCTAACTTTCCTTTTCTTTCCTTAGATTGCGTTGGGTGTGTTGGGTGGGCTAGCTGTTTTGACATCTCTTCTGAAGACAGCGGGATGGAAGAGGCGCATCGGGAGTCCTATGATTGATTTACAGGTGCGTCTCAGGAGGTCTGCAGTGTATTTTCCTCTCTATTGTATGTGCTTCTAATGAGACACAGCTAGTGGGTGAGGAAAGGTTTGCCGGGAGTTCCTCTGGCGTAGCAGCATACCTCCTTCCCCCCCACATTGCTGCACCCCAATCCGCATGCCCCCTCATTGCTGCTCTTGCTCCCTCACATCCTCGCCAGCACTTGGTATTTCCCAGCCTTTCCATTTTTTGCCAATCTGGTGGTGGAAGGAGTATGTCATTGTTGATTCAATTTTTACTTCTCTGATTACTCTTCATATGCTTCATGCGTCATTTGGGTTTTCCCTTTTGTTTATATCTGTTGCCGGTTTTTCTATTTGACTTCCAGTTGTTCTTATTTAAAGGTGGTGTTTTTTTTGTGTTGGTTTATTTTTTTTTTTCTAAATATGAAATCCCTTTTGGTTTTTTTATGTTGAAATTTCTTCTCCACTTGTGACCCACCTGTTATGTATCTATGTGTTTCTGTGTTTAACAGAAACTCTTAATTTTGATATTGTCACATCTGAATAGTTTTTCATATTACAATATATTTTGCGTTTAAGATCTTGCTTAAGAAAGCCTTTCCCATCTCAAGTTCAAAAATATTTTCTCCCATGTTTTATTCTTTTAACTTTGCATGTAGGCCAGGGAACCCAGGATGTAACTTCTAAAAGAGATTTTGTTTGAATTTTTATCTACTTATTGAGTATTTACTAGGTGCCAGGTACTTTTTGAAACTTCGTATGAATAATTCATTTAATTCTCACAATAGCTGAATGAAGTTGGTTATGACTATTCTCATTTTCCACAGAGGAAATTTTGGCAGGCATGAAATAAATTTTACACTCATTTCATTTTTCTAGCAACTCAGTCATAGGTGGTATTTCCATCTAGCTGATTAGTAACATGAAAAAGCAACATACTCACTTGTTTGTGCTGGAATATCTTTGTGACTCCAAAGCGGACCGGCCAGGGATTCAGAGGGGTGGGCTCTGACTTACTATGGGGATGGTCAGGAAAGGCCTCCCAGAGAAGAGGCTTGCAAGCTGGTGAGTTTTTATCCGCCTTCCACAAGCAGGCACCGGGCCGCTGCCGAGTGGCTGGCCCTCTGCCAGGTGCCAGGGCAGGTGGCAGTGAGCAAAGACAGACACGGCCTCTGCCCTCCGAGCTCAGAGGAGCTTACCAGCGAGAGTAAGGGGAGAATATCTGATGAAGCGGTACCCATTTCACTCCACAAAACTTTTATTTTTTTAATATATTTTATTAATTTTTTTACAGAGAGGCAGGGAGAGGATAGAGAGTTAGAAACATCGATCAGCTGCCTCTTGCACGCCCCCTACTGGGGATGTGCCCGAACTGAAGGTATATGCCCTTAACCGGAATCGAACCTGGGACCTTTCGGTCTGCAGACGGATGCTCTATCCACTGAGCCACACCGGTCTAGGTGCCCACAAAACGTTTGAGATGAAAAGTGTGGGGTGGCGAAGCATTCAATGGCCGGCACTGGCAGAGGAAGCTAAGAACATTAGTTTGGGTCTGGGTTGAGAAGGACCTTATTAGAGGTTAGGAATTTGTATTTCCATGGAGAGTCACTGGTGAAGAGTGACAGTCGATCAGTTTACACTCGAGGAAGCGGACTCGGTGGTAGTGTGGGGCATAGATGGAGGAGAAGGAAGTGAGGAAGGAAGTGGGTCTGTCGCCGATGGTGGGAGAGGAGGCGGGCGGGATAAGCAGGCTGTTGGGAATGGACCAGAGGGTGTCTCGGAGTGGCCAGAATTGGTCTTCCTAATGCAGTGGTTCTCAACCTGTGGGTCGTGACCCCTTTGGGGGTCAAACAACCCTTTCACAGGGGTCGCCTAAGACCATCGGAAAATGCAGATATTTACATCACGATGCATAACAGCAGCAACATTTCATGGTTGGGGGTCACCACCCCATGAGGAACTGTATGCAAGGGTCGCGGCCTTAGGGAGGTGGAGACCGCTGTTCTAACGGATCCAGGCAGACATGAGACAAGGCTGCACGCTTGAGAAACGGGTCCAGAACGTGTTGTTACATCGGTGGCTTAACTGCACTGAGTGTAACAGCTGTCATCCTTTCTGAATTGCAGACGGTCATGAAATTCCTGGTGTACTATGCTGGTGATCTGACCAATGTGTTTGTCATCATCACTGTGGCAACTGGTCTTTACTGGCTTATCTTCTTCAAAGTAAGTGAGTTTCTGCGTGTAGCCTGAATGCCCATCCCTGAAAAACTGGTAAGTGCTCGTTCTAAAGGAGCTACTTTTATTAGGGAGTATTTCTGATTACGAGCTTGGAGACAAGGACTGAGCTCAGCATTCCTTGAGAAAGCTGTGTTTATTGAGAGCATTTACCGCCTTCCTTCAGGCTAGAAATTATGTTTAGCAAAAACCTGTGCTTATATTTACCGGTGTCATTTCGTCACAGGCTCAGAAGTCTGTCTCGGTTTTTCTGCCAACGCCGACTCAGGAAGAACGTTTTGTTACTTTCGTGGGATGTGCCTTTGCCCTGAAGGTAAGTTTCAGAGCACAGGTTAAAACATGTAAAAGGCCTGCTAATACGCTTGTAAGTCTTTAAAATTAAAACACAGTGGAGCCATGGTTCTCAACCTGAATTCATTTCGGAAGGCTGTTCAAGGAATGATTTGCTTGAAAACTGAATCCTTTTTCCCATTAGAAATCATGTAAATTAAATTAATCCGTTCCAGTTTCCCAAATAATTCCACGTTCTAACCTTTTTCAGTTGCCTCTGATCTTTGTTTTGTGAGCACTTTCATGACCTTAAAAACATCATCATCCTTTTTTTTTTATTGCTTTTTTTTACAGAGGGGAAGAGAGAGGGATAGAAAGAAACATCGATCAGCTGCCTCCTGCATACCCCCTACTGGGTATGTGCCCACAACCAAGGTACCTGCCCTTGACCAGAATCAAACCTGGGACCCTTCAGTCTGCAGGCCTTTGCTCTATCCACTGGGCCAAACCAGTTAGGGCCATCATCATTCTTAATGGCCTGTTTTAAAATTGTGCTAATCATGAATTTCACCATGCCAGGGTCGGTAGCCAGATCAGACATGCAAACAGTTCTGTCGTACTTGGCAATGATTTCTTTTTTAAGCTCTATCATTATTCTCACAGCTTTTCTTTTCACTTTGCTGCTATCACTGACCTTCTTAGGACCCATGATGACTTACTGTATGTGTTTAATAATAATACGCAGCAACAAAACAAACAAAAAAACCCACTGAAATATTTACAGCACAATTTCCTGAAGTGCTAACATAGAAAGGTTTAGTGGTAAACGGACTCACACTCGGGCATTCTCACCTTTGTCACCTGGGAGACGTGTGACTGAGCATACAGGTATCAACATGAAAGGGTTGTCGGGTAGAGAACAGACATTTTGTTCAACAACTGGGAAATTTTTTTGAAAACAACTTGGTCAAGAACTGATTGTTCAAGATGGAGATATCCGAGAATCGAGGTTTGACTGTACTTTCAAAATCTTTGGAATTTAGTTGGATTTTGCAAGAAAGCATGAATTATTGTTTTTCATAGGAAGCCTATTCTTTTAAAAAAATACATTTTTATTGTTTTCAGAGAGGAAGGGAGAGGAAAAGAAATATTAGTGAGGAGAGAGAATCATTGATCGGCTGCCTTCTGCGCGCCCTCTACTGGGGATTGAGCTCGCACAACCCAGGAATGTGCCCTTGACCAGAATCGAACCCGGGACCCTTTAGTCTGCAGGCCAATGCTCTATCCAGAGTCAAACTGGCTAGGGCTATACTACTTTGATGGATAACAGCTCATTTTGAAAATCGGGCTTAAATAACTTTTTCTAGGGAGCCATAATATGTTTGAATTCAATGAGTTGTAGCTAATTTGATAAAATAATATTTCATTTTATGACTTCCTTCATTACAGTCTGATGATGCTCTCACAACAGGGACAAAACGTCTTCAGGCATGAATTTTGTTTCTATAAATTGAAAGTAAAAGTAAAATGAAATCTTAGAATCTATTTCCATAGTCCTTTCCTCCTCCTTCCAAAGCATCCTTTCCCCTCACTTCCTTGTCAATGTATCTGAAGCTCCTTACATGCCTCTGTGGTCAATCTCATCTCATTGTATGATGATTAATAACTGCTTTTCCCACTTATTGTGACCTCCTTGAGGAGAGGAATCACCCCATACTTAGATTTTTATCCTTTGTTTAAGAATGCATCAACTAGGAACAATGCTTCATTTTAAACATATTACTTTCTATAAATGAAAAATGTGTTTTAGCCACGCATTTTTTAAATCAAATCTCAATACCAGAAATAGAAAAAAAAAAAAGGACTGTGAAAGTACCTTATAACTGTAATTAGAACAAGCAAATTACAGTGGGAAAATATCTTTACTTATAAAGAAGTCAGATTATCTAGAAAACAAAGTCTCTCTGGAAACCTTGGAAAAGAGTCAATTACGCAAGGCCCCTGTATAGGAAAGGCAGTATCTCCTTTTTTCATATTCTGATTGCAAACAAAGATGGAAGAAGGGACGACGAAATAATATGTGCATAAAATTTCTGTGAATTAGGTGATTCCATATATTTTATGAGCTTCTACTGATTTCTGATGGTATTATAACTTGGTCACTTGTGAAAATTGTATGTTCTTATGATTGCAGTGTATTTGCTTTTAAAGAATTAGTATTGGTGCCTGGCTGGTGTTGCTAAGTTATTAAAAGTGTCAACCCGTGTACGGAAGGGTCGTGGGTTTGATTCCCAGACAAGGGCACGTACCTGGGTTGCAGGTTGGATCTCCGGCCCAGTTGCATGTATGGGAAGCAAACCATTGATGTGTCTCCCTCACATTCATCTTTCTCTCCCTCTTCTTCTCCCTCTAAAAAAAAAAAATCAGTGGGAAAAATAATCCTCATTGAGGATTAACAAAAACACACACACAAAAAAGTAGTATTGGCCGAAACCGGTTTGGCTCAGTGGATAGAACGTCGACCTGCGGACTGAAAGGTCCCGGGTTCGATTCCGGCCAAGGGCATGTACCTGGGTTGCGGGCACATCCCCATTTGGGGGCGTGCAGGAGGCAGCTGATGGATGTCTCTCTCTCATCAATGTTTCTAACTCTGTCCCTCTCCCTTCCTCTCTGTAAAAAAATCAATAAAATATATATTTTTTAAAAAGTGGCAGTATTGGTTTTGTAAGTAGGCTTCCCGTGGATGCTGTTCGATGCTTTGTCTGTCATTCTCAGGCTCTGCAGTTTTTGCATAAGCTCGTATCCCAGGTCACCATTGACATATTCTTCATCGACTGGGAGCGACCTAAAGGAAAGGTGCTTAAAGCTGTGGAAGGTAACAAGAAGCCATCCGTGTCGAAATTCTGTGCTCTCCTTGCAGCACAAAAGTCAAAGTATCCCTTTTACTCATTTTACCTCCCTGCCCAGGTGAGGGCGGGGTGCGCAGTGCCACCGTGCCCGTGAGCATATGGAGAACGTATTTTGTAGCCAACGAATGGAATGAAATTCAGACCGTGCGGAAAATTAACCCACTTTTCCAAGTACTCACCGTCCTCTTCTTCTTGGAGGTATGAACTATTTGACGCCATTGTACGCAACCTATGGGTACCCCATAACTGTTCATTTAATTTAATTCCAGCTAAGTTTCCATGTGAGCTGAAGAGTTTTCTGAAGGTTGGAACATTGTTCAAACGATTGAGAGAAGGAGAGGCTTTGCCCTGGCCGGTCTGGCTCAGTGTTGAGGGTGTCAGCCCTCGGACAGAGGGGTGTGGGGTTCAGGGCACCTGCCTCCTCGGGTTGCAAGTTCAAACCCCAGCCCCAATCGGGCCACCAGTGGGAGGCAACCAGTTGCTGTATCTTCCTCCTCACCTCGGTGTTTCTCTCTGTCCCTTTTCCCCTTCCTTCCATTCCCTAAAAATCCATGGAAAAAGTCTCCTCACTCTTTGGGTGAGAAATAAATTTTTAAAAAAAACCACAGGAGTGGCTTCTTAAAAATCATGGTAAAATATACATGATATGAATATTACCATCTTAACCATTTTTCAGTATACAGTTCAGTAACAAGTACATTCACATTGTTGAGCTAACAATTTCTAGAGCTCTTTTCATACTGCAAAACTGAAAACCACTCTGCTTTCTGTCTCTGAATTTGATGGCTCTGGGTAAGGAGTGGTTTTTAAACCCTGGCTTATAGCAGAATCCCCTGGGAAAGCTTTTGCTAAATCCCTGTGCCTCGCCTCATCCCCTACAGACTATGTTTGACTCAGTAGCTCTGAGGTATGCCCAGATTATCTGTATTTTGAAAAAGTCCCTTCGCTCCATGAGTCATAGTCTTAGTCCTGTATTAGAACCACTATTACAACATTGAAATTTTCCAGCAAGTTTTTATTGAACACCTACTCTGAACTATGTGAAGAGCTGAACAAGACACAAGGAATGGGTAAATGCCCTTTATAGCTAGTTCTATTAAAGGAAGTATTCAATACTGAATATGGGACTGAAATAGGAAAACTGTTTATATAGGTAACAGATTTTCTCAGGAATCATTAATCTTATGTCTGTCTGCCTTCCTTCCCTTTGCCTTCTTTCCTTCCTTTCTTATGTCTTTCCTTTTTTAAAGCTAAGAAACTATGTGTCCTTAGGATATATGAACATTATCTTATTTATAGTAGTGTTTTTTTAAAGCTTTAAAGGGCATTACATGAGAAAGAAGTTTATATCCAAGTAAGTTTAGAAAATGCTGGATTCAATAGTCATGTAGATTTCTTTAACATAAAAGGAATTTTGCATAGTGCCTGGCATATGTTAAAATCTCATGAAATGTTGGCTTTTGGTTGACAGTTTCCTAAAGAAAGTTTTATTCTTCTGACAAATTTTTGAGCTTTTTCAGTGTAAATGCTAATAGGGTTATATTTGGCCTTCATTCATATTGAAGAAAATACCAGATGAACTATTTTATGTTAAGTGTTTTGTAATTTAAAATACTGGATAACTGTTTTTATCTAGATTTTCTACTGTTTGTATGAACTTGAATGTTTTCATTTTTTAAGGTAAGTAGGGAGGAGTATTTAATTTTTAAACTAGAGAAGTTTCCTTCATTCTTGTCTGTTTAAATTATTATTTTTCCTTTTCACTGCAGGTTGTGGGATTTAAGAACTTAGCGTTAATGGATTCATCCTCTAGTCTTTCCAGAGACCCATCCAGCTACATAGCTCCTTACAGTCGCATTTTGAGATATGCAGTGTCTTCTGCTCTCTGGCTAGTGATTGGGATGATACAGGTAACAAGAGATTATATTTTTAAGCAACACTGCCTCTGTTTACATACTGATTATCCTCAGATATTGACCACATTCTGATAACTGACAATAAGAACAATAATAGCTAATAAATAACTAATTCTTATGTAATGTTGTAATCCAGGCACTGTGTGAATTGCGTTGTGCACGTTAACTTTTTAAACTTTTATAGTAGCCCTCAGAGATAGGTCTGTTAGTAACCTCATGTTACAGATGAGGTCCCTGAGGCACAGAAAGGTTCAATAGTTGCCTAAAGTGATATCAGGCTGCCAAATAGAATAAGTTAGGGGCAATCAGGCAGGAAGGCAGGCAGGTGAGTGGTTGGGAGCCAGTAGTCCTGGATTGTGAGAGGGATCCCAGATTGGAGAAGGTGCAGGCTGGGCTGAGGGATGGACACACACACACACACACACACACACACACATACACACACACCAGTACACGAATTTTGTGCACCGGGCCTCTAGTATTCTATGATACTTGAATATCCCTAGTTTTTGCATTGGTACATTACATTTGATACAATAATGTGTCTACTTCGTTTATACAATTAGTGCTTGGCAGAGCTGCAGTTGATTTCAGAGTGGTACCTCGAGATACAAGTTTAATTCGTTCCATGACCTTGAGGCGTGGGAAACTATGAGACGCTCGAGTCGAGGTAAACTGGTGGGTCGTGTGCAGCCTGCCGATCCACGCGATGACTCCTATCTCAACTGTTGCTCGTATTTCAAAGCAAAAATAGCTCGCTCGATGGCTCGTATCTCAAAAATCTCGTATGTTAGGGCACTCGAATCTCAAGGTACCACTGTACATTCTTATCAATGGTGAGGCTCTGAAATCTTTCAAAGTCTGAAGCTTTCCAGTCAGATGATGGACTCCTTGTTTATTTATAACTACAGGATGGCTAATTTACCTTTAATATTCTTTTTTTCCTGGAAATATAACTTATTAACTATCACCTAATATCATTCAAACTCACTCAGATTGCCAATACTCCATGTGAATTTTTCTTTAAAGTATTCATTTAAGCTAAAAGGAAATCTTCTCAGCCTCGGGTCCCGTCTGACAGAAGAATCCGAAATGAGGAGGATTTTATCTCCTAAGAACCATTAGGGCCCCTGTATTCTTGGTTGGAGCTTCGTTTGTGTTAAGATACTACATTGTGACCATAAAAGAAAATTAAATCCTAAAAGTTAATAAGCAAGAACTTGGCTTAATGTTTCAGATCGTGTTCTTTGCTGTCTTTTATGAGAGATTTATAGAAGATAAAATTCGACAGTTTGTGGATTTATGCTCTATGAGCAATGTAAGTACTTTCTGACTTTATCTTGCAACTGTTACTTTTCCCTTTTCAAAGGTCATGAATACATTAAGAGAAGCTTTAAAAGTGATTTGGTATAATTGGATTTTTAGTCTAATTTCCGCTGGTTGTTAAATTCCAGAGATAGTTATAATGAGCTACAAGTTAATATTTTCTATCTTCATTTTTATTTGCAGTTTCTTAATTATGAATGCCTTATGCCACCAAATAGTTCATCCAGCTGAGTTTTCATATATCAACCTATTTCTTCCTTTCTTAGAAAATATCTTCAATCTCTTTTCCATCTACTTTTTAAAAATAACCTCACTATCCTTTATTACCTTCTTAATCCTCCTCATATATTTTCCACGAATTCAGCCCTCATTATTTTGAAAGGAAGCAATTTTAATTTAATTTTCACTGCTTTGCAGATGAGTTGCTAATTGCTCCTTATTCTTTTCTTTTTATAGATATCAGTGTTTCTGTTATCCCACAAATGTTTTGGATATTACATTCATGGCAGATCAGTCCATGGGCATGCAGATACTAACATGGAAGAAATGAATATGAATCTCAAAAGAGAAGCAGTAAGAATGCACATCTTTTTAATTTGAAGGATATAGGTTCTCTTTTCTTAATCTAGGATTTGTAATATATTTTTTAATCCTCATTAATTACTTTGAAAGTTGCTAGGATACCAACTCATTACCCTGAACATTGATAAAGGGAAAGAATTAAATTTCATCCTGCAGTTCCTATATGACGTGTATTTCATAATACCCAAATAATTCATGAGGGAAAGTTCTTCCTTATACAAGACAGTAAAAAGAATTCTCAGTTAAGAAATTCATCATTTTGTAATGATTAATATAGGCTATAATCATCAATGGATGCTAAAACGATTAAATGAAAGTAGAGAGGGAACTTTGTAATTTGGAATCAGGTTCTCATAATCTGAATAAACTGGCTCAAATCTTACAAGTAAAAATTAGAAAAACTGACATTATGTATTTCCTGTTATGGCACAGTGCAAAGTACATAATCTCACCCATGAAATATTCTTGCCTAAGAATATAATCAAGCCTCTAGATCTAACCACTAGTTTATAGTAAGTAGAAGGGATAGAAAGGAAAATTTAAAAATATTACAGGAAGCTCTTAGTAAAATTGAGAATATAAGATGTCTCACAGGACAAAGACCCAGTGTCACTAACAAATGAAAGACATGAAAAAAAAGAAGGGTGGTGGCGATGGAAGAATAACTGCTAGATAATAAGATAAATTTAAGAAACAAAGCAATCAAATATAATGTGTTGACTTTGGATCTTGATTCAAACAAATCAACTATAAAAAGATTTGGGAAAAAATCTGGAAGATTTAATGGACTGTATATTAAATTATATTAAGAAAGATTAATCTTAGATCTAAAAATGGCATGATGGTTTAAAAAAACACACCTTATTAGATGCACTTGAAACTAATACAAAATAATATTGAATGTAAACTGAAATTGAAAAATATATGTATTTTAAAAAAGACCTTATTAGGTATACATACAGAAGTATTTACAAATGAAATGACATGGTATCTGAGGGGTGTTTTTTTTTTGTTTTGTTTTTTAAAAGAAAAGTTGGAAGGATAGATTAGACAAAACTGGTTAAATAAATACCTAAGAAGAAAATACAAGAGGATTTATTGAAAAAAGGAACTATACCTGGATTTTTTTTAAAGTAGGACAGAATAAAGGAGATGCTAGAGACCTCCAAGGAGTATGGCAAAACAGAGAGGATGGATATTAAAACCTTGAGAGGATGGGGACTGTGGATAATGTTGGAATCTCTCTGTCTCAAATATGGTTTCAGTAAAATTTCAATTGGCATCTGAATTTTATAATAAGTGATACCAACTAAAAGAAAAGCTGCCTTAAAAAAAAAAACAGGAGAAATTTTCATAATCTTTAGCTTGATTTCAATCCATTCACTTTTCAGGAAAACTTGTGTAGCCAGAGAGGTCTGGTACCCAATACAGAGGGCCAGACTTTCCAGATTGCCATTTCTGGCCAGATGAGACAGCACTATGACAGAATCCATGAGACACTGACAAGGGTTTGTATCCAATATAATCAAGATATATTTTGCCAGTATTTTATGTTTAAATACCAAGAATGTTAAGACATTTGCATTCACTCTTGTCTCTTTTCACATTAGAAAAATGGCCCTGCTAGACTATTGAGTTCATCAGCAAGTACTTTTGAGCAGAGTATAAAGGCATATAACACTATGAATAAATTTCTGGGTTCCTTCATCGATCACGTATGTATGTCAGCATTTATACTTAAGTTAGAATCAAAATGCAGTTTAAAAAGTTAACCAAGAATTCAGTTATTTCTGATAGGATAGTCCCCCCTTTTGCCCCATCCTTTTTTTGTTGTTGTTAAAATTAATCATGTGACTTAAAGATATAGATGTAAGTTATATAAAAGTAAAATGAGATTTTACATGTCTGTTAGCATATTGTCTATATGTCAATACTGGAATTTTGTTAGCCAGCTACCAAAATCTTTTATATTATTCACTATAGAAATATGTTTTGCTATATTTAGCTCAAATTACTACTGAGGGCATTTAAAAATTAAAATATTCCTAAAAGAAATTTTGTTATAAAGCCCAATGGAGTAAATTAAGTCTTTTTGAAGAACAGATTTTCTTTGTGTACCATTATCTGTTTTCTTTTGATTAAAAAAAATTGGGAAACATTTATCTCAATGCTATTTTTTGAATGACTGTGGCTTTTTTGTATTAGGTTCATAAGGACATGGACTACTTTATAAAAGATAAATTGCTTCTTGAAAAAATTCTTGGAATAGAATTCATGGAACCAATGGAAAAAAGCATCTTTTATAATGGTATCGTTCAACTGCTTTTACAGAACTTAATTACTATTTTCAAAGTTTGAAAAAAAATTGTCATAAGTTATTAATTTTTCTTTGGGTTTTATAAATTTATATAAAAAGGAAGAAACAACGATTTCAGTTCACTTCATGGAATTATAGTAGTTCCTCATTTCTATATTATCATGTTATATAGCTAGAAATAAGTACATAAACCATAATTATTCTACAAGAAAGGAAAAAAGCTGAATTTCAAAAGCAACGGCACACGTGGAAGAGATAGTAAAACAAATAAAACTCAGATCTTATTGGAATGTCCATTCAGTAGCAAACTTATGAAAGACTTGAAGAAGAACATTTGTGCCTAATTTTTAACATTTAATTTTCATTTTATCCAAATTCTTTCTTTTTTAATATATTTTTATTGATTTTTCACAGAGAGGAAGGGAGAGGGACAGAAAGTCAGAAACATCGATGAGAGAGAGACATCGATCAGCTGCCTCCTGCACTGGAGGTGTGCCTGCAACCAAGGTACGTGCCCTTGACCGGAATCGAACTTGAGACCTTTCAGTCTGCAGGCCGACGCTCTATCCACTGAGCCAAACCGGTTTTGGCTCATTTTATCCAAATTCTTAAAAATTGCAGGTAATCTGTGCTGGGAATAGTGACTAAACATCTGTTCTTAACATTGAAAGTTAATGTCTGTGCCACTTGTCACGGGACTGACAGGCTGCTGTCTGCTTGGTAAGAGTGACATAATAACCAGTGTCCTGGCCCAGCGGCCCTCCCCGTGCCTCGCCGGGTGCCCATGGCCCGGTCCTGGCCCACACGGCCCGTGGCCTCTGCCTGGAGCAGCCCGGTGGACGAGGAGAGGCCGGCCTGTGCGGGGCAGTGAGAGATGCGGGGTAGATGTCTGCAGGCTCAGCTTGCCCTGCAGACAGCAGGGGGGGCAGAGGCCAGCCAGACCCGCAGTAAAGCTAGAGAAGCGGGAGCTGGATCTTAAAACAAGTTGTGATGGTCAGACGGGGGGGTCCAGGAAGAGAAGCGAAGGCATTGGTGCAGAGGGAGATGGGCACTGTGCACTGAGGAGCTTCAGGATGGAAGGCTCGTAGGAAGTAGACACAGTGAGAGAGTTCTTGGGGGAGAGAGGCTGAGACCCAACCCCAAGGCTTTGCCTAATACCTAAGCTAGTCATCAGCAAACTCATCAGTCAACAGAGCCAAATATCAACAGGACAATGATTGAAATTTCTTTTGGAGAGCCACATCTTTTAACCTTCAACTTCTTCTAATGCCACTTCTTCAAAACAGACTGCCCAGGCCGTGGTATTGTGTGGAAGAGCCACACTCAAGGGGCCAAAGAGCCGCACGTAGCTCCTGAGCCACGGTTTGTCGACCACTGCCCTAAGGAGTTTTACTCTAGCCTACAGTTTCGAAAAAAGCTTTTTTTTTTGTCCCATAGGAGGCATGTTCCTTGGAGATTTGAGAAGAAAATATTAAAATGCCTATTGGTATATTTACAATTCCATCATTTTTATTTTTTTTAAATATATTTTATTGATTTCTTACAGAGAGGAAGGGAGAGGGATAGAGAGAAACATCGATGAGGGAGACATTGATCAGCTGCCTCCTGCACTCCCCCTACTGGGGATGTGCTCGCAACCAAGGTCCATGCCCTTGACCTGAATCGAACCTGGGACCTTTCAGTCCGCAGACCAATGCTCTATCCACTGAGCCAGACTGGTTTCTGCTCCATCATTCTTAACTTATATTTTTTAAAAGGTATTATAGGGCCAAAACCGGTTTGGCTCAGTGGATAGAGCGTTGGCCTGCGGACTGAAAGGTCCCAGGTTTGACTCCGGTCAAGGGCATGTGCCTTAGTTGCAGGTAAATCCCCAGTGAGGGGCGTGCAGGAGGCAGCTGTTTGATGTCTCTCATCAATGTTTCTAGCTCTCTATCCCTCTCCCTTCCTCTCTGTGAAAAGTCAATAAAATACATTTTAAAAAATAATAAAATTATAGTAATAATTAATAAAATGTGCCTACTGTGGGTGCACGCTCAGCACTGTGTTCTGATAGAGATACACGGGGAAAACAATTTGGAAGCTGCGGTTAAGGAAATGAACATGGATGTGATCAAAAAGTCCCAAGCAGATCTGATTTGTAAATTGTGTACACACACACACACACTCACACACTCTGTAGGGAAATAACAAAGGTCAGGGAACTTCCACAAACCGAACAGAGCCCTGTAACTAGCGCCCGAACAAAGAACATCCCAGCACGCCAGGTGCCCCTGTCTGTGTAAGCGCCCCTAACTGGGTGCTTCAGGCAGTTAGTGGTTCCTGAACCTCCCTGTCACTGTGCAGGATCCGCATGGGTGTACTCAGTGTGTTTTCCTTTTGGTGAAAGGTCTGCATCTTCCACCAGCATCTTAAAGGGGCTGTACCAGATGCTAACATCTCCAAAAGGAAAAACCTCTCCTCGTGAAGTGAGAAGAGGTTTCGGAGCAGAACCTGAGAGGACTATTCGAGACACAAATGATGGTCCTTGTTGGTTTTGTTTCGCTTTTTTCACTCCGCGATTCGTTAGCCTGTAGCTATGTAGACAGAAGGGGATATTCATTACTTGGTCTTTGAAAGGTATTGATGATAAACGTACACTACTCGCAATTACCGACCCTGGATGCAGATGTTAGAACTGAGTTTCGTGAGCAGAGTTCCTTGACTGATCTTTTTCGATGGCTAATTTATATCTCACAAATGGTGTTGTGTGTTTTTTAAAAATAGATGACGGTTATTCATTCAGCAGTGTTCTGTATTATGGAAATGAAGCCACTCTTCTCATTTATGACCTGCTGTTCTTCTGTGTTGTGGACTTGGCTTGCCAGAACTTTATTTTAGCAGCCTTCCTCACCTATCTCCAACAAGAGGTAACGCTTTCCGTTTTTTCCGGGTTTCTTTTTAAAAAGAAAGTGTTGGGAGTAGACGTGTTCATTTGCATAGCAGAAAATAATGATTTCACTAGGAATTTGGAAAGGTTTAGAATATGGTTAATCCTACCCCCAAGATGAATAACATTCCAGCCACTGTCATTCTATACTCTGTCGAGTCAGTGAAATACTGGGGTCTTATGGAGGGCAGAAGTTACTGGAGCACTTAAATTTCCCACGTCCTACGTGCCAGCTGTGAGCAGTAATTAGAGCCCCATCCACCCTCTGTGCCAGCTGCTAATGTGATAAAAAGGCACGCACTGGAGCGATAGCCCAGGGCCCATTTAATTTAGTTTTCTTTATATGGAGATTTTTATAATTCTGAATTGTTTTATTTTCCCCCCCCCAGGTTTTTAAATTTATTCGTAATGTAGTAGGACAGAAGAACTTGGCATCCAAAACATTGGTGGATCAAAGGTTTTTGATTTAAGTTATTGACTTAAAAACTCAATATAATCATAGCCAAAAAAAGGTCATGGTTATCAGGTTAGTTTGCCATGTTTTTTAATACACATTATTATATTTTGTATTTGTAACCGACCAAAAGATTTATTTTTATAATTTGTGGATACATGCTTTGCTTTCCGAGTATATAACATGATATAATGGAAAATACTGTGTGGCCATTATATGGAGTATGTAATTCACCAACTCATAGATGAAACAGCACTGATAATGGGACCAAACAATCCAAATGTTGTTTTCAGTAACACTTTTTTTTTCTTTATTACATTTTATGCATTTTTTTTTATAATACTGTTTTTGTTTTAATTTTTTATACATATCTCCCCATTGCCCCTTCTCCCTCCCAGGCATACCCCAACACCCCAGTGTCTATTTTCATTGGTGATGCTTATATGCCAGTGTAACACTTTCTAATGATTATCCAAACCGTTCCCATCATTTGTCTCTAGATTACTTTTAAGCTTGGATTTGCCTGCATTTTCACCCATTGAAAATATCATTTGGCTTCGAGTTCAAGCCTAGTCTTTAGCGTACTATATTGTTTTACATATTTTATGATTAAATAAATGTTGAAAAACATTGTTAAGTTTCCTTAGAAATTAAAATTGTATATTGCTGACTCCACTTGCCTCACCTTAATTGCTCATCCTGCGTGGCAATGACTAATTGACTCTTGGACTAATAGACATCTCAAGACATGGCACATGTGTCTGTATTATTAGGTCAGTATACTCTTTTCATGACATGTCATTTATCTTTATTAAGTATAATGTGTGATATTTTCCCCAATCTAGTTTAATACACTTCGAATTAACGTTTTAAAAGCACTATCAAAGTTTTGCTCTTCTAGCCCTAACCGGTTTGGCTCAGTGGATAGAGCATCAGCCTGCGGACTCAAGGGTCTCAGGTTCGATTTTGATCAAGGGCATGTACTTTGGTTGCGGGCACATCCCCAGTGGGGAATGTGCAGGAGGCAGCTGATTGATGTTTCTCTCTCATCGATGTTTCTAACTCTCTCTCCCTCTCCCTTCTTCTCTATAAAAAATCAATAAAATATATTAAAAAAAAAGTTTTGCTCTTCTAATATGTTTAATGATTGTAAATAACAAACTATCATGTTATGTTGACACGGTGATTTACTGAAAGCAAATTTAGTCTTCATAAGACAGAGGGTTGTGTGGTTATATTTTTAAATACGGAAACACTATTGGGATCCAAAATATACTTAATTAAATTCTGAGTTACGTAGCTAATAATTTCTTATTATATGATTTTTTTTCATTAAAATTTTTAACAGTCTTTTTCATTTAGACTATATACTTGAAAGGTACCTTATATTTCAAGGATAATGATCATTAATCCCCCAATCAACATTTCTTACTGCCTTCTATGTTAACGTTATGTAAATACTTACATGTAATCTATGTAAATATTGTTTATATTTTTGAATTAAAAGTATAGAATAAAACATTTGGTATTTCTATTTCCTGTTTAATTAATGTGTCTTTCATGAAATAGCATTTAGGGATAAATACAGCATATAGGGACAGAGATCCCCAGCCATTGCCAAAGTTGAATCTTACACATTTACCTGAATCTTGAGAATTATTGAAGAGAAAGAGGGAGGGTTAGTAAGTCAGGTATTTGAAACTTCAGTATCTGAAGGGACACACATTACAGGAATCCCTTTATAAAAGCTACAGAGATAAATGAATTTACTAGCACAGATATTTTGAAACCACCTACACAGAAGCATATGAAATAAATTTAACTCTATCCCACATATACAAAGTTAATATTAATTGCATGTTTTTAAATGGAAATTTCAGAAAAGATAGGATTAGTTGATGAGCCTGCTGATAAATTAAAACAGAGAAAAGACACTTAAAAATGATTCTGTACTAGTTTTGAAGAGAACTTTTCATTTTGGTTACATACAGAAAACTGCGTTCAGATTTTCATTCACTGTTGACTCCTTGGTTCGCATTGCCATAATTTAAATTTTATGGTCACATGACTACTTTTCCTCTAGATTTATAATCTTTTGTCTATTTTTGTAACACCAACTCATTGTACTTTGCATCTGTAGCCCTAATTTTACTGATTACTAGAACCATTGCTAAGTCCCTTTATCCTCTATAATAAAGAACTAATATGCTAATTAGACCGAACAGCAGAACGACCGTCCAGACGACCTTTCGGACAAAGCCAGGGCTGGGAGGGCTGGCTGAGGCTGCAAGGGCTGAGCCCCTTGCACGAATCTCAGGCATCAGGCCTCTGGTCATCCCCATTCACCTAGAGGTGCTTTACCAGCTGCTGTGCACTTTGTATCACCCCTAGAAATGCACAGGCCCCTAAAATAACTCTGCAGCTCAAGGATAAACAGATGGCACTGGAATTGAGTCTAGAAATGATCCACAGGTGTACGGTCTGTGACAGGGTGACATGCAGTGCAGTGAGGAACAGCTGGGTTTTCAGTGGACATTTGAACATCACAATGGAAAAATCTCTACCCCACTGCCACACACAAAAGTCAACTTCAGCTACATGATAGATCTAAAATGTGAAAGGGTAAATGATAAAGCTTCTAGAACAGCGGTTCTCAACCTGTGGGTCGCGACTCCTTTGGGGGTCAAATGACCCTTTCACAGGGGTCGCCTAAGACCATCGAAAATGCAGATATTTACATCACGATGCATAACAGTAGCAAAATTTCATGGTGGGGGTCACCACCCCATGAGGAACTGTATGCAAGGGTCGCGGCCTTAGGAAGGTTGAGAACCACTGTTCTAGAAGATAACATAGAAAACATTTATGATGTTTTATAGGACAAGATTTCTTAAGACCAGTCTTTTTTTTTTAAATATATTATTGATTTTAGAAAGGAAGGGAGAGAGAGAGAAAGATAGAAACATCAATGATGAGAGAGAATCACTGATTGGCTGCCTCCTGCATGCCCTCTACTGAGAAACTGAGCCTGCAACCCAGGCATGTGCCCTTGGCCGGAATTGAACCTGGGACCCTTTAGTCTGCAGGCTGACGCTCTGTCCACTGAGCCGAACCAGCTAGGGCAAAAGACCAATCTTAATGGAAAACATGAGTAAGATGAAGTTTACATTCTACACTAAATTTACACTTATGTGCATTTCACATTAAATATAATTTTTCTATTTACATTGAAATTAGGAACTTTGTTCATCAAAATATACCATTTTAAGAATAAAAAGTTTAGCCCTAGCTGATTTGGCTCAGTGGATAGAGCATCGGCCTGTGGACTGAAGGGTCCCAAGTTCGATTCCATGCCTGGGTTATGGGCTCGGTCCCCAGTAGGGAGCATTCAAGAGGCAGCCAATCAATGATTCTCTCTCATCATTGATGTTTCTATCTCTCCCTCTTCCTTCCTCTCTGAAATAAATAAAAATACATATTTTTTAAAAAACAAAATTGTTTAAAAAAATACAAAGTTTAACCTCCATATGAGAAAGAAATACTTAAAAACATCTGACAAAGCTCTTCCATTCAGAATAAATAATTCATATAATCAGGAAAAGATGACAAACTAAGAGAAAAATAGGCAAGAGACTGAAGATACATCTCTCCATACAGGGTTTCCAAATGACAAATATTTAAGTGCATATAAGTGCTTAGTATGAAAACACAGCCTTTATATGAGAATCCAAAATAAAATAGATACCACTCACTACAAAACTACCAAAACAGCTAAAATGTAAAAGCTTAGAATACCAAGTATTGATAGGACGTAGATGGAGCAAATGAACTTTCCTGGCACATTTATTATATAAAGCGAGGTGTTCAGTCTGAGTCTGTATGCTTTCCACAGGGCTATTGTATAAATTCGAGACGTGAAGTTTGCTGTTTGATGGAAACCACAGTGACAGCAGATGGCAGTAGAGGGCACACGAAGCTCTTCAGAAGGCTTTCCTGAGGATCACAAGCCCAGAGAACTCAGTGCTCCTTCTCTCTCCCCTCACTCCCTGTCCCAGTCCTCACATCGCCCCTCCCCCCGTCACCAGAGCCTCGGGCAGCTCAGATGAGGAAGTGTACTGCTCCGTACATAGTGTGGAGGTTCTTCAGTTCAGATTTGGGAACTGGATGCTAAAAATAAAAACATCCTTTCATCTGTCTCCCAGGGACAGGGTCACAAAATAAGTCACACCTCAGGGAAAAAACAAAGAGAGCTGACTAATGATTATGGAATCCCCTGCCCTCATTTAAATGCAATATACATTTACCTTAAAACTTTTAAAAAAGTGAACCATTATTCAGAATACGTAATACCTCTTTTGCAAATACAATCTCCCCAAAGGGGACTCTGGCAGTTTTCTTGTATCAGGTGATACACATCCCATCATATATGACCTACTATATCTATATATATAGAACACTAATAGGCAAATAGACCAAACAGTGGAACAACCCAACAACTGAACAATCAGTCGCTATGACATGTGCTTTCCACCAGGGAGCATGCACGGAACATGGTGGACATTGGCTGCAGCAGGATGGTGGAGCAGGGGAGTGGGGGTGCCAGACCAAGGCAGGGCACCAGTCGCTGTTATCGGGGTGAGCCTCTAGTGGTTGCTGAAAATTCTCTGCTCCCGTGCGCTGTGGTCCCACCTGGCACTTGCACCTGCTGCCTGTGCCCAGCGCCAATCCCGATCGCTCAGCACCGTCAGTGGGTGCGAGTGGCTGCTGCCAGCCCCAATCGCCCCTTAGTGCTACTTCACCTCCCCCTGCTCCTGAGGAGCGATCGGGGCTGGCAGCCGCCACTCATACCCGCTGATGGTGCCGGCCCCAATCGCTCCACACCGGCAGCGGATGCCAGCAGGGCTGGAGCCATTAGCATGTAGGAATGGCAGTGAAAGGAGATGGGCAGACAGGGGAAAGGGGAGGGGCCATGACAGGAGGAGCTGGGTGCGGAGGATGGGCTGAGACCCACCTTTGTGCCCACCGGGGCCTTGCGGCCCACAGCTTCTTTCGAGGTGCATGAATTTGTGCACTGGGCCCCTAGCGTCAGATATTTATTTTAATGTGGCCACTTTAAACCTTGCCAAAAGCAATATGGTTTCAAAGACCATGAAGTCCACTTTCTTCTCTTTGGTTCTCTCAAGTTTGTTTTATTCTAAATGAGGCGACCATATTAAGCAAGATTACCAGAGATGTTTTTCACATGTATAAGTTTGTATTAATATGAGTTTTTTACTCTATTTTTGTTTATATAATTTTTATGTACTTTTAAATGCTATTATGCTATTACTTTTCTGATCTACATCTCTTATATTTATTTTTTTTTTACTTGATGGAAGCAGGAAAAGAGGAAAACAACCATGCAAAGTCTTGACCTGAGAGAGAGCTCTGGACAGACCTGTTACTGTACCTCAGGGAGTACAATCTGGTCTCTGTCAGTTACTCTGAAATTGCACCTGTTTCTTTTCCTTTGGGAGAGAATGGTGGAATGCACATCTAGTGGTCCAAGTTGTTTTGCATCGATGCTTACTCAAACAACTTTCCAGTAACTACTTGAACTTATAGACAACTTTTCTTATACCCATCTTCCCATTATAAATCTACTAGAGGCCCGGTGCATGAAATTCATGCGTGGGGGTGGGGTGTGTCCCTCAGCCCAGCCTGTACCCTCTCCAATCTGGGGCCCCTTGAGGGATGTCCGATTGCCCATTTAGGCCCAATCCTGATGGGGATCTCACAATCCAGAATTGCTGACTCCCAACTGCTCACCTGCCTGATTGTCCCTAACTGCTTCTGCCTGCCAGCCTGATACCCCCTTACCACTCCCCTGCCAGCTTGATTGATGCTTAATTGCTCCCTGCCAGCCCAATTGCCCCTGCCTTCCCCTGCCAGCCTGGTCACCCCTAACTGTCCTCCCCTGCCAGCCTGGTTGCCCCCAATCACTCTCCCCTGCAGGCCTGGTCACCCTTAACCACCTTCCCCTACAGGCCTGGTTGCCCCTAACCACCCTTCTCTGCTGGCCCAGTCACTCCCCTGCAGGCCTGGGTTCCCCCAACTATCCTCCCCTGCCAGCCACCTTATGGTGGACATCTTGTGTCCACAATGGGGCAACCATCTTGTGTGTTGGAGTGATTGTCAATTTGCATATTACTCTTTTATTAGATAGGATTGTTTGTTTTGACCAATGACAGCAAAGATAAACAGGTTTTTCACCAAGGAATTACTTCATCCCCTTCCTCCCCATCCAGTTACCTTGGACACTGAGGCACAAGCATGTAACAGAGAAAACAGCTCCTGGCAGCTGCTGGCGCCGCTCATCAATTCTCACCCCTACGGGGAAAACCAGTTGTGTTTTGCTCACTCTTTTATCCCAATTGTCTGGCGTTGCCACGGGAGCATCATTGTAAATGAAGGAATCAATGAGCCGGCGTTCTGGTTGGGCTCATGGACTATTACAACCGAGAGCCCCTGGGTGAGATCTCATCACTGCTCCCTTCTATGGGGCAGAGGCAATTTACAAATATTTATCCAGCGCTTCCACATGCTGGGCACTGATGCGAGGGGGTACAGAAGGCTCTAATTCAGCGGTTCTCAACCTGTGGGTCGTGACCCCTTTGGGGGTCGAATGACCCTTTCACAGGGGTCGCCTAAGACCACCGGAAAATGCAGATATTTACATCACGATGCATCACAGTAGCAACATTTCATGGTTGGGGGTCACCACCACATGAGGAACTGTATGCAAGGGTCACGGCCTTAGGAAGGTTGAGAACCGCTGCTCTAATCTGATGGAGCTAATGGGTGAACAGAAAACACAGAACACACGTAACAAGGACTGCACTCGCTTCTCATGGCTTCTGTTAAGAATGACCACAACTTAACCAGGATACATGCCCTGACCGGAATCGAACCTGGGACCCTTCAGTCTGCAGGCTGACGCTCTATCCACTGAGCCAAAACCAGTTTTGGCTGGACTGACAATTCTTGAAGAAAGTGGGTATTCGGGGTGCAGGAAGAGATTGGACAAAAATTGTATACCTATCGATGAAGACAGTGGGGAGGTGGCAAGGGCATGGATAGGGTGGGAACTGAGTGGAGAGGAGCTATGGGGGCAACTGTAATTGAACAATAAAGATTTATTTAAAAAAAAAAAAGAATGACCACAACTTAATAGCTTCAGACAACACAGATGCGTCCGCTTACGGTTCTGGAGAGCCGAAGTCGGGGTCTCCCTGGGCTGAAACAGCGTTGTCAGCAGGCTGTGTCCAGCAGCGGCTTCAAGGGGACCTTCCTGGCCTTTCCTGACTTCTGGAAGCTACTGCTTTCCTCGGCGCTGGCCTCTGCCTGTCCTCTGCCAGCAGCCACACCTGCAAACTTCTCTCTCACTCCGCCTCTCCCGTCTCCCTCTGGCTTTTAAAGGCTCCGGGATTGCCCTGGCCCACCAGGTAAGCTTCACCTCCAGAGCCTGCACCGGATCACACCTGCAACGTCTCCTTTAACACGTCATCCCGTCACAGGTTCCGGGGATGAGAACGCAGCTATGTGGGATGGGGGGTGGGCATGATTCTAACCACCACAGGCACCAACAGGCGAATCTGCAGGGCACAAGGGCACCACACCTGAGATAGTGTGGTAGCCTGGAGTGGCCGATGGGAGAGGTATCATTTTTAAAATATATTTTATTGATTTTTACAGCGAGAAAGGGTGCGGGAGAGAGAGTTAGAAACATTAGATGAGAGGGAAACATCCATCAGCTGCCTCCTGCACACCTCCTACTGGGGATGGGCCCGCAACCAAGGTACATGCCCTTGACCGGAATCGAACCTGGGACCTTTCAGTCCACAGCACGATGCTCTAGCTACTGAGCCACACCGGTTAGGGCTGGAAGCGGTATCTCAGCCAGCGGGAGGAGAAGGTGGGCATGCGGGTGAGGATGCTCCGACAGCAGGCACAGGCGTGCCGGGTCCCTGAGGACCAGGCGGGCGCAGTGTTGTTTACGGAGGCTCTGAACTGGCCATTTGACACAAGTGACCCGCAGCGGAGAAGGGCTTTCCTTAAAGCAAAGGATCTCGTTTCAAAGCGAGAAAAAACACGAAGTGTTTGAGTCCAGCTACCTCGTGTTTTTTATCTGACCCGTGGCAGCCACCGAAGAAGGTTGTTTTTTATTTAATTTTTTCAAAATATATCTTATTGATTTTTTACAGAGAGGAAGGAAGAGGGATGGAGAGTTAGAAACATCGATGAGAGAGAGACATCCATCAGCCGTCTCCTGCACGCCCCCCACTGGGGATGTGCCTGCAACCAAGGTACATGCCCTCGAGCGGAATCGAACCTGGGACCTTTCAGTCCACAGGCCGATGCTCTGTCCACTGAGCCAAACCGGTTTCGGCCGAAGAAGGTTTGGCTTTGCTTTAGCTACATGTGCTTCTCCCACCGACCATTCCTCGTTTTCCGGAGCCTTTCTCAGCCCTTGTCACCCGGAGCTTCAAAGGATCGCCAGCTGGAAAGGGAGGGAGAGACCAGGCTCAGAGCCGGGGCCAGTGGCCGGGTCAGACCGGGAGAAGCCCGCTGCCTGCTGGGGGTGGGCGCTCTCCTGATGGCCGCCCGTTGGCAGGTTTCTCTGGCACCCGCTCCAGTGGTGAGGAGCCGGGGACACAGCCGGTGCAGCAGGAGAAGGCAGCTGTTAGCAGATCGGGGTATTTTAAGAAATAGTTTTAAAATGACCTAACTCTTTGCAAGCCAGCTCTGGCTGAAATCATCATCGCCAGAGTTTACGTGGCACTTGGATTTCCAAAAATTTTTTAAATATATTTTCTTGTATTTTTACAGAGAGGAAGGGAGAGGGATAGAGAGTTAGAATCATCAATGAGAGAGAGACATCGGTCAGCTGCCTCCTGCATACCTCATACTGGAGATGTGCCTGCAACCAAGGTACATGCCCTTGGCCAGAATCGAACCTGGGACCCTTGAGTCCGCAGGCCGAGGCTCTATCTACTGAGCTAAACCATTTAGGGCTGATTTCCAAACTTTTAATGAATGTTTGAGTGTCGCAACAATGGATGCTTTTCAGCTGCCTTGTGTGAGAAGAGCACAGCAATGCCAGCTGTCAGGGAGACACTTTCCACGACACTTACTAGACCACCTAAGCTCTAAGCCCAGAGGGTAAAGAGTTATCAGACAGACTTTAGGCACCAGAGTATCTAACCTGCCAAACCAGAATTCCAAGCCCATTTCATTTATTCTTTTTTAAAAAATATATATATATTATTGATTTTTTATAGAAAGAAAGGGAGAGGAAGAGAGAGTTAGGAACATCGATCAGCTGCCTCCTGCATACCTCCTACTGGGGATGTGCCCACAACCAAGGTACATGCCCTTGACTGGAATTGAACCTGGGACCTTTCAGTCCGCAGGCTGACGCTCTATCCACTGAGCCAAACCGGTTTGGGCTCATTTCATTTATTCTGTCCACTTTCCTTGGTTCTTATAAAGCCGCAGGAAGAGCCCTCACTTAATTCTCTTTGCTTGTTTGTTCTCTGTCTGCGGAGGGTACAGAGGCGGAGTGGAATTGTCGCTCAGAGCAAAAGCTTTGAATTCTGAGAGACCTGGCTCTGAACTCCCCACATCTCTGTCCTCTGTGTGTGATGATAAGCAGACGCTTCCACTTCGATGGGCCTGATCTTCCTTCTCTCAAACTGAATAAACACCTGCCTCCAGAGAGAGGTCACTGTCAGAGTTGAAGGAGAGAATAGAGTTGTGAGCAGGTGCCTAAAAGAGGAAGTGCTCAATAGGTAGTCCGTCATTGTAACAGAAATACTATTTTGACAACCACAAAGCCAGTTCACGGGACACGCTTACAATGTGAAAGCAAGCTTCTGTGGTCGCCGAGGTGAGGGTCGATATGGCAAGCCAGAGGAGATCTGGCCCAACAGCAATGCTTCGGGAAAGAGTAAAAGCTTCAGCTGACCGAGCAAGCTCAGTATGGAACCCCACAGGAGGAGGCTCTGAATGAAATGTAGGCCCCTTCATGGAGTATCCAAAATAAAGGAGGAAATGGCTCTTCTGCGTGCTGCTTACATCCATGGTTTAAGGTCTAGTTCTGAACGTACTGATTCTATGGGGCCTCCTTAAATCGGGTTTTATTCCCATCCTGATCATCCAAATGATTAGGATGGGAAGGATCTAGAGATGCCCCAGGAAGAATAATAGAAGGAATTGAAAAAAATAAAAGGTAAACCAGAGCCATGATGGCTTTCTTTCATATACTTGTCCTGTGAAAGATGGAGTTAACATTCATATAGCTCATGGGGCGAGGGTTGGAGGGTCAGCTTTTCTGGTCAGATCTGGAATGAGTTGCCTGGCGCCCTCCTCTTGAGACAGCCCCTGAAGGGGCTCCACTGAGCCCACGTGGAGAGCCGCCAACTTGGAGCAAGAAGAGAGGTGGGAGGGCTAATGGCCAGACTGCGGGGACAAGAGAGCAGCTTACACAAAACCAGATTGGCTTTCCACTGGGGATTTTCTTTTCTTTTTTTTAATATATTTTATTGATTTCTTACAGAGAGGAAGGGAGAGGGGTAGAGAGTTAGAAACATCGATGAGAGAGAGACATCAATCAGCCGCCTCCTGCACGCCCCCTATTGGGGATGTGCCCACAACCAAGATACATGTCCCTGACCGGAATATAACCTGGGACCTTTCGGTCCGCAGGTGGACGCTCTATCCACTGAGCCAAACTGGTTTCAGCTCACTGGGGATTTTCTTCCAGAAGCCTCCACCAGTCCTATGTAGCACTAATATGTTTCCCGGCCTGCTCTGACCGTTGCCTGACACGTCCAGTCTCTGTGCGTGCACACTGGCAGCCGCAGTGCCATGTGCGTGCAGATGGCTGGCTGGGGCTGGTCTCTGTTTCCATCACCAGAGGATGGGTGCGTGCACATCTGCTGGACCCCTCGCCCTGAGGTAACTGCATTTGCCACAATTACCAGGCGACTCTCTGTGATCTTGAAACCACAGCTGCTGAACACAAATTGCCCTAGATATGTAACACGTACGCTTTTTAAAAAAATGAATCAACTGAACTTTCCCTCCTAATTAAATCCATGGAGTCTGCTTATTTGAACACAGTTCAGGCCTTAATCCCAAATCCAATAAAAGCAGTTTGGTTTGGTTTGGTTATTAAATCAGAAAGACCTGCCCGACCCACGTGGCTCAGTGGTTGAGCATTAACCTATGAACCAGGACGTCCAAGGTTTGATTCCTGCTCAGGGCACATGCCCAGGTTGTGGGCTTGATCTCCACTGGGGGGAAGAAAGGGGGACGTGCAGGAGGCAGCCAGTCAATGATTCTCTCTCATCATTGATGTTTCTCTCTCTCCCTCCCTCTCTGAAATCAATTAAAATATTTAAAAAGAAGCCAGAACTGGTTTGGCTCAGTGGATAGAGCCTCAGTCTGCGGACTGAAAGGTCCCAGGTTCAATTCCGGTCGGGGGCATGTACCTTGCTTGTGGGCACAACTCCAGTAGGGGGCGTGCAGGAGGCGGCTGATCAATGTCTCTCTCTCATCCATGTTTCTGACTTTCTATCCCTCTCCCTTCCTCTCTTAAAAAATCAATAAAATATATTTTTTAAAAAATATTTAAAAAGAAGAAAAAAGAGAAAGAAAGACCTACTCACATGATAAAGACAATAGGATCAAGGAAATGAGAGCAGGAGACAAAGGCAGAAGAAAGGACACTTGGTGACATATTGGTGGCTCCTGTTAACACAACCACAGAAATGAAAACCTCAGTGACTTAACACAAGGTAAGTTTATTAGAGGCCCGGTGCACGAAATCATGCATGGGTAGGGTCCCTCGGCCTAGCCTGCGACCAGGGCCATCTTCCACCTGCTCACCAGTCCCCAGTCCTGCCCCTCCATCAGCCAGCCCAGTTCCCTGTGGGTCTGCGTTCGCCATCCTGTGATCGGAATCTGCAGGCTGGCGGAGGGGGTGGGGGGGACCGAAAGGTGGTCAATGCACCTCATAGCAGCTAATCAAGCAGTCGATCTGGTCATTACACCGTTATGGTCGTGGGCTTTTATTACATAGGATTTCTCACTCCAAGTTCAACGCTGGGATGTTTATCACTAGTGTGTGGGCATTCCTCACATGATTTGGCCTAAGGGTCCTCTTGATTCTTTTTTATTTTTTTAATATATTTTATTGATCTTTTACAGAGAGGAAGGGAGAGGGATAGAGCATTAGAAACATCAATGAGAGAGAGACATTAATCAGCTGCCTCCTGCATGCCCCCCACTGGGGATGTGCCCACAACCATGGTACATGCCCTTGACCAGAATTGAAACCGGGAACCTTCAGTCCACAGGCCAATGCTCTATCCACTGAGCCAAACCAGTTTTGGCTCCTCTAGATTCTTAAGCAGAAGTGAATTACCAGGTTTTCAAATGCCAAAAACAAGATGTTTATCACTGTTAATCAGAAGGCTCAATTCCAAACATTATTTTTAAAACACTGTATGGCAAATAATGAAATAAAACTTATTCGAGGCAGCTTAGCATTATTATATAAATGTTTTCATCACAGGCTTTTTTTTTAAAAAAAAAATCTTCTTCACATTCTTACCCCAAAAAATAGAATTTTAAACCAGCTAGACACATACCCACTAAACCAAAGAATAATGGGAATTCGGACAAAAAGGTAACCATAAAGCAGACTTTTTAAAAAGAACACCATTCTGCTTTATTTAAACTCCACGAAAGTGGGTGAGCGTTTTATGGGTCGAGAGTTTCTGTGGGGAGTTATGTAACGGCTCAGCTCAGAATAGGTCTCCCCTGTTCTGCTCGCACACCATGCACATGTCGTTTGGTGACATCCTGCAGGGGAAAGGTCATTCTACATCGCGAATCAGAGGACGCTTTGATGATTCAGAAAGCCTTAGGTCCCTCGCAGGAGAGGTTTTGAAAGGCGAGTGTCTGTCTTCTAACTCGCCCTGGCGGAACCTTACGCCCCAGCTGGCTCTTTGCAGGAAGGACCCAGCACCAAGCCAGCTTTGATTAGACAGCCTTTCAACAGCACAAAGAAGACAAAGACATTTTCAACCCACAGAAGACGAACTGACGGTGCCGGCAAGTTCGCCCGCTCTAGAAAGTTAAGGATTGTTCCAGCAAACTTTTCCGTGGGAGGAAATCTCCATCAGGCTTGGGGCCCTAATGAGCTGTTCTATACCGCTGGTCCAGGCCACTGAGATGTGTCTGCTAAGATAAATGTGCCTCAGAAAATAAAAATTGCCCGGCCGGCCTAGCTCAGGGGTTGAGCATCGACCTATGAAAGAGGGGGTCACGGTTCTATTCCCCGTTAGGGCACATGCCCGGGTTGTGGGCTTGATCCCTGGTATGACTTGTGCAGGAGACAGCCAATCAATGGTTCTCATTCCATTGATGTTTCTCTCTCTCTCTCTCTCTCTCTCTCTCTCTCTCTCTCTCTCTCTCCCCCTCTTCCTCTCTGAAATCAATAAAAAAATAATAATTTTTAAAAAAGCAAAAAAAAATTGGCCCAAACTGGTTTGTCTCAGGGGATAGAGGGTCAGCCTGTAGACTGAAAGGTCCCAGGTTCGATTCCCGTCAAGGGCATGTATCTTGGTTGCGGGCACATCCCCAGTGGGGGGCGTGCAGGAGGCAGCTGATCGATGTTTCTCTCTCATCGATGTTTCTAACTCTCTATCCCTCTTCCTTCCTCTCTGCAAAAAAAATCAATAAAATATATTTTAAAAAAGAAGAAAAATGGCCTTAGAAAATGTGGCCTATAACCCGACTTCATATTGTACTACAGAGCCATGATAATCCCAAGCCTCTGACAAGAACATGAGGAGATCCTCCATGATCTTTTCTTTTCTTTTTTTAAATAATTTTATTGATTTTTTACAGGGAGGAAAGGAGAGGGATAGAGAGTTAGAAACATCAATCAGCTGCCTCCTGCACGCCCCCTACTGGAGATGTGCCCACAACCAAGGTACATGCCCTTGACCGGAAATGAACCTGGGGCCTTTCAGTCTGCAGGCTGATGCTCTATCCACTGAGCCACACCGGTTTCGGTGATCTTTTCAGGCGGCTTCCTGCAGGTGTGTACAACGTCTGTCCCCAGCCTGGCCCGTGATACGCTGCTGTCATCCTCCTCAGCGCGTTTGACATGAGGGCAGCCCTGAGGGTGTCAGACACGGAGTGGCTGCACTGAGGCGCTCTTTTCGGAAGACCCGTCCAGCTACACAATGCAGTCGGGGATGCTGAGGGCGATATCACCAAACGGGGGCCTGAAAAAGGATGCAGGGGGACAGGTGGGTGCTATTTTTGTTTGTTTGACCATTTCTTTCTTTCTTTCTTTCTTTCTTTTTTAATATATTTTATTGATTTTTTACAGAGAGGAAGGGAGAGGGATAGAAAGTCAGAAACATCGATGAGAGAGAGACATCAATCAGCCGCCTCCTGCACGCCCCACAGTGGAGATGTGCCCGCAAGCAAGGTACATGCCCCCGACCGGAATCGAACCTGGGACCTTTCAGTCCACAGGCCGACGCTCTATCCACTGAGCCAAACCGGTCTCGGCCCATTTCTTTCTTTTATCCCTTCCTTATTCAATGTATTGGGGTGACAACAGACGGAGGAGGTAGGCAAAGTCAGGAAAGGCTTTTGGAAACAGAGGAATTGCGTAGGCAATGAGTCTTGCCAATGAATTGGGAGTCAGCCAGGGACGTGGGAAGGGAAAGGAAAGAGGCTAAAAGTATCCCAGGGAAAGCGGGTGCAGGCTCCGCTAGGAAGCTGGGTAGTGGAGGGCCGGGGGAGGTAGGGTGAGGGCAGGATGGGCCTGAGGAGACTGGCCAGGAGGCCCCTCCCCAGCAAGAGCCTGCCCCTTCTAGAAGGCTCACCTATACCCTGCAGGCAGCAGGGGACCCAGCAGGCGGGTGGCAGACCAGACTGGCGGGAGGGGAGGATCACTCTGGACAGTGACAGGAGGCAGGTCGCGGAGAGACCCGAAAATCAGTGACCGGGGGTGTCGGTGGTTAATTTCCTGTGCCAACCTGTCTGCCAGACATTTGGTTCAACCTTATCGCGGGAGTGTGTCAGTGAGGCTGCTTCTGGATGAGAGGAGCGTTCGAATCGGTAGCCTTCCATCCACGGAAGGCCCGGCCGGAATAAAAGGCCGAAAGACGTCCCGCTCTGCCCATCTCTGGGCTGCGACCCGGGTCTGCTCTGGCCTTTGGATGGGACTCGGACAGGAACTCACCTCACTGGCTCTCCCGGTGCGTATGCCTTTGGACTCGGACTGCAGCTCTACCACCAGCTCCCCTGGGTCTTGATTTCTCAGTCTGTCCAGGCCCAAGAGTCAACGCCTCGTAATCAATCTGCTCCTGCCGAAGCCGGTGTGGCCCAGTGGATAGAGCGCCGGCCTGCGGACTGAAAGGTCCCAGGTTCGATTCCGGTCAAGGGCGTGTACCTTGGTTTCGGGCACATCCCCAGTAGGGGGCGTGCAGGAAGCAGCTGATGGATGTCTCTCTCTCATTGATGTTTCTAAGTCTCTATCCCTCTCCCTTCCTCTCTGTAAAAATTCAGTAAAATATGTTTAAAAATAAATAAATCGGTTCCTACCTGCGCACACACCTGTTGGTTCTGTTTCCCTGGAGAACCCTGACTGATAAACGGGGATAACCTCTGACCCTGTGCTCCCCTCCCTGGGTATTTCCCGCCAAGTTCTCGCTCTGACGTGTATCTGGCAGGCCAGGTCCTGCCTTGAGATTCTTCTCCAGCTCCCACTTCCCCCCAGTTCCTAATTCGCAGCTGGAAGAGGCCAACTCTTCCCGCTGCCCACGCCCGCCTCCTGGGAGGTGCGTGCGGTTGAGATGGAGGCCCACGGGTGTGCTGAGTCTGGGGCCGAGCCGATGGCCAGAGATTTGGCTCTGGGTGGACGGCCTGGCCGGCTGCTGGGTGATGGGGAGACCATCAAAATCTGCCCACTAGCTGAAACCGGTTTGGCTCAGTGGATAAAGCATCAGTCTGGGGACTGAAAGGTCCCAGGTTCGATTCCGGTCGGGGGCACGTACCTTGGTTGCGGGCACATCTCCACTGTGGGGCATGCAGGAGATGGCTGATCGATGTCTCTCTCTCATCGATGTTTCTGGCTTTCTATCCCTCTCCCTTCCTCTCTGTAAAAAATCAATAAAATATATTTTTTAAAAAAATCTGCCTGCTGGTTCAGCTTCCCTGCCTCTTTCCCCTTCATCCCCCCCCCTAAATGCATCATGGTCCTTCATGCCTTGGTGGCAGCATCTGGAGTCTCTCCCTTCCCCTCCTCCTGCTTTCTCTCCTGCGCTGCCTCCAGCATCACCTCCTTGGTGAATCTACTCCTGATTCCCCAAAGGTTCACAATCTGAGCTTGTTCCACTTCGTACCTGTCTCCATGGTGGCAGGTGTGGCAGCTCGCCATGGGGACTCACGGAGTGTCTATTTTACCAGTTCACAGAGTGTTTCTCAAGGGTACAGACCATGAAAGTTTCCGTTTTGGATTCCAAGAGCCTAGAGTTTAGTAGGGACTCAAGAGCCCACGTGTTGAGATGCGAGGCCTGGACAGATATGTGAACACACGATAAAGGAATGGAAGAGACAGCGTGGACAAGATTGATGATCTTGACCCCACTTATGACAGCTCATTCTCCTCTTTTAAAAAAAATAAATAATTTTTTTTTAATTGATTTAAAGAGGAAGGGAGCAGGGGAGAGAGAAAAAAACATGATGAGAGAGACTCATTGGTCAACTGCCTCCTGAACACCTGCCACTAGGGATCAAGACCACAACCAAACCGTGATCTCTTGGTTCATGGGTTGATGCTCAATCACTGAGCCACACACCAGCCTTTAAATGTCCTGTTAAGCCAAAACCGGTGTGGCTCAGTGGATAGAGTGTCGGCCTGCGGACTCAAGGGTCCCAGGTTCGGTTCTGGTCAAGGGCATGTACCTTGGTTGCAGGCACATCCCCAGTAGGGGGTGTACACGAGGCAGCCGATCGATGTTTCTCTCCCATCGATGTTTCTAGCTTTCTACCCCTCTTCCTTCCTCTCTGTAAAAAATCAATACAATTTTCTTTTTTAAATGTCCTGTTAAATGAATTTCATGGCTTTCTTTCCCAGGAACATTATATACTGCATTCCAAAAAGAGTCCATAATCAACCAAGAGATTGTTTCTATATTTTTAAAATTCTTGTCAAATTTTACCCAGTGTCTATTTGGGCTTGAAGAACCTGGGCTGACTTCTGGATGGCCCTTCTCCTCCCTTGTTATGCTTTTATTTTGTACCCGAGAAATTTGAGAAACGTATTCTGATGCTTTTCAGACATCCATTCCTAGCATTGTTTAACGTAAAGCTAGCGTTTTAGAGAGAACAGAATTTCTGGAAAAATGTTCTTTCATCTTTTTGAGTTCTAATTAAATCCATTTCAGAGTTTTAAAACTCAAGCTCTCTCTAGTCCTAGTTGGTTTGGCTCAGTGGATAGAGCATTGGCCTGCAGACTGAAGGGTCCCAGATTTGATTCTGGCCAAGGGCACATGCCCGGGTTGCAGGCTCAATCCCCAGTGGGGGGCGTGCAGGAGGCAGCTGATCAATGATTCACTCTCATCATTGATATTTCTATCTCTCTCTCTCTCCCCCCCTTCCTCTCTGAAATCAATAAGAGATATATTTAAAAAAAAAACTGAATTGCCAATTGCTTCTTCAGATGAATGTAAAAAATCACATTAGATAAAAGTTTGAAAAACAAACAAAACCTCAAGCTCTCTTACTGGTGCCAGAGTGTGGGAAGGCTTTATAGAGGTATTACACTTTTTTAAAATATATATATTTTATTGATTTTTTTACAGAGAGGAAGGGAGAAGGATAGAGAGTTAGAAACATCGATGAGAGAGAGACATCGACCAGCTGCCTCCTGCACACCCCCTACTGGGGATGTGCTCCCAACCAAGATACATGCCCTTGACGGGAATGGAACCTGGGACCTTTCAGTCCGCAGGCCAACGCTCTATCCACTGAGCCAAACCGATTTCGGCTCTGGGTGAGTTTTGTGTGACTGTTCAATTCCAAGGATATTTTCTCGGGCGCTTGGTATTTGGGGTAAGGAATGATTTTTCATCTTTAACTTTTTTTTTTTTTAAGTTTTACTTACTGTTAATCCTCACCTGAGGATATTTTTCCATTGATTTTTAGGGAGAGTGGGAGAGAGAGGGAAAACAGAGAGAAACACTGATGTGAGAGAGACACATCGACTGGTTGCCTCCTTCATGAGCCCAGACCAGGGCCTGTGCCGAGGAGAAGCCTGCAACTGAGGTACTTGCCCTTGACCGGAATCAAACCCGGGACCCTTTGGTCTGCAGGCCAATGATCTACCCACTGAGCCAAACTGGCTAGGGCTCATTTTAACTTTTTAAGATATGTTATACATAATGTAAGACACAATGTTATACATAAACAACAGCAACAATCACAGACATACTCTCCTTCTTGTTCTGCACCATGAGCCAATGTACATACCAGCACCGTGACTCTGGACAAGTAATTACTATTTCTAAGCTTCATTTTTGCCATCTATAAAACAGGAGCAATATCGGCCACACTGGATTCTGCAGGAGATACGTGAGTGAACATATGAGTAAATATATATAGCTTAGTGCAATGTCTAATACATCTTCATTGTTCAATGAACAGTAGCTGTTGGGGTGGTGGTCGAAGTAGACTGTATTATTAATGATTAGAGGCCCGGTGCACAAAATTCATGCACGGGGCTGTGTGTGTATGTGTGTATATGTGTGTCCCTCAGCCCAGCCTGCACCCTCTCCAATCTGGGACCCCTCAAGAGATGTCTGACTGCCTGTTTAGGCCCAGACATCCCTCTCACAATCCAGGACTCCTGCCTCCCAACTGCTCACCTGCCAGCCTGCCCGATTGTCCCAACCTGCTTCTGCCTGCCAGCCTGATCATCCCCTAACCACTCCCCTGCCAGCCTGATCAATGCCTAACTGCTCCCCTGCCAGCCCGATTGCCCCTAACTACCCCCCCTTTCAGGCCTTGTCCACCCCAATTGCCCTCCCCTGCAGGCCTGGTCCCCCTCCCCACCTGCCCTCCCCTGCAGGCCTGGTCACTCCCAATTGCCCTCCTCTGCTGGCCTGATCACCCACAATTGCCCTCCCCTGCTGGCCTGATCATCCACAATTGCCCTTCCCTGCTGACCATCTTGTGTCCACATGGAGGCAGCCATCTTTGACCACATGGAGGTGGCCATCTTGTGTGTTGGAGTGACGGTCAATTTGCATATTACCTCTTTATTATATAGGATGTGATGGGAAGAACATTGGCCTGGAAATCAGAAAATCTAATTTTTTTTAAAAGTAATGACTTAACCTGTCAGCACACCTATTTTACCTCCTTAATGTATTCTGAGCTATCTTAAAATGAGGAGTTTGGTGCAGGTAACTTTCCACCTTTAGGATTTACGGCTCTGACTGAACTAGGCAGGAGAGGGAAGTACTCTCAGCCCCAACCCTGAAGTCCTGGCCCCTTTCCTGAAATATTCCTCAAACACGAGTGAGTCAGTCTCTCTCTCTCTCTCTCTCCCCCTCTCTCTCTCTGAGGTGGCCGGCTCTGTGTGGGCCCAGAACTGAAGAAGGAAAGACTTTTGTGGGTAATGATTTTCAGACCCAAGGACATAATGTGTCGAAGCCTATTTTTAGTGCTGGTGGGTACAAAGGTAACATTTAGACTGATCTCCAGGAGATACCGTCCCATGGTGGTTGGAAACTGGAAGATCAATGCCTCGTCCTCTCTGGAGGGAAGCTAACCACTTTACCTTGGAAACACAAACGCTTTTACCCGGGGAAAGGAAATTCTCCAGACGAACGAACGCCAGGTAAAGATAGGCAGCCGTCACAGCGCAACCAACGTCCTTGCATGTGTGTGGCTTGCTGCCTCTACAGAGCCCATGTGCATGCCATGTCACCCCTACCGCAACGTACAGGCAGGCAGGGCCGCCGAGAATGGGCTTGTGGCCCAGATCAGGAAGCGGATATCCACAGAGGTGGAGTGACTGGCCGCAGACGACATGGCTCGTGAGGGCAGGTGCAGGGCCAGAGAGAACTGAGGCATTGTGGGAAACCCAGAACCCTCCTCACACCTGAGCAGGTAACCGTCTTCCCCCACGGCTTTCTTTGGGGATCTGGCAAAACATCTCAGGATCTCTATCAGACAACCAAGCAAAGAAAAGTTCTCTAAGAAGGACCTACCAGGTCAGCTTCTAGGCACACCTGCTGGACAAGGGGAAAGGGAAGGAGAGGGAGGCTCTACGCTCATTCTCTATCAAGAGACCCGATTCACTGATCATTCCTGCAATGGACACTTTGAAAGGGCTGTAACACTAGATACATCCCAATATGCGCAAAAATTGTCCAGGAGGGTCACTCTTAATTCAAAAGTACAGTCATGCCTTGGTTTGATTCAGTGGATAGAGCGTCGGCCTGCTGACTGAAAGGTCCCAGGTTCGATTCCGGTCAAGGGCATATACCTGGTTGCTCATCCGAGGGCCTGCTTTCCTCAGTTTCCCTCCACTGACTGCACCCCACAGGCTAGCACTGCAGCTGCTCTCAGAGACCTTAGGGAACACAGAGACCACGCTTGAAAAGGAAGTTAAAGAGAATCGTGCATGGGATGGGCTCAGCATCAGTGTGTGTGTGTGTGTGCATGTGTGTGTGTGTGTGCATGTGTGTGCATGCATGTAAACTGCCCCGTGTCATGGACTCACCTCTGCGAACACAAAGGAGAGAGAGGGACCTCTGTGTACTCCGGATCCAGGGAGCGCTGCCCACAACAGCCTGGCAGGGCTTCACCACATCACATCACATCACATCACATTACATTACATCTCATCACATCACATCACATCACATCATCACATCTCATCACATCACATCACATCAATCACATCACATCATCACATCACATCACATCACATTACATCTCATCACATCACATCATATCATCACATCACATCACATTACATCTCATCACATCAATCACATCACATCATCACATCACATCACATCACATCACATTACATCTCATCACATCACATCACCACATCACATCATCACATCACATCATCACATCACATCACATCACATCATCACATCACATCACATTACATCTCATCACATCACATCACATCAATCACATCACATCATCATATCACATCACATCACATTACATCTCATCACATCACATCACATCACATCACCACATCACATCATCACATCACATCATCACATCACATCACATCACATCACATCACATCACATCACATCACATCCAGCATCTCCGGTGCGTCCACGGCTGCCCTCTGCTCTCTGCTCCCAGCTCTCCTCTCTCTCCTGCCCTCTGCCCCCTGCCCTCCCTGTGGATTAGTGCCCGGTGGCCGGTTGGATTTGGACTTCCACACACTGAATGGCACTTCCGCTCTCCTCCTCTGGTCTTGGCCGCACCTGCTGTGCCTGCTCTCTTCCAGCTTCTCCAGGGCAGGTGTGACCCGAGGACCGCCCACACCAGGGAGCCAGTGACCAGCTGGACCCTCGGCTGGTACCCCAAGAGCAGGGCGTAGGCTCTAAGACACGCGGCGAACCCCAGCTCTGCCAGTTGGCTGGTCCTTGACGTCCTGGGACTCAGTTGTGTTATCTGTATGAGGGGTACAACCATCCTTTCCCCAAAGAGTTGGGGGAGTTTAGGGACATAATGGTCTGAAACCCTTAGTATGGAGAGTTAATGAAAAACTGTAGCTATTATTAATGCTGTCATTATGATGGGTCTTGTTCCTCGTGTATCGTGGGTCTCCCCTCATATTTCTTGCCCAACCCGGCACTTACATGAAAAGAAACAATACGTGATCTCACTAACCTTTACACCCAGGTGTTCCTGACTCGATTTACAAGGAAACAAAGTTATAGACAGGTTATATAACTCTCCCAAGGTCACACCATTTGGACAAAGAACAAGTGGGATTAGTTAGTTCTGTCTCTGACTCCTTCGGGAAACATGTGCGGGTGCTTTAAATGCCGGGCACTCAGCTAAGGACCGAAAAGGCCACGGTGATCAGACACAGATTGGAGGGCGGGGGACAGTCAAATGGGGAAAGAGGCAGGTGAATGGGTGATTATGGATACTGTGATAGAGGGATGATTATGGAATACTGTGATAGAGGGATGATTATGGATACTGTGATAGAGGGATGGTTATGGATACTGTGATAGAGGGA
>JAAGEH010000297.1:19711295-19791103 GCA_011751065.1 Lasiurus cinereus | reverse complement strand
TTATGGATACTGTGATAGAGGGAGGATTATGGATACTGTGATAGAGGGATGGTTGTTATGGATACTGTGATAGAAGGATGGTTATGGAATGCTGTGATAAAGGAATTCAAATAGGCAGCCAGTGGCTGGACTCTGGTGTTGTGTGGCGACTCCTTCACCACCGAGCCAAACACAATGGGGCCTAGACTGTGTCCCGCTGTCTGGCATATGGGGCCCACTGGAGGAGGAAAACCGTAATTCTGACAGGAGAGATAGAGGACAGTATAGACCAGGAGCCAACTGTGTCAGAGACAGGTTTCAGGGGAAGGGACGCAGGGAAGAGAAGGGAGGTGAGGTCTCTAGGTGGTAGACAAACGTGAGCAGGAGGCTGAAGGCCAGAGGACTCGTGGTGGGAGGGAGGCTGATGATCAGAGAGGTGCAGTGCCAGGTTGAGGAGCTTTTATTTTGTTTTTTAATATGTTTTATTGATTTTTTACAGAGAGGAAGGGAGAGAGATAGAGTTAGAAACAGATGAGACAGAAACATCCATCAGCCGCCTCCTGCACGCCTCCTACTGGGGATGTACCCGCAACCAAGGCACATGCCCTTGACCGGAATCAAACCTGGAACTCTTGAGTCTGCAGGCCAACGCTCTATCCCCCAAGCCAAACCGGCTAGGGCTATTTTGTTTTTTTAATATATCTTTATTGATTTCTGAGAAGAAGAAAGAGGGAAAGAGAGATAGAAACATAAACCATGAGAGAGAATCGCTGATTGACTGCCTCCTGCACATGCATGCCACCCTGGGGATTGAGCCTGCAACCCAGGCATGTGTCCTGAAGGAGAAGCGAACCATGACCTCTAGGTTCATAGGTCAATACTCAACCACTGAGCCACACCGGCTGGGCAGCCACTCCCAAGGCAGCCTTCTAAGGAGCAGGTCAAGACAGGAGCTCTTTGGGTGGCAGCTTGCATGTGGAGGCTCTGCAGGAGAGAACGTTTAGGCAGGAAGGTCAAGGTTCCTCATTCTGACCCAGGTTAGTCTCGGTGGCATAAGCCCACGGACTGAGATAAGACCGGAGAAGGGAAGGGAAGACAGAGCATGGTCCACCCCAGCTCTGCTGCTTTGCCTAGCAGAACACGTCTAAAAAGAAAGAACATGCCAAAACCGGTTTGGCTCAGTGGATAGAGCATTGGCCTGGGGACTGAAGGGTCCCAGGTTCGATTCCGGTCAAGGGCACATGCTTGGGTTGCGGGCACATCTCTGGTGGGAGGGGTGCAGGAGGCGGCTGATCGATGTCTCTCTCTCATTGATGTTTCTAACTCTCTATCCCTCTTCCTTCCTCTCTGTAGAACATCAATAAAATATATTTTTTTTAAAAAAGAAAGAAAGAACAACACACAGACACAGACGGAGGCAGAAGGTGGTAGCATCCGCGGAAAGGGTTCCAGGACTCCCTCCATTCAACAGCTTGGTCCCAGCAGTGGGTGTCTTACAGTGTGTGTGTGTCTTGATGCCATCAGCCTCTCAGTGTATGCCACCATCTCTCCAGGACCTGACTGGATCTCCTCAGACAGCAAGCCTCTCCTCGCTCTCGATAGGTCATCTCCGCTGATAATTCTGCTTGGCACGCAGAACCTTCCGAAGGGGAACAGAAATCACTCAGTCACCAACACGAACATCCAGCACGCTGGGCAAGAGGCAGTGGAGTGCAGTGGTTAAGAGAAACTTGCTAGCTGTGCGGGGGGGGGAGGTAGAGAGGATACTAAGGGGGCTAAGTGGTGATGGATGGAGACTCGAACTGTGTGCTGTTTGCAAATGTTTACGTCATGGGATTCACAATGTAATCTTGAATAAGAGTTGAGACTTAGGTATGAATTGCTTTTTTAAAAATATATATTTTAAATATATTTTATTGATTTTTTACAGAGAGGAAGGGAGAGGGATAGAGAGCTAGAAACATCAATGAGAGAGAGACATCGATCAGCCGCCTCCTGCACGCCCCCTCCTGGGAATGTGTCCACAACCAAGGTACGTGCCCTTGACCGGAATCGAACCTGGGACCTCTTGGTCCGCAGGGGGACGCTCTATCCACTGAGCCAAACCGGTTTGGGCATGAACTGCTTTTTTAAAGCAAAAAGAGAACGCAATCACTTGCAAAGTCACACACAGCCGGCAAAGAGGGAGCCCTCTAACACCAGAGGAAATGACCTCCAGGTTTCCATCCAGGACAAAGCAATTTTCAGCAAGCAAGACAGAGGCCTTGGCAATAAGGTGCATTAAGGGACACGTTGACAAACCCGTAATTCCCCGTGCCGGATGACTGGCGGAGACAGACCAGAATAATAATGACATCGTGTGAGTCTCCAGTGTTGGTACCTAGCGTTGGCAGCAAGTCGCCGAGCGGGCGTTCATCATGACAACATAACTAAATTACCCAGTGTCTGGCTAAATCATTTCTGAAAGTCAGGGGGAAAAAAGAGCATTATTTAACTCTGGAGCGGATCTCATTTCGGTGAGGTTTTTATTTCCTGCCCTTAAGTCCGAGATTCCCCAGACGGACCCCCTCCTGTCCTGGTTTACAGACCTGGTGTCCGCCGTGGGTGGCCCGGAGGGAGACGGAAGAAGGCAGCTGCATCTCTGTGGGTGTCCCACTGAGAACTGGGGGCCTGGGGCCTGGGAACCGGTCCTCTCTCAGCTGCTGTTCAGGGCTGGTCCCTGCCAGGGCTCTGACGCTGTTTTCTCTTTGAAGCCAGGGACATCAGGAGAGAGTGTGGCTGGTTCTCATCTCCACTGATGCTGCCCCCGGCGGGCAAGCTACCCCACCCCCCAGACCTCAAAGGGTCTCCTCCCGCAGATGGCCAGAGCTGGCCCAGCAGGAGGGGCCGGCTGGTTTGAAGATGCGGCTGTCCTCATTCATTACAGAACATCCTCTTCTTGCCTTTCTTTCTCTCTCTCTCTCTCTCTCTCTCTCTCTCTCTCTCTTTCTCTCTTTCTCTCTCTTCTTTCTTTCTTTTTCTTCCTTCCTTCCTTCCTTTCTTCCTTCCTTCTTTCTTCCTTTCTTTCTCTTTCTTCCTTTCTTTTTTCTTTCTCTTTCCCCTCCTCTTCCTCCCTCCCTCTTTTATTTTCTTTTCTAATAAGCCTGAAGGACAACGAGAGAGGAAAGAGTTTTGCTTCTCCTCATTAATCTGCTCCAGTTGGGGCCTATCCAAATTATGAAATCATCTGTCATATGACCATTATCTCTTTAAGGCATCTTATTTTATGTAAATTGCGTACAATTAAGAACTTTTGACCATCAGTTATTCAGACAGATAAAAAGGAGGGCAAAGAGGGCAACTGTGACAAGCGGAACAAAACAGCCCGTTATGCCAAGAATGGACACATGAGTCATGATCCCAGACGAAGCCGAGGAACCCTGTTTTCCAGAGGCCGCGTTTCTCCTGTTTTGTCACGACCTGGACCTCCCTCCTTGCCAAGTGTCTCTTGAGCTCCTCGGCCGTCCAATGCTGACTCATGTCTGGACTGAAAACAGCGGACACACAGAGCCTCAGACTCTTGGGGCCGAAGGGACCTCAGACTTCACCTTGCACACCAGCTCCCCATTCTTATTAGGGGGTTGGAGAAACAAGGACGGGCCGTGTTATAGGTTAAACTGTGACCCCCGAAAAGATATGTCAGAGCCTTAACCCCTACTGCTGGTAAGTGCCACCCTATTTAAAAGTCGGGTCTTTGCTGGTGTACTGATAGGCAAGCTTGAAATGAGGAGGTTGGGGTAAGTCCTGTCCCAATGTAACTGCTGTCTTCCCTAGAGGAGAAGAGATGGGGGGGGGGGCAGACAAGGCAGGGAGAATGCTACGTGACAACAGAGGACACTGAGCGGCTGCAGCTGTGGACCGGGATCGCCAAGGAACTGGCCAATCACCAGAAACAAGGAGGAAGCCAGGCAGATTCTTTCCCCCTATAGCAGTGGTTCTCAACCTGGGGGTCGCGCCCCCTTTGGGGTCGAACGACCCTTTCACAGGGGTCGTCTAAGACCATAAGAAAACACCTATTTCCCATGGACTTAGGAACCAACAGACGGCTCCTCGGTGTGGCAAAGTGTAGCCATGTAGTTTACTGTTGTCATATTAAAGACTGTTACCCGTGCTACACCACGATTCAAGACAAAATTTCATTTTTTTGTAATTAGAAATATTTCACAATAGATAATTACATATTGTTTTTGTGATTAATCCCTATGCTTTAATGATGTTCAATTTGTAACAACGAAAATACATCCTGCCTATCAGATATTTACATTACAGTTCATAACAGTAGCAAGATTACAGTGATGAAGTAGCAATGGAAATAATTTTATGGTTGGGGGTCACCACCACATGAGGAGCTGTCTTAAAGGGTCGCGGCGTTAGGAAGGTTGAGAACCACTGCCCTATAGGTTTCTAATTTCATGACCTTATCAATGATGTTGGTTAGTGACTGACAGGTCCTCTCTGATGAGATGCAATGGGAAGTGCACAGCATCACCTCAGTCATATTCTTACCAAAGAATGTTTCCCTGGAAACTAGCTCTCCAAGACCTTGATTTTGACTTCTGGCCTCCAGAACTGTGAGATGATACCTGTCTGTTTTTCAAGTCACACTGTTGGGTTACGGGAGCCCTAGTGTTACAGAAAACCGGAATAACCAAACCATGCTCGGAGAGTTTGGAGTTACATTTATTACGCGCGGGTCAAGAGGAAAATGTTTCTCAAATTCTGGGCCCCAACATGCAGAAATTTTCCCGATGTATATGTTTTTACCTTCTTTGTCTCCCAAATATGGGATGTTTCCCGCCCCTTTGCAAGTTCTTAAAGGGCCCCTATGTGCTGAGGCCTCGAGACTTCGCCCAAAGGCTTGGCCTGGTGCCAGCACTGATCATTTTGTCCGGGGAAGGTTTAATTGCCTCTCTGAAGTGAGAATGGTCTCGTTTTCCTTATTATTTAAGCAAGCAAACATTTACAGAAGCCAATAGCAAGGTTAAAATTTCAAACAGCAGTTCTTACATAAGATGGATGCTTCGCTAGGAAATGCATACAGAGAGTTTAGGCAGATTGTCCACAACCACAGCACCATGAGGACAGAGGACACACCAGAATGAAACACTTGTGAGTCCCACTGCGAAGTGTCATCCACGGTCCCGGATCGACTCCTCGAAGGTGTGGCAACTCAATTGTGGGCATGTGTGTTTTCTTACATCCTCTGTCTTTGCAAAAAAAATAATCAATGGAGCCCCTTAACCATGCAGCTGGACCTGCCGTGCCAGGGGAACTGCCTTTCCCATGTGAGGCCTCATTCCTTGGAATGTGTGAAACACGGCAAGACGACCCAGGCCACACTGCGTCCCAAAGAGGTTCACAAGAATAGCAAGAAAGCAGATACTCTGATTGCCATACTGATGCCACCAGCCAGAACATTCTTTAGAATGAACATCGTATGTTATCTATGGTTCCTTCTCTGGCAGAATTGCCCCCCTTCCCTTTCTCATAAAATACCCATTCATTGCCTTCACCTCCTAATTGGAACACTTTTTGGGTTTCTACCTGAATCCTGGCATTCTGAACAGCTCCTCTTGAATCTCAAATAAATGTTTGTTGCTTCTCAGTTTGAAAGGCCTTTTATCTTTAGGTTCACATTTTCATTGTAGATCTCTGTAATAATTACCTTGAAATAGACTTTCCTTGTCTCTGCCCTTTTTATTTTTAAAAAGTTGGGACCGCCGAAACCGGTTTGGCTCAGTGAATAGAGCGTTGGCCTGTGGACTGAAAGGTCCCAGGTTCGATTCCGGTCAAGGGCATGTACCTTGATTGTGGGCACATCCCCAGAGGGGGATATGCAGGAGGCAGCTGATCGATGTTTCTAACTCTCTCTCCCTTCCTCTCTGTCAAAAATCAATAATTTTTTTTTTTTTAAGTTGGAACCTACAGAGAATCTGAAAGAATAATACAATCAACACACATATTCCCTTCACCTAGATTCAACAGCTCTGCCACGTTTGTCTCTCTCTCTTCAAATGTTTACTTTTGTTTGGAACCATTTGAAAGTTGCAGACCTCATGACATTTCGCATCTAAAAGTTTCAGCACGTGTCTCCTATAAATAAAGACCTTCTCCTTCACAGCCACCAGATTCCAGGAACTTAATACCAATTCAAAAGGATTATCTAATAAAATGTTGTATTTCAACTTCCACCCAAATGTCCTGTAGGGAGATTTTCTTCCTTGTTCCTCCCCCTCCTCCTCTACTCTCCTATTCTTCATTTTTGGATGTAACACTCTCATCATTCAGTTGTCCATCTCCATCATCCACACATCTTTCTTCTTTTGGTCTTTGACAGAATGTCCCACCATCTGGGTTCCTCTGCTGTCTTCCGAAAGACAAGTCTCCCGGGAAACATTCTTTGGTAAGAATATGACTGAGGTGATGCTGTGCACTTCCCATTGCATCTCATCAGAGAGGACCTGTCAGTCACTAATCAACATCATTGATAATACCATGAAATCAACTTAATTGGAAGTCACACTTTTAACTAGTTGAAGAACATGAAATCACCATCATCGGTGAGGGTGGCATCTGCAGATGTCTCCATTGTACAGATACTGTTTTTCTGGTTGTAATGAATACTCTCTGAGGGATATTTGAGAGAAAAATGTGTTCTTAACTACTTAATCCAGTGCATCCGGAGTTAAACACACATGCTGACTTGGTATTAGATATCGCCCCGTAGCTGAAATGCAACACCTCATGTGCCCTGCTTAATGTACTGCATGTTTTTTCAAGGGTGCAGGGGAGGGTGTGTGTGTTAAGCTTCACGCTAACCCTCTCTGCCTTTACCAAGCACCAGCCTACAGAAGAAATCTGAAGGTCATTCTCATGACTTTCCCGGCACATGAATGTTACCCAGGTTTTGGCCTCAGCCAAGATTTTCTGGCTCATTACAATTTACACTGAAACGTAAGAAGCCATACCAAAACAAGCTAAATATACCAGAGTAAAACCCCAGGTAGGTAAAGCCAATGCTTAAAGCACATCACATTAGCTAAACCAAAGGTCTGCTTTTCAGCATGTCAGTATCACGGAGAGCTCAAGTATCACGGATAACAGAGCTTGTCCCATTGCACCGTGTTAGGGTGCCATATTCCTGTTGGCTACCACGAAGGACATAAACTTGAGAAAGCAAGACAAAAATAGATCTCCAAAGCCATGTCAAGCGTCTTTGAGAGGTCACAAACACGCAGAGCTTCAACTGAAGTTACTGCTTCTCCTTAGTATAATGGTATGAAAACACAGCCCTGTGTCTCTGAATATCAAGTACAGTGAGAGAGGAGCATAAGCCAGTAAGCCTACCCTGATTCATGGCTCAACTATGAATGCCTGTGGGTGTTTTCTGTATTGTTTCCCCCACTAGTTTACAGTAAATTCCACGAGGACAGGGACTTGGTTCTGTTTGATCTTCAGTGTCCAGAACAGCATCTGACACACAGAGTGTCAAAAAATTATTGGTTGAATGAATGAATGACTCAAAATAGCGTTCTGCATGGTTAGGTCATTTCAGCATTTCTAAAGAAGAGATACAACCTTATGATCTCTCTACCTCCTTTTAATTTAATTACCAAATTGGTTGCTCTGGATTGTGTGAATAAAGGGGCTTTCATAGCACCTCTGTCTCCATCTCCAACAACCTAGCCAGTCATTTCAGCATGTGTCTCCTTTAAATAAAGACGTCTCCTTCATAGCCACCAGATTCCAGGAACTTAATACTAATACAAAAGAATTATCTAATAAAAAGATTAGATCAGGTCACGACCCTCCCCCTCCAGGCCCCACATTGAGGTCTTGTATCTCTCTCGGTTTCTCTTTGATTGTTTTCTGCAAAGCAGGAAGCAGAAAGGATGTGTAGTATTCCACTGTCCCATCAATACTGGTGTTAGAGCCTTCCAGTAGTTCCACTGCTGAGCTGCTAAAGGTCATGGGGAGAAGAAAGTCTGTGGATTGTTAACAAAACATACAATTTGCTTAAATACTTAACATTTTTCTCTACCTGGTTTTTGTCCAGAGATATTTTTATTAATTTGCTTACATCTATGACAGTTAACCATAGTAAGTGATCTGCCCGTAAACACTAGAATATTTTTTTTGTTCGTGTACAGATGCTTTAGTGTCAAGGGAGCTGAATCCACTAGTACACATTTTCTCTTTGAATATATTTTATTGATTTTTCACAGAGAGGAAGGGAGAAGGATAGAAAGTCAGAAACATAGATGAGAGAGAGACATCGATCTGGGGCCTCCTGCACATCCTACAGTGGAGATGTGCCCGCAAGCAAGGTACATGCCCCCAACCGGAATCGAACCTGGGACCTTTCAGTCCGCAGGCAACGCTCTATCCACTGAGCCAAACCGGTCTCGGCCACATTTTCTCTTTGAATCAGGACCCTCCAGACTCAAAGATGGCAGACAGCACACGGGAGAGGAGGAGAAAGGGGGCAGGAAAGAGGCTCTCCTCCAGAAGAAACAGCAACAATAAAAATTAAAATATAAGAATAGAAGTGGGTGGTGCTTATTGCATATGGATTGCTTTGTTGACAACAGTCCTACAGAATAAGAACTATTCTTCCCATTGTAAAGAGGAGAAAACTGGGAGGAGCAGGGTTGGACTGACAGCAAGGTGTCAAGCAGGGATGTGAAGGGAGCTCAGCTGACCTCAGAGCCCTCTTGCTTTCCTGGACATAGGGAGGGCTTCCGCGTGCACAACAGATGGGGAACCTGTTATTGACAAGAGCTGTCTGGCAAGTTTTCAAGGAAATCTTCGGCCATTTCTTAAAATACTTCTGCTGGGAAACATTCAGGACAGATAAACTGTAAGGTCACCGCCCCAGAGTGCAGATAAGAGGAATCCCTATGTTCCCGTTAAACATCTGCTGGCATCACTCAGTTCCTTTATCAATTCTTGTCATTTTCCTTGAATCCCTCTTCAAAGGTGACACATCCCTCAATTTTTGGATAGAGCTCAATTCTGGAGGGACATCCCTCTGCAAATAGATAAAAAGCTTTGCTAATGTGCGTGAAATGAAGCGCAGATACTGGGCCCAGCCAGCTTTCAGCCGGGCCACCTTAAAGGTTTTATTCTCGCTGCCCTACTCAGACTCACGGACATGGAGACTCAGTGTTTCTTCCATCCCCTTGCAAACACTTAGGGGGGGAAGGGCCCATCCAGACAAAGGTTCTTATGTTTTCACCTAACTCCTAGAAAGAAGTAAAAGCCTAATTACATCTAAACGTCCTAAGTATTCATGTTAGCAGCAGCGGCTTTCCGAAGCTCCAGTTCCAGTTCTGCACCACGGAGGGCACTGTTTTCTCTCTTAAATCCGCCTTCCCACGTCCACACTCCCCAAAACACATACAAGATATTCCAGCCGAGACCAATTTGGCTCAGTGGATAGAGCGTCGGCCTGCGAACTGAAAGGTCCCGGGTTCGATTCCGGTTGGGGGCATGTACCTTACTTGCGGGCACATCCCCAGTGGGGTGTGTGCAGGAGGCAGCTGATCGATGTCTCTCATCGATGTTTCTGACTTTCTATCCCTCTGCCTTCCTCTCTGTGAAAAATCAATAAAATATATTAAACAAAAAAAAAAGATATTCCAAACGGGTACAATTTCCTTTAAAGTCCACGTGGTTGATCTGTGGGCAGGCAAAGAGCACGAACTCCTTTACACAGGAGTATCTCTCTCCCAACCCAGCTCAAATGTAACTATAACAGCGATGTCCGACCTTTGTCATCTCACGGCACACATAAATCAATTACTGCAATTCTGTGGCATACCAGAGAATTTATTTTTTGCAGATGTGATAAAAAATAAATAGGCATAATTTTTATTCATTCACACTGGACAGCTATTGTTGTGCTGGCTGTTGTCATTTTTTATTTGACAATCTAAGGGGAAATAGGTCAGGGCCCCTGACTAAATAGTCACGTACTACATGTTTTAAAAATGCTTGTGGCACTCTGGTTGAAAATTGCTGATCTATAACAAAGGATTCTAACCTTTTAGATTTGAAGGACCCATAAATGAATGAAGACAAGAAAATGCACATCACTCTGAGGCTGACAAGTTTTATTTTGCAAATAAAGAAAACAAATATTGATATTATGACTTCATAAAGTACAGTGTAACAGAAAAAGACACAGCCTATATAATAAAGAGCTAATATGCAAATGATCATCACACCCTCACTCCATAAAGGCTCAGACACTCAACATAGGAGAGAGTAATGGGGACCAGCCAGGCAAAAATGAGCTCACGAGAAAGGAATGGGGACCAGCCAGGCTGCAGCCCGGGAGAGGGACAGCCACCTACCCTGCAGTCCTGGATGCCTGTGGCTGCGGATCAGGTGAAGCCGCCTGCCCATAGTCCCCTGAGCAGCCAGCTCGGGCGAAGCCGGCCCTTGTCCTGGGTGCCTGTGACCAGCCGGAGGGAATCATGGGTCCTGGGTGAGGCAGTGGTGGTTAGGGGCAATCAGGTCAGCAGGGGAGCAGTTAGGGGTGATCAGGCAGGCAGAGGTGGTTAGGAGCCAGTAGTCCCAGATTGCAAGAGGCAGTCAGACATCCCTTGAGGGGTCCAGGATTGGAGAGGGTGCAGGACGGGCTGAGGGACTCCCCCGCCCCCGACTGTGCATGAATTTCATGCACTGGGCCTCGTCTATATATATAAAAGGCTAATATGCTAAGCGTCCAACCATCATGATGCACATGACTACCAATGGGCAGACACTCAACACAGGAGCTGCTGAGCTGCAGTGACTTGGCAGCGGCGATTCTCGGGTGATGCACCCTGAAACCAGAGAGGGAGCTTTATTCCTCGGGGAGCCATACGATTCCACCTTCGGCCATGGGTTATGTTGTTGCTGGGGCACTGTTGGCCCCAAATCTGGCTTACTGCACACTTATGTTTGCACGAAAGCAACTTTGCAGATGCCCTCTCACACTCTGGGATGCCTCGGGGGATGCTGGAGAACAGGTTTCACCTGAAACCCAATCCCTGAAGGCCAGGCTGATCCCTGAGGCTAGGCTGAGGGACCCCACCTGCTGCTGGAGGGACTGCACTCACACCACAGACGCCAGGGAGATTGGCTCCGGGGTGTGTCTGGCCAGTCTCTCCCTGTCCCACCCTGCCGGCCACCTTATTTCCTTTTCATGTGCACGGGTCCAAGGACTGGCTCACTAGTAAGAACTTAATTTCAGAGAACTGTTTTAAATTATGAAGGTAGCTTATGGAATTTAGTTTATTCACAGAAAACAACATCAACACTAGCATCTCTCTCCACCGTCCACCACCAGGAAAAACTAAATCCCTTCTCCTGTCTTCAAGTATTTTGTGAATATTTCTGTTATATCACGTGCTTCATTATGATTCCTGTTAATGTTTACCTAGCAGCTAAACCACAAGTTCTTAAAGGCACAAAGACGGTCTTACCCTCTTACCTATTGACAGAATGTAGCACAAAGCCTAGCACAGTGGTTGGCAAACCGCGGCTCGCAAGACACATGCGGCTCTTCGGCCCCTAGAGTGTGGCTCTTCCACAAAATGCCATGGCCGAGGCGAGTCTATATTGAAGAAGTGGCATTAGAAGAAGCTTAAGTTTAAAAAAATTGGCTCTCAAAAGAAATTTCAATCGCTGTACTGTTGATATTTGGTTCTGTTGACGAATGAGTTTGCCAACCACTGGCCTAGGATATAGTAAGCATTCTAAGAGTATTTATTCATTTGTACATAAGAAGTCAAATGGAAAGTTCTCTCTCTTATTTGCAAACTGGCACAACACATTAAACCATGAGGGGAGATTCTAGAGATGTAAAGAAAGTTATAAAAACATTCTACCACCACTGGCACATAGCAATGACTTGCAAATTTAAACTTCAGGTTGCTCTGGAAAATCATCTCAGCTAAGAAGTTATTTTTCAGCCGAGTTGTGTTTAAACATTGATAGTGACGTTGATTTATGCATACTTTAAATGAAAATGTAATTTTCAGATGCAAAGCAGAGTGAGAATCATCAAGAGGCAGGGTAATAGCTAGTGGCAAATGAGATCCTCTGTGCTCATTTATCCAGGTGGTTTATTGGTGAGTCATGGATCTGTGATTTGAAGATTGAAAACTGAGCCAGTTCCCTGAATCCAGGAAAACAACATGTCCTAATTTATTACCCTGACAAAATTTGGCTACAGTTCAGCAATGCGGTAAAAATACGTCCCATAAAAATATCTTTATGGATTTATCTCATTACATTGACAAATGAGGAATGAAATCGTCTTACGAGGGGCAGAATCACAAAAAACCTTTATCTTTTCTAAACATACATCTCCCATGAAGCAAAGAACATAAAAAAAGGATTAAAATTATAATTGTTTCTTGCACTACCAAGTTCAGAGAATATAAGCAGATCTAGTGTTATGTTAGCTATTATTGTAACTCCTTGGTGGTATCCGAAAGTTATTTGAAAGTTAAATTTATTAAATAATCCCATAATTTTCTATCTTAAGGATAAAATTTTATTTACCTTTAGTAGTGATTAGAGTTATGAAGCTAGGCAAAGCTTTGAGGATGAAACTGTGACAGCACTGGCCATTATAAAGCAGCATCAGCCTGGCCACTACGGCTCAGTGGACTGAGCTTCGTCCCATGCATCATGAGGTCACTGGATCGATTCCTGGCCAGGGCACATGCCCAAGTTTTAGGCTTGATCCCCAGTATGGGGCCTGCAGGAGGCAGCCAATCAGTGTTTCTCTCTCATCAATGTTTCTCTGTCTCTCTCTCTCTCCCTTCCTCTATCTCTAAAAATCAATAAAAACATATTATTATTTGTAAAAGGCAGAATGGAGGAAGAAACTGGAAACCCAGGACATCACTGCTTGCTGGTGCTCATTTTCCTAGTCTTCAAGATGATAGATGGAGGGTGGGGGGAGCGATGGGAAGATATGTACACATATAATACATTAATAAAAAAGATGATAGGAACAGTCTGGGGGCCAAATTTGAGCATGTTTGAATTCAGCATTGTATAAATGCATCATTGTGCGGGCTCATCTACATTATTTTTTAAATTATTTTTGTTAATCCTCACCCAAGGATATTTTTCCATTGATTTTGAGAGGATGAAAGGGAGGGGAGACATGCAGAGAAACATCAGTATGAGAAGAGACACATAATAGATCGGTTGCTTCCTGCACACGACCCAACCAGGGCAGAGGATCAAGCCTACAACCGAGTTCCGTGCCCTGGACAGGAATTGAACCAAGGATCCTCCAGTCCACTAATGGACACTCTAGCTCATCCACAGTATTTACTCACGGTGGTTGGCAGCCTCCAAGATGCTGCCCAACGACCCCTGCCCCTGGAGTTCATTCCCTGGTGGAATTCCCTCCCAAATTTCAGGGTTGGTTTGTGTGACCAACAGAACACAGACGCGATGGTCACGTCTGAGAAAAGGGTATAAACAGCATTGCAGCTCCTGCCTCAGTGTCTCTGTCACTTTGCTTTGAGGAAACCAGTTCTGGGCTGTGAGAAGCCCTCCAGAGAGGCTAAGGGACAAGGAGCTCCTGACCCATCAGAAACTGAGTGAGAACATAAATGTCTGCCGGTTTACATTGCTAATTTGGGGGGTGATTTGTTACCCAGGAATGGACAACTGACACCCCCACTGTGCTATGGCTAAGCTGAAAAACCGAGCCTCTGCCTCCTCCTCTACAAAAGAGGGACTAACGTATTTATTCTATTCTCCTTTGTTCCAGATGAACTTATGACTGCTTTCAGGGATGTAGTAAGTACAGGCTGCATTAAAAGAGGGCAGAAAAACAAGGGTGGGAAATACAAAAAAGAAATGGGGACAAAAGTTAAAAAATAATATATATTATACAATCTTATAATTGGGTCACAATTCTGGCTCTAAAACTTTTACTAAATCCTTTAATCTCTTCCCTCCTGACCCTCACACAGACAGGTATTTATTCAGTTCAGAGTCCAAAATTAAAAAAAAGAAAATCCAAATACTTAAAGGACACATCCTTATCCTTAGCACTAACATGGATGGTCAGTTCCTTGGGCACTGCCCTGAAACAGACACACATGGAGCACACGGTGAGGCCTTCACATACATAGATACATACACAGTGTGTATGTATCACGACAGGGCCTGCTCTTACTACCCCCATTCAGGGCAAGTTTTACGGATGCTACAGCTCATCGCTAAAAACCTGCCCTCCACAGGCTACATGATTTTTCATCAGAAATATTAAACACAGCCTACTTTCAGCCACAAATGGAAGGGAAACAGTTCTGGAAAATCCTGGATATTCCGCTTATTTTCCTATATTCATCTCAATAAGAACCATCGTTGGTGGACATAAAGGTCCATTCTCATGGTCACCCACACACAAAGCTTTGAGCCTCTTTGGTTGTTGTTAATCCTCATGGAAAAAAACCCTATTTTTTTCCATTGATTTTTAAAGAGAGTGGGAGGGAGGGAGGGAGGGAGGGAGGGAGAGAGGGAGGGAGGGAGAGAATCGGGAAAACATGATGTAAGAGAGACACATCGATTGGTTGCTTCTTAATGGGAGGATCAAACCACTGCCAACAGCCAGAACCCAGCCCGCTGAGACCATGTCAGACTGCTGACCTCAGGAGCAATAAGGTAGGTGTGCCGTCTGAAGCCATAAATTTGTGTTATTGTGACAGCAGCCCTAGGAGTGACAGCCACAGGAGCTAACACTGGGTTCTGTTTGCCAGCCAGCATTTCGCATTTTCACTTGATTATCATTAATCCTTACAATTTTAAAAAGTTGAAGCTATTGGGTAATTCTGGAAAGATGACCTGAACCCAGGTCTCTCTGACTCCAACTTATACTCATTTCACAAAACCATGCCTTAGGTAGGGATAAAATCACATCCCAGTAATTGTGCCTGAGTAATGCTCTAAATATTCTGATTAGACTTCCAGATCCCACTGTTCCTAGCAGCAACTGGATACATAATAGCTATTAAATTCCTTTTATCTCTGTTTTCTCTCTCCTTGAACTTTTTTCTCTCCTGATACAGCTTAAAAACAAGACATTTAAAACTGAATATAACTCATAGCTTTAAACGGATTAAATTGTTTCACATATAATCAACTGGAGTTTATTACTAGATATAAGTTGACTACATTAGGTATTCATCTACAGATAAATAATAATATCTGGCTTTTAAGGAAAAGAACCTTTTGTAGCCACAATGGCTTTCCTGAAAAAAACATAACCAACCAATGATGCAGTGTTCTGACAAGAGGGGTTATTCAGTGGTGATACACTGAGATGTGCAAAATTTATTGCTGGTCGCAGTCACAATAAACAGAGGTAGAAATTCTGTAGTTATAAGGGTATAGTTTGCTTTCAAATCCATGATGAAAATGTGAAACTTTCTTTCTTTAGTTTATTCCAAAGCATTCCCTTGTTGCAACATGCCCCCCCCCTTTTTTTTTCATTTGAAGTCTGTTCGTTCGTTCATGGGCACTTCATGTATGACACGTGGTGTTACCGGTGGAGAGAACAGTCACTATAACATGGTACCTTAGAGGGCTGGGTAAACGGTTCTTCTACTTCCTATTTGTGTGACCAGGAGGCAAATCGGCCTAATGGAGACTCGGTTTCCTCTCCTGTGAAATGGATAGAAGGAGTATTAGGAGGACACTAGAGGTCTGGTGCATGGGAATCGTGCACTGGTGGGGGGCGTGGCCTGCGGGGATTGGCTTGCTCTGGGAGCACTGCTCATCCTGGTCGGCTTAGCGGCTGTGGACCCACGCTCTGAGCAGCTTGCTCCCTGGTCCGGCATCTTCCGTGGAGCCGGGGCACTCGCTTCTCCAGGGGACGCCATCGGGGCCGGGCCCAGGGACATTAGACCGAGAGGCGGTGGAGTAGGCCTCAGTCCAGCAGCGGCCACAAACCCGCCTCCATCCTCTGGGGTCAGCTCTGAGCCCAGCAGCAGCGGCCTGCAGGCATCCAGAGGAGGAGGTAGGGAGCGAGGAGGAGCCTAGGGCGAGGTGGTGATGATCGCAGTCCGGTTCCTGCCCCTTGGCCTGGGGTTCAGAGCGGGAGCAGCTGCTCATCCTGGTCAGCAGAGTGGCGCTCCCCCTGTGGGCGTGCACTGACCACCAAGGGGCAGCTCCTGTGTTGAATGCCTGCCCCCAGTGGTCAGTGCGCATCATAGCGACTGGTCGCCCGGTCGTTCCGCTGTTGGGTCGCTGGGCTTTCATTATATAGGATACGATGGCAACGCATTTAGAACAGGGGTGGTATAAGGTAAGCTCTGTTAGTTTTCATTAGATGCCAGGTGTTGGGGGAAAAGCCCCAAAGGATCAGATTCAGGATCGATTCTGAAGGACAGACCCGCAGCCTTATTCAAATTCACAAGAGCTTTCACAGGAGAAAGTTCCATACACTGGCAAAAGCAGCTGCTCGCAGGGGTGGCCGGCCAGGAAGCACCCACACCCCTCCCAGGAAAGGACCCCTTTTTACAGGGGTTAACAGTACCACCGCATGGCGGGGGTCGTGCAGACCACCAGAAAGAATAACACATTTCTAAGTTTGCAGATAACGCCAGGCTTTCCTCCCTCTCCAGACAGTCACTAACCTCCTTCCCGGAGCGTGACGTTGGTTTTTGGGTGGCACTGCGGTTTTCTGGGTAGTCAACTAAGCCTGAGGCTACAGAGGACGAGAAAGAGTCCAACATTTCCCAGAGGCCTTTGCAGTGGGAGCCATATTGCACCTGAAGTGAGTTCTCTACACCAGGGCATGGGCTTCTATTGGTGCATAAAAAACAAGGTCCCTGCTCTTGAGAAACTTACGCTCTAGTAGTCAAAGGATGCCGGTAAGCAAAGCATTTCGGGTTTTAAGGAGTGTTCAAAGCAGCAGCTATTTTTGAACCAGAGCATAGGGTTCTTGCTGAAGACTGCAGGATGGCATAACCTGATTTAGAGATACCCATGATCTGGCACCTATTGTAAAAAGTGCTCTTAGAACCACCCCAACATCTCAGTTCCTCTGAAGCCCTTCTTGCACCTTTACCCCCTGCATTCTGGGGAACCTACAGAGCTACACTGACAGAAGAATTATCTCGCCAGACTGTTCTATGGCTAGGCAATACCACCACGGCCACCCTCGCCCGTGCCCACCATGCATGTCATCTTTAGCATTCAGGAGCTCCCACTAACAGGGGTTCTGGGAAGATGTGCCCTTCTCAGGTCGAGAGAGGCTAGTAAGCCAGGACAGGTGGAATGGGGAAACTGAGACAGAGACTTAACCCGGCAAGCAGTCTGCAGCCACCTAGTAAACAGATGAATCTTACCTTCCCTATGGTTTGCACTTCTGCTCCCCCACCAGAGGGTGAACAGCTTAAATCTCCTTCTCAGGGAGACAGACGCAGAAACCCAACTAGTGCCCTTTGCCAACCACCCCCAAGGACAGATGAAGGTAAGAGAACAAACCTCATTTTGGTTCCTCAGCATAAAGCTGATGAATATCCTACTGAGATCCCCCCCTCTCTGTCCAGCCTTAAAAACCCCCCAAAACAAAGGTCCCAGCAAGCTCGCTCCCGACCAGGAGCACACCTGTGCAAGGCCTGCAGCCAGGATAGTTCAGTCTGGCTACCCCACCTCCACCCCCCACCTCCCAGAGCCTGTCCCCAAGCCCCCCTTTCTCTGACTTCTTAGTGAGCCCAGGCAGCCCAGCCTAGACTCATTTCCCAGCCCTTCTTCGCTTCACTGTCCCCAGTTTTAACAAAAGTCCAGCATTCTGTTGTCTTATGAAATCTGATGAGATTACCTTTTTTTTTTATTGATTTTTTACAGAGAAGAAGGGAGAGGGACAGAGGGTTAGAAACATCGATGGGAGAGACATCGATCAGCCGCCTCCTGCACGTCCCCCACTGGGGATGTGCCCGCAACCAAGGTACATGCCCTTGACCGGAATCGAACCTGGGACCTTTCAGTCCGCAGGCTGATGCTCTATCCACTGAGCCAAACCGGTTTTGGCTGATGAGATTACTTTTAAAATATTAAATAATATAAATGTGTAAGCACTTATAACAATCTCTGGCCCACAAGAGATGAGCCAGAATCCCTGCTGTTTCTTTCTTACAGGGGATTTGCCATTCTCCGTGTACAGCTCTAAATAACTTAGTTTCCAGTAAGCAAGTCGCCACACGGGGACAGTAATAAACCAGGCACCTATTGCTTATGTACTTCATCATCAGGCGCTGATTTCCTCTCCAAGACCCGGCGGGAGGCGGCGCTAAGAGGAAGGTGGTAGGCCAGCCTCGCTTCCCTTGCTGGTTTTGGCGAAGGCCACAGCAAGTCGCTAACCGGGAGACGGAGAGCACCTCAAACCGTCCTGCAGGTCTTTTTTAAGCCTCCCGGCCGGTGCCAGCGCTTCTGCTGGACCACCGCCAGGCTGTCACAGCTGACCTCCAGCACCCCCCTCACACACCCCCAAGGGTGTTCTCACTGCCCGACAACAACACCAGGCCCAACGGGTTGAGCACCTGCTCTTTTCCAGGTTTATCCTAGGACAAGAAACTGACTGCGAAGGGTCACTCTGGAACCGTCTTTGCATTTTTGTCACCCCAGAAAGCAGGTGCGCAGACAAAACAAGGACTTTTACTAGACCTCAGTGCTTTCTTTGGACCATGCTATTTTTTTAAAAAATATTTTTATTGATTTTTTAAAAACATATTTTTATTGATTTTTTACAGAGAGGAAGGGAGAGGGATAGTTAGAAACATCGATGAGAGACATCGATCAGCTGCCTCCTGCACGCCCCCTACTGGGGATGTACCTGCAACCAAGATACATGCCCTTAATCGGAATCGAACCTGGGACCTTTCAGTCCGCAGGCTGCCGCTCTATCCACTGAGCCAGACCGGTTTGGGCTGGACCGTGCTATTTCTGAAGCCCCTTCCTCTCCCTTTGCCTGCCCTTCTCTACAAAACTCCTGGGTTGTTTGAGGACTACTTTCCTACACCTTCCAATGCTGAAGTGTCAACAGGTGTTCTGGAGGCTAAAACCGTCTGGGGACAGAGCACCAAACCCAAGGACCTGCCACAGCCCTGGCCAGATGGCCATGTGATGTTGACAAACAGCACTTTTAAAGCAAGCCCATTGGGTGGCCAAACAGAGCTCCCTCCAGAGACAGGAAGAAAGCCAGGCCACAGAGGAGACCAGGTCGACGCCTAAGAATCATGTCCCCACCCCCCAGTGGTACAAGCAATTACCGCCTCTGAAGAAGGACTGGGACTTTATTTACAAGACACATATTATAAAATCACACAACTCTGCAGCTAAAGAACGCAACTTACTCCTCTAAATGAGTATTTCAAAGCTGTTGCTTTGGTGAACCTCTCTTTCTGATTCCAGAAATATCTTGGCCTTGCCTTCAATACACAAGTTCTTTTGACTATATTTAGCGGTGGCAAATACCGATTATTTACAAGTGGGTAGCATTTTTAAGAAACAGCCAGGTCATTGAGAACTAAGACTCATAAGATGAGGGAATCAATAGTAGTATTTTGGTAGAAAAACCAAGAGGCTGGTTATAGTAAAACAAGGTGGAGATTCCTGGGCAGAGCCAAAACAATTTGAAAAGTTAATTTTAAAAGTGCTCGGGTTGAGACTGGTTTGGCTCAGTGGATAGAGCGTCGGCCTGTGGACTGAAAGGTCCCGGGTTCGATTCCGGGTGGGGGCATGTACCTTGCTTGTGGGCACATCTCCAGTAGGGGGCGTGCAGGAGACAGCTGATCGATGCCTCTCTCTCATAGATGTGTCTTTCTATCCCTCTCTCTTCCTTTCTGTGAAAAATCAATAAAATATATATTTTTTAAAAATAAAAAAAGTGCTCGGAATAAGGGCAATGTTGATGTTGAATAAGGTATATGCTATCAAGGTGACAACTTTGAAGAGATCATTGATGTGAATGCACAGTGGGCCCTCCATATCCACGGGTTTAATATTTACGGTCAACCACTGATTGAAAACAGTATTTTTGATCTTATTAATGTCTACTAATACGTAAAGTAACTTTTAAAGCAAGCCTTCTGGGTGGCCACGTTGTGCTTGGGAGTCTGGGTCTCCGAATCTCTAGGAGTCCTTGATCTAACAGATGTACTGACCTGGATACATGTCTACAATATGAATAACTAGAGGCTTGGTGCATGGAACTTGTGTACTGGTGGGGGGTATGGCCTGCAGGGATTGGCCTGCTGTGGGAACACGCTCCCACTGTGGTAGTGCACCGACTACCAGGGCACAGCTCCTGCACTGAGTGTCTGCCCTCTGGTGGTCAGTGTGCATCATAGCGACTGGTTGACCAGTCGTTCTGGTCATTCTGCCGTTCAGTTGTTGGGCTTTTATTATATAGGATAGCCCTACTTACACAGCGCTTACTACTAATTGCTTTGAATTTTCTTAGCATGACATATTGAGCTTTATGTTAACTTAGTATTTTGACTATTTTTACTTTACTTATATTACTTTTTTATCCCTATCTTCCACATGAGAGAACTGAGCTAGAAAGATGTTGCCTAAGACCAGACAGGAAACTACAAAGCTGGGATTGGAACCTTGGCAGTCCAGCTTCATCCATGCTCTGACAGTATGCGCCACCACCCAACATGCCTCTAGGAGACAAGAGAAAACCAGATACAAATCGCATAAACAGGATAAAAGACAACAGGGAGCTCATTGAAGAAGTAGAAAGGAGGGGTGAAGCGAGGCAGGCAGATGGACCCATGTAAACCAGGATGAAAGCCACAGAGAACAGCCACACGAGTTCCGTGGCACCCTGGGGACTAGCAAAATGGCTGTGCCCTTATATATTTAGAGAAAAGAGGAGGCAGCTGGAAGGATCCAGGGGGTTAGGCAGAACCCGTTTCTGGCACTGTTCTCTGTGTATAAAGTTCTTCCTTTATCACATAGAAATCAGAAAATGCAAGATTTACAAAAATACTAGCAAAACCCCAGCCTGGTGGGGGTGTTGCTCAGTGGTTGAGCCTACTAGATCCATGCACCCTGAGGTCGCCTACTAGATCCATACACCCTGAGGTCACCTGCAGGATTCCTAAGCCTACTAGACCCATGCACCCTGAGGTCACCTGCGGGATTCCTAACCCGGGCACTGCGGGTTAGATCACCGGCCAGGGGGGGGGGCGTGCAGGCGGCAGCCGATGGACGTTGAAGTTTCCTGTTTCGCTCTCATCTAGGTTTCTCTCTCTCTCCTCCTCCCTTTTCTCTCTGAAAAAAACAAACACACACACAAAACACAGATTAAAAAAAAAAAGCATTAAATAAATAAACTCCATGGTATTGTCAACATGACAGTTTATATCCGGCCCACATCATCACCTTGTGAGCTTTCCTGGCTGGTAAACAGAGGCAGGCTTACTAAGCCAGTTTAACTCGCTCACGCCAGGCAAGGTGAAGTGCGAGGATCGCCCCGCCAGCGGGTCCCAGGACCTTGCAGAATTCACCCCCCAGGACTGGGCTCCCTCAAAGGGCAGATGTGCGTGGAAGGAGGCAAGGGCACAAGCCCCGGAGATGTCTCCCCTTTATTTATTGATTTTTAAAAATAGTTTATTGATTTTTTTTTACCGAGAGAAAGAGAGAGGGATAGTTAGAAACATCTTAGAGAAACATGGATCAGCCGCCTCCTGCACGCCCCCCACTGGGGATGTGCCCGCCACCAAGACACATGCCCCTTGACCTGAATCGAACCCGGGACCTTTCAGTCTGCAGGCCGACGCTCTCTCCACTGAGCCACACCGGTTTCGGCGATGTCTCCCCTTTATTTATTTTTTAAAATAGTTTATTGATTTTTTTTTTAACAGAGAGGAAGGGAGAGGGATAGAGAGTCAGAAACATCGATGACAGACATGGATCAGGTGCCTCCTGCACGCCCCCCACTGGGGATGTGCCCGCCACCCAGGTACATGCCCCTTGACCGGAATCGAACCCGGGACCTTTCAGTCCGCAGGCCGACGCTCTATCCACTGAGCCACACCGGTTCCGGCGATGTCTCCCCTTTCACCCCAGGCTGCCCACGCCACCCCGAGCCCATCCTCCTCCCCCGGAGCAGACACCCCGTCTCCGCCGGCGGAAGGGACCCGGAGGGAGGGAGGCCGGCCCTCGGGCTCCAGGCCGGGTTTCCTCTGCCCGGGAACCACGCAGCACAGGCCGCCCCGCCGCACTCCGCTCCCAGCCGGGCCCACGCCAGCCTCCCCGGGAAGGGGCGCCTCCCCCCACCCCCCCACCTCCTCCTCCTCCTCCAGCTGCATTTCCCCCCCGCGACCCTCCCCGCGACCCGACGACCGTCCGGAAGACATCATCCGAGTCCTAAGTTCCCAAACGACAGAGGCGACCGACAGGAAGCGGCGCCAGCAGCCGCTTCCGGTCAGGCAGGGAGCCCCCGGCGCGGCGCGGCGCGGCGCGGCGCGGGCGGCCACACCTCCGGCCGGTGCCCCGCCGAGGTGCCAGCGATTCGCGGAAGCGCGCCCGGCGGGGGAGCGGCGGTGCCCGCGGGCCGCGCACGCCTCGGGGGGGTGCCGGGCCCGCCCCAAGTCCTCCCTCCGGCCCCCGGGGCCCGCCGCCCAACCTGGTCGCCGCCAACCACCGGCTCGGCCGCTCTCGGAGGGGTCCCCCCCCCCCCGGCGGCGCCGCCCGGGGCGCGCGGTCACGTGAGGCGGCCCGCGGCCAATGGGCGGCGGCGCCCCATGGAAGCGCTTGCCTGACCCCCGTGACGTCACAAAGCCGGCGGGCGCGCGCCGCTCCCCCGCCTGCCTGCGCCCCCCCCTCTCCCCGCCCCCCCCCCGCCGCGCCGCCGCCAGCCGGGAGGGGGGAGCCGCCCCCGCACCGCGCGGGAGGGGGGGGGCCGGGGCCGGGGGGCGGGGCCTGGGGGCGGGGCCGGGCGGCGGCCGGCGGGGCGGGGGCGCGGAGTGGGCGAGGACCCGCGCGCCCGGAGCGGCCCTGCGCTTGGTGGAGGGAGCGTCGGAGCCGGTCCCCGCGGCCGCCGCCTCCTGCTCCTCCTGCTCCTCCTGCTCCTCCTCGTCGTCGTCGTCGTCGCCGGGAAAGAGCGGCTCCTGCCTGCCGGGCCCGGTTCGTATTCCCCGCTCCCCAGCCCCGCGCCACCTCGATGGAGTGTCCTCCGCCCGCGCGCGGAGCTGTGAAGGGGGAGCCGGCGCGTGGGAGGTCGGGCGGCGGGAACTGGGGGGCGGGGGGCGGCGGGGGACAGGCTCCGAGCGCCAGGTGTGCGCGGCCGTGGGGGGCGGGGGGCCCGGGGCGACGCCGCCGTGAGGGGCCCGCGCGGCCGGGTGAGCTGCGGGGAGGCGGCGGCGCGGGCGGCGCGTCGCCTGTGCGGGAGGGGGGTCCCCCCTTTACACACACACCCACACCCCCACCCAGCGGCCCGGGGGGCTCCCCGGGGGACAAGCCCGCCGCCGGCCGAACCGAAGCCGCGGGGCCCGGGGGCGGAGGAGGACGCCGGGGGGGCGCCTCTGCTCGCGCCTGGGGGCCCCCCTTTACCGCCTCGGGCCGTGGCGCTGCCTTTCCCGCGGGCTCGGTGGGTGGGTGCGTGGGTTTGGTTTCCTCCTTCCCCACCGCGTCCTCCTCCTCCGGTTCTCCTCCTCCCCCGGCCCGAGCGCGAGGCCTCGCCCCTCCCCCGCTCCCCCGCCCGGACCCCCCCCCTCCTCCCGCCTCCCCCTCCCGCCACCGCCGCCTCCTCCTCCTCCTCCCCCTCCGCCTCCTCCTCCTCCTCCTCCTCTAATGAGCATCTCCGCCCGGCTCCCCGGGGGCCGCCGCGCGCGCGGGCTGTGGATGTGGTCGGCGCCGGGTCGCGATGACAGGAGGAGGTGTGTGCGCCCCGGGCCCCGGCGGAGCGGTAGGTGCCGTGCGGGCGCCCGGAAGGACGGTGGGGGGGGGGGTCCCTGTGCGTGGGGGTCGCTGGGGAAGGAAGCGGGAGGGAGAAGGGGGACAGAGGCGTCCCGGACCCGGGGTTGCTCTGATGCCGGGGACAGGGCAGTGGTCGGGTCGGGCTGGACAAAGAAAGGGGGAGGAATCGAACCAGTGCTGGCCCGGAGCTTGGTGGGGTCCTCCCTAAGGAAGCCGAGCGGTGGTGTCTTCTTCATTTCCCCGGACCGGCCGCCGCGGGGAGCTGCGAGACGCCCCGAGGCATCGAGAGAAAAGGCTGGAGATGGAGAAGTCGCAGCCTGGATGCAGGGCGTGCAGCCCGGGAAGGTTACATAAACCGGCGGTTCTCAACCTGGGGGTCGCGACCCCCCTTTTTTGAGCCTTTCACCGGAGTCGCCTAAGACCCTCGGGAAATGCAGAGATTTTTACATCACGATGCATCGCAGGAGCAACATTTCATGGGTTGGGGGTCACCCCCTCCCCCCCCCCCAACATGAGGAGCTGGATGCCAGGGTCTCTCGGCCTCAGGAAGGTGGAGAACCACTGGCCTAAACGGAGGTTCTGACATTTGCCTTTTTAAGGAGGAGGAGGAGGAGGGCACCTGTCCCTCCTTTGGCCACAGAGCTTGGCAAAGCCTGCATCTGCTCAGGAATCTGCCCGGTGCGGCGGGTCGGTGGATGGAGGCGGGATCCGTTCTTTGGCACAGACCCCGCTGAGCAAGCGCATCGGGAGGATGGAGGGGGGGTCTCTCCCCGGTTTCTTGGTTTGCAGCGCCTCTTCGCTGAGGAGTCGTGAGCAAAACCCACCTCGTTGGACGGAGATGCTGCGTGTATGAATAACAACGGCAGCGCTCCTCTGGCTCGTGGGAGAGGAACTTTCCAGTAGAAGCATAGTCAGAAATGATTGGGGAAGGTGACACCCGCCCCAGTTTACCCACAGCTGGATGGTGTTGCTGCTCTTTGCCTATCAAGAGCTTTCTGCTTTGTATGTATTTAGCGAGTTCTCCCACGAACGTTGCTTTTTTTAGGAGTTTTGTTGTTGGTGTTGAATGGACTAATCCAGCCTTTTAGAAAGATGCTCAGCGTTTGCTCACTGGAGGTTTCTGAAAACGTTGGAAAGTACCTGGACTTCTCAGGGTGTCTGATCTGATGGAGAGACTCTATCCGTCAGATGGCAGGACACTGATTAATCACAGAGCAGGTTTGCGTTAATTTATCTTTACCAAGAATGTGTCTTTTGAAGGCATGCTGGGAGTTGGGAGATAGAGATGCACTCTCAGTTCCCATGCTAAATTGGATAAGGGAAAAAGTACAGTTGATAAAATTCGCTCTGCTTTTTTTTGTTTTCAACCTCAAGCACCTTGGATTTGAAGGGAAAATGTAGTTTATTATTTAGACATTTTCAGAGCTTGCTGTTAGAATGTGTACTGTATTTAGTCCAGGCATTTCCTGCATGACTCATTAGTTCTTGTGCCACAATATTTCATTCATTTTGCAATCAGCTACAAAAGCATAAAATTTTTCAAAACAGAGCAATTTGAAGAAAGTGCAGGTTTCTTGGACTTATTTCCTTGATTAGACACACAGCGTGGGAACAAAAGTAGGTTTACAGTTGTGAATATGTGAAAGAGTTTGTTCTTGTATTATTATTTACTAATTATTGTATTTCCCATACAGACCATTATAAACCTACTTTTGCCCCACGCTGTATGATAAAAGCTCTCCTTTTTCTAAACACACACACACACAACTTTGATTCAATCTACATTTGATCAGAAACATACTTTTTTCTTCTCTGTAGAATTAAGTTTTAAAGTTAGCACAAATACAAACATATCAAGTAATGGAAAAACTTTCTTTTCGTTAAGATTGGCATCTGTTTATATTTTTTAAAATATGTATATATTGATTTCAAAAAGGAAGGGAGAGAGAGAAACATCAATGATGAGAGATAATCATGGATGGGCTGCCCCCTGCATGTCCCACTCCGGGGAACCCATAACCCAGGCTTGTGCCCTGAGTGGGAATTGAACTGTGACCTCCTGGTTCATAGGTCCTCACTCAACCGCTGAGCCATGTTTACATTTTTAATGCTGGAAAACCTTTATACAGAGCATGAAGTTAATGTGTGTGCTTTCTGAGTGCGAATAACGAGAGATTTGGTTTACGTTTGGAAACCAGTGTCCTGTGGCCCAACATTTGAGCATATCTCCTGGCTCAGTCATGTACACTTAATTTGGATGACTTTCAGATACCCAGTTTCAAGTACTATGATTTAAGTGGTTAGTCTGGATAGATTGCTTCTCTTCTGGAATTTCTATTTTTTATTACTGCGTTTTTCAGAATGCTTTTTAGTTATTGGTCTTATTTTAAAAATTCTAATCATTACCTTTTATTGCTTAATCGTGCCTTCAATTTTGTGAACAAATCCCTTCTTAAGTAGTGCAGTTAAGGGAGAGATCAACCAAAGGACTTTATGCATGCATATGGGCCTAACCAATGGACACAGACAACAGGGGGGTGAGGGCATGAGTGGGAGTGGGGGGTAATGGGGCGATAAGAACACATGTAATATCTTAACCAATAAAGAAAAAAAATAGTGGTTAAAATAATGGAACTTTCTATTCCTTGCAAAAGGGGTTCTGTACGACTGGCTGATGCCATGTTTATTACAGAAGCAAACAAAGATCAGTTAGTCAGTGTGTGGTTTTCCCTGCTCCCCAACTTAACACTTTTTCTCTAATTGCTCTTCAAAATAAGGTACTCAAAGATAATGTAATTTGTAGCTAACACTCCAATACCTGTAAATTTTTTTGTTCCTTAATAGGTTTAAACCTTCAGAAGGAGTAGCTGATATAAAGATTCAATTGATTTTATTTTCCTTATTTTTTTGTTTACTTATTTATTTCTTTATATAAAGTATTTGTAAAGCCTATTTTGTTATAGGTCAAATGAATATATTGAGGCAACCCCTTAAGAATTTAGGAGAAATATTATTGAGGAAGAATAAATATTTATTTTCTTGCATAAATTATCTGAGTTACTGGTAAACGTTCATTAAATTTTCTAGATAAATGCCCAACAAAATCTTTCCAGTGTCATATACTGAATAATAATGATTTAGGTTATAATTCTGTACCTTTTTATCTAAACCTTAGACTATTTGGGTATTATTCCACTATTCTTTATTGCTTCCCAAAGACAAATACATACTTTTGTTTTTTAATATAAGAGGAAAATATTTTTCTAGTGGTGAATTCTACTTGGGATCCATAATTGATGAAAATAAAATTTCTATAGCTTTCCCTAGGGCTGATAAACAGAAGAAAGTGCTACCAAGTATATTAAATTCCAGAACTGCTACTATTTATGTTACTAACAGTTTTGGAGCTACTAAAATACTTGGACTTTTTTTATGAAGGACACAGTAAAATTAATGAATAAATGAAACCTGCATTTGATTTCAAAGCCCCAATTCAACAAAGTTACGAAGACATAGATTCCTAGAAGAGGCTTTAGAATCTCTGTTCCGATGTGTTCTTAGGAAAGTGAGGAAGCTGTTTCAGGATTAATTTGGCAAGTTGGCGGAAGACCTGTATCCCTAAACTCACCAAATTGGTGCAGTGGTCTAGAAAGCATTGTTTGCAAGACCACCCACATGTAATTTTTTGGCATATGTTATAATGAACATCATAGTAATACAGTAGTATATATATATAACTTAAAAGTAGTGTATGGATATACTATGTTAGGAATGCATCCTAACACTTTTTTGGTGATAGCCATGTATAATCAAATGCTGACAATTAACCACAGCTTGAGAAATAGGATATTCATAAATGGGGTAAGTCTCAGCAATATGAAAGATCCAGAGCCTTTTTAAGTAGAGAGGGAGAAGGGCGATTGCCAGGTAGACTTCCACTGCATAATGTTACATAACACTCCTCTCCTCAGCTCGCCCCAGCTAAATCTGTTATACATTGTGCACAGTTTGCGTGCCCAAAGAAGTACGATGAAAAGAGAAAAATAAAGCGTGACGTTCAATCATGGCTCCATAAATGATTGGGAATTGGGCTCGGCAGAATATGCCCTGTAGAAATAGTACATGCTGTGGCTATAAAACACAGTGTCTCCCAGTGAAGATAGACTGATCTGAAGTGTAACTTCTTCTTTGTGTGTGTACCTGTGTCGTGTGTGTTGCAGGAACCCCCGTCAGAAGTGCCAGCCTGCCACTGTTCTCTGATGCCATGCCAGCACCAACTCAACTGTTCTTCCCTCTGATTCGTAACTGTGAACTGAGCAGACTCTATGGCACTGCGTGTTACTGCCACCACAGACATCTCTGCTGCCCATCTTCTTACATTCCCCAGGGTCACCTGAGGTACACGCCCCATCCGGCGTACGCTACCTTCTGCAGGCCAAAGGAGAACTGGTGGCAGTACACTCAAGGAAGGAGATACGTCTCCACCCCCCAGAAATTTTACCTCACCCCTCCGCAAGTCAACAGCATCCTGAAAGCGAATGAGTACAGTTTCAAAGTGCCAGAATTTGATGGCAAGAATGTCAGTTCCGTGCTTGGCTTTGACAGCAATCAGCTGCCTGCGAACGCGCCCATCGAGGACCGGAGAAGCGCAGCCACCTGCTTGCAGACCAGAGGGATGCTCTTGGGGGTCTTTGATGGCCACGCAGGCTGTGCGTGCTCCCAAGCAGTCAGCGAAAGACTCTTCTATTACATCGCCGTCTCTCTGTTACCCCACGAGACTTTGCTCGAGATCGAAAACGCCGTGGAGAGTGGCCGGGCACTGCTCCCCATCCTCCAGTGGCACAAGCACCCCAACGACTACTTCAGTAAGGAGGCGTCCAAGCTGTACTTCAACAGCTTGAGGACTTACTGGCAGGAACTGATAGACCTCAACACCGGGGAGTCCGAAGACATCGATGTGAAGGAGGCTCTGATCAACGCCTTTAAGAGACTGGACAACGACATCTCCTTGGAGGCCCAGGTTGGCGATCCCAATTCCTTCCTCAACTACCTGGTGCTGCGAGTGGCGTTTTCTGGGGCGACCGCTTGCGTGGCCCACGTCGACGGCGTCAACCTCCACGTGGCCAACACTGGCGATAGCCGGGCCATGCTGGGTGTGCAGGAAGAGGACGGCTCTTGGTCCGCGGTCACTCTCTCCAACGACCACAACGCCCAGAACGAAAGCGAACTGGAAAGGCTAAAATTGGAACATCCAAAGAACGAGGCCAAGAGCGTGGTGAAACAGGATCGGCTGCTTGGCCTGCTGATGCCTTTCCGGGCTTTCGGGGACGTAAAATTCAAATGGAGCATTGACCTTCAGAAGAGGGTGATCGAATCCGGCCCGGACCAGTTAAATGACAACGAGTACACCAAGTTTATTCCTCCTAATTACTACACGCCTCCTTATCTCACCGCCGAGCCAGAGGTAATCTACCACCGACTGAGGCCCCAGGATAAGTTTCTGGTTCTGGCTACTGACGGGTTGTGGGAGACCATGCACAGGCAGGACGTGGTCAGGATTGTGGGCGAGTACCTCACCGGCATGCACCACCAACAGCCGATAGCTGTCGGTGGCTACAAGGTGACTCTGGGACAGATGCATGGCCTGTTGACAGAAAGGCGAGCCAAGATGTCCTCGGTATTTGAGGACCAGAACGCGGCGACCCATCTTATCCGCCACGCGGTGGGCAACAATGAGTTTGGGACCGTGGATCATGAGCGTCTCTCCAAAATGCTGAGTCTTCCCGAAGAGCTGGCTCGAATGTACAGAGATGACATTACAATCATTGTAGTTCAGTTCAATTCGCACGTGGTAGGGGCATATCAAAACCAGGAACAGTGAGAGCTGACCCTGGCTATTTTCAAATGAAATCGATTGAAAGGACACAACTAGATTGTCAAAAGATACTAAAGTAATAAACATTTCTAGCGGCTCCTCCTAAGCATTTACCCATTTGATCCTCTAGCTAGTCAAGAACTCCAGTGGACTTGGCGGTAGGGAGGCAGGATAAAGAGTGTCGCTCTGCCTGGCTCAAACCTCACAGTTCCTGCATTTGAGGCAAGTCAGTTTCTTATTGCAGATTTCTTGTGACCTTGGCTTCTGGTACCAGTCAGACAGTGAGGACGACCTGGCAAGGAGGATCTTGAATAGGTCAGAAGCAAGGATCTTGCTGAGTGTATTTTCTTGGTAAAAGAAACAGCACTGTTCACATCCGTGGCTCCATTTGTCACTGAGATCCCCATGTACATGAGAACATTTATTTATTGCATGACTTCCTAGATATACAATCTATGCATTATCCGTGTAAGCTTATTTTATCCTGGGGTGGTTTTCAAATGCAGTATTTTAAGCCATAAATGACCGAGAACCAAGCAATCTGAAATTGTGTTTGTGATTATGTGGAATGCTTTTGAAACGGGAAAACAAACAAATCACTTCCCTACCTGATTACCTAATGTTATTGAAACATTTCTATTTTGCCACGCACTCGAAGACAATAAAGGTTTTTCGCTTTATCTACTCTTATATTGATGGTAAATAAAGAAAAAAAATTTTTTTTTTTTTTTTAGTTTGTATTAATGAAAAGCTTTACTTAGTTTGAAGTAAAAGATCCAGGAAAAAAAGAAGAGACTAATATGTTCAACTGTTGTCACATATAGTCAGCATGTCACGCTTACCGTGTAATTCCCGAAGGGGCGTGGCATGCTGGAATGTCTGGGTAACACCTGCTGATAAATCATACTTCTAATTTCAGAGTGATAAGGGTTTTCATCGCTTGGAATTTTGAGGATGACATAAAGTAAGTTTATCAATTTGGGGAGTACGTTGAGACAGGAGGAAAGTTTTTGTCTTTCCCCAGTTAAGAATAGGTCAATTAAAATATTTGGTTTAAAAATTACTAAATGCTTTAAACATACTGTAGCTTATAAATAGGAGTGTTGCAATATATACATGGTAAATTTTAAAAGAATCTTTTGCATGCCTGATTCTTAATAGAACACTTAGCATCAAGTGTTACTTGCAGCAATCCTCGTACTTCTATGCAGTCCCTTCTAATACTCCTGTATCAAAGTAAATGAGAATAAACTGCAGATTAGCTTCTGGGCAGCTTATTTGATATACAACAAGTGGCATTTTGTTCCTGTGTTTACTGGTGATCTGTGTACAGCTGTACATACATTTTCTTTACTTATTCTAGCAACACCGTTAAAGAGTGGCTATGCCTATGTTTGGTGTGCATATAGACTTTAGTACAAAACATGATCAGCTTTCCCTTGTGTAATTAGTTGAGAGGTGTTCAGGAGTCCTTTCAGATTTCTGTAAAACGTGAACTAGATGTTCAAGGACTCCCCGTGGACTGCGGACACTAAAACAATGTAGAACTGACTGCAACACTTGTTCCAGTCGAAAAACAGACTCAGGAAGATTGCAGCTCAGACATCACATAGTGTTTGTTTTCTGAAGTCTTTTTCCCCCTTGTTTTTTGTTTGTATTTTTTTTTTTCTTTCTTTCATCAGCTTGGAACTTTTTTCCAGGCCGCATTTTTCAAAGAAGAAAAAGCTGTACTATATATTTATTTCTAAATGTTTTGACAGAGACTTATTCTTTTAACAAAATATATGTAGACTGCAATAGCAATTCAAACCCATACTCAGTTTACTATTTGAATTTCTCTTGAAGAGTTCCATGTTATTATATACTTTAAATAAAGTCACCTTTCTATATAGTATAGTATATATAAACTTAGTTTACTGTGGTCATGATCAGCATAGTAATTTTTTTTAAAAAATCCTTACCCAAGGATACGTTTATTGATTTTAGAGAACGAGGAAGGAAGAGAGTAACGTCCATCAGTTGCCTCCTGTACGTGCCCCAACCGGGGATCCAACCCGCAACCTAGGTATGTGCCCTGACTGGGAATCGGGCCCACAACCTTTCGGTGCTTGGGACAACGCTCCAACCAGCTGAGCCACCTGGCCAGGGCGACATAATATTATTACACAAGCATCTTGTCTGCAGTCCAAAAGCCAGTCTACTCCAGAATAAGCAGTGTGGAATTCAGATGGTTGACATGAAAATAATTGGATGTTAGAAAGCTGAATGTACTATCTGAAAGCAGTTGTGATTTTATTGTTTGGGTTGTCACTGTGATGCCATGTAGAGTCTAGAAGATGTAACCTTACCTTGTATTTAGCCTTTCTTAAGCTTTTTTTATTATTTAAACTTTCTAACATGTATCGACTTCTGTATTTATATTTAATCAATGGCTCATAATATTTATAATACACTCTTAACTAGTTAAATGGAATAGTGGTATGGTACGCAGTATTTGGTAGAAAAACTGTCTTATAAAAGATGTTTCTTGTGAAGACATAAGAAAAGCTTATATATAACATAGAGAATGGCTAAAGAAATGTCCACAGTGAATTAAAGTTTCATATCTGCTTTCTGAATTGCCTCTGTTGTGTTTTTTTAATTTATGCGCACAACCTTGGTTAATAACATTATATAATTTCCAGGTGTACAAGAGTATAATTTGACATCTGTGTACTATTGCGTGCTGACCACCGGAAATGTAATTTCCCTCTGTTACCATATATTTGACCTCCTTTAACACTTTGCCCTCATCCCACCTCCATTCCCCTCTGGGTAACCATTTTTTTGTCTGTGTTGGTTTTTAATAATAGTAAGGTTCATTAGGTTCTTTCTAAGGTAGTGCCTTATACTTAACTTTAGGATCTAGTAAGATAAATAATGCTTTTTAAAAATTGAGTTATAATTTTCATTCAATAAAATGTGCAGATTTTAGATGTATCATTTGAGATTTGGTGACCACAATCTCAATAAAGATTCAAAACTTACTCATGCCCTTTCTAGTTAATCCCGCTCCACATAACTATTGTTATGTATCACCATAGATGGTGTTGCATGTTCTAGAAATTCACATAAGTAAAATCATGTATGTACTCCTTTGAGACTGACTCAATTTTTTGATAATTTGTTGAGTGTATTCATAGTCTATTATTACCAAGGAGCCTTTCACAGTATGAATATAGAATTTAGCCATTGCTGATAGGCACTGTTATTCCTCTCCTCCCCTTTTAAAGTTATCTTTTAGATTAGCAATTCTCAGGAATACTTTTTGGTTGAAGTGTAGCTTTAACTTTGCCAATGCGATTACAGTTGAATTTTATCTTCTATATCTTAAAAGGAGGAGTTCTTTTTTTTTTTTTAATGCCCTTTAAACAAGGGATGAAAATTTTTCATGGTGAAAGGTTTGGAAGGGTTAGAGAGTGATCCTTTGATATGGACCTCTACCTTTCCCACTGAGAATTTCGTCAATGAAATTCAGCAAATGATTGAGCTAATGACTTTTTGTCAGAACGAGGCAAATTACGCCTTGTTTTTGATGGTCTTGGTTTAGCACTCCATCAGCCATAGCTCTGACCAGGAATGAGGAAGGAAGAGGCTTGACGCTGACTGTGAAATTAGGACTGGAATGGCATGACTGACTCGAGTAATTCTCTTGTTAAACAAGATTCACACTACCAACAATGAGCTTCCCTGTTCTCTAGGCAAACATGCCTGCATACAGGTTATTGCTAGCTCTGTCCTTCGGGTTAGGAGGGTTGAGGTAACTGTGTACCCTTAGTCTGTAGGTTAACATACCTTCATTCTGACCATTTTTATAAATAAGACAATTGCTGTTTCTTACAGAATGTTTCAGATCTGCAAAAGCTTAGTCCTGGACAAGCTGGGTACATGAAGATAATCTGGATGGTATGTGAATTGACTCGTTACAGTATGAAGGTCATTACCTTTGTTTCTTTCCAAATTTACTTTGAAAGTCAAGCTCAATTCTGTTCAGCCCTGTCTGCCCAATCCTCATGAAAAAAAAAATGTATTCCTTGGATCAAATCCTAACTCTTTTTTCTACATAGCTCTCAAATTATAAGCCTTCAAGGTGAACATATTACAAAGGAGGTAAGAGAATAAAAAGGGAGTACAGACAGTCTCTTCAATAAATGGTGTTGGGAAATTGGACAGGTACGTTAAAAAATGAAACCGGATCACCATCTTACACCATGCACAAGAATAAACTCCAAATGGATAAAAGAATTAAATGTCAGTTGCAAGCCATAAAAATCCTAGAAGAAAACTTAGTGAAGTCTCAGGCATTTCACGTAGGTAGCAGAATTTTCAGCTGTATGTCTCTGAGGGCAAGAGAAACGAAAACTAAACCAATGGAGCTACATGAAGCAAACGCTTCAGCACAGCAAACGAAACTACCAAAATGGAGAGAGAACCCACAGTAGGAGAGAGCATATATGCCAATGACATTTGAAAGGGGGTTAATATCCAAAATATGTAAAGAACTCCTACAGTTCAGCAAAAGGAAGAGAAATAACCCAATTAAAAAATGTACACGGGACCTAAACTGGCACCTCTCCAAAGAGGACATACAGATAGCCAATCAACATGAAAAAATGCTCAACATCACTGGTCATCAGTGAGGTGCAAACGAAAACTGCACAGCTGCCCAAATGGCTACCATCAATAAATCAACAAACAAGTGCTGGTGAGAATGTGGAGAGAAGGGAACATTGGTACACCCATCATTGAAAACAGTATGGAATTTTCCCCAAGAATGAAAAATGGAACTACTGTTTCACCCAGCGATCTCACGTCTAGGAATATATCCTAAGAATCCCGAAACACCAATCAGAAATGATGTATGCACCCCTACATTCATAACAGTATTATTTACAATAGCTAAGATCTGGAAACAGCCCAAGTGCCCCTCAGAAGATGAGTGGATAAAAAAGCTGTGGTCCATTATACCATGGAATACTATGCAGCTGTAAAAAAGAAGGATCTCTTGCCCTTTGCAACAGCATGGATGGACCTGGAGAGTATTACACTAAGCGAAATAAGCCAGCCAGAGAAAGACAAATGTCAGATGATCTCCCTTAGAGGTGGAATCTAACAAACATAATAAACTGATGAACAAAATAGATCCAGAGGCATGGAGTAGACTGACATATCTCAGAGGGGAGAAGGGTGGGATGGGAAGAGATTAACCAAAGAATTTATATGCATAGTTGCATAACCTATGTCACAGAACTTACATACATATATGCATAACAAATGGCGCAGGCCTGGGGTATAGCAGGACCTGAGAGGAGGGTAAGGGGGCGGGGGATTAGGAGACATCTGTAATACCTGTATTATCAACAATAAACATTTTTAATTGATTTTTAGAAAGCAAGGGAGGAGAAAGAGAAACATCTACCAGAGATGGACCCTGCAACCAAGGCATGTGTCTTGACCAGGAATCGAACCAGGAATCTTTCGGTGTGCAAGATCACACCCAACCATACAGGCCATGGCTACCAAGACATTTTTAAAGCCAGCATTAGGTTCTAAGTATTACTAAATGCCATTTTCATATATGTTGAACTCTTTTTTTTTTCCTTTTTGAAAAGTATAGCATAGGTTTATAAAAAAAATTAAAATAGCTTTTTAAAATAGGTGGTTGAGTTTGATTTGCTAGTATTTTATTTGGAATTTTTGTACATTTATTCATATACAAATTGGCATGAAATATATAAAATTATTTTTGGTTGTGATCTTGGCCAGACCTTGACATTAGGGTACTGCTGACTTTACAAATTGGTTTGGGAAGTGTTTACCCTTTTATGTTTTTTGATGTAATTCACATAGAATGGAACTGGTAATACCTATCTGATTGTGAATCCTTTCTTTTTTGAAGATAATTCTTTGAAAAGGACCCAATTTTTAAAGTGACAGTCATGTTCAACTTTCATCATCTTGGATAAATATTAATAATTTGCATTTTCCCAAAAAAATTCAAAGTTCTTACATTTATCTGTTCTTATATTCCTCCCTTTTAATGCTTTGTGTTTATTTTACTTAACTTCCTCTCAATAATTATATTTATTAGAGGTTTTTTTGTTGTAACTGTTTTCTTTGCTACTTTTCTCCAGCAATGAAACAGGCCTTGAACCACTTAGAGTTTTCCTGTTTTCTAATTTATTGACTAGGAATTCATTAACCTTTGTTTGGATTTGTCCAGGTCAAATAACTAATTTCTTCAATTGAATAACTTGAGTTTATTCTGTTGTTTAATAATAAAGTATTTAAGGCTATTTACTTGCTTCTGAGCATAGCTTTGGTGATATTTTATTTATTTACTATTTTTTTGTTAATCCTCAGCAGAGGATTATTTTCTTCCACTGCTTTTCAGAGAGAGTGGATCGGGAAGGGGAGTAGAAAGAGAGAGAGAGAGAAACATCAGTGTGAGAGAGACACTCCCAAACCTTGACCAGGAATCAAACCCGAGACGCTTTGGTGTGCAGGCTGGTGCTCCAACCACTGAAACACACTGGCCAGGCCTTTGGTAATGTTTTACAATTTTTTAAAAATATATTTTATTGATTTCCCACAGAGAGGAAGGGAGACAGATAGAAAGTCAGAAACATCAATGAGAGAGAGACATCGATCAGCCGCCTCCCGCACGCCCCACAGTGGAGATGTGCCCGCAAGCAAGGTACATGCCTCCGACCAGAATCGAACCCGGGACCTCTCAGTCCGCAGGCCGACGCTCTATCCACTGAGCCAAACCGGTCTCGGCATATTTTACAAATTTTTAATATTCATGTTGCATTTTCTATAAGCGATGCTTTAGCTTCTGTTTTGCTCCAAGAGTTACTTAGGAGATATTCTTTCAGTGCTTGCCCCAGGTTCTTCCTCTTAAATTTTTATCTTTATTGTTAGGACAATCTTTAAGCTTTTTTTCTCTTTTAGCAGAAAGTTTTATGATCTGTCCTTGGGGGAAAGTAATTCATCAAGAAAGAATGGAGACTCTCCCTCCGCCCTCACCATCTTTGCGTGTGAATCTCTGTAAAGTTTCACACTTCCTCGCAGGCAGTCCAGCCCCGTGTGAAAGAAAGGAACACAGGCCATAATCCTTTCATTTCAAAAGGGGACTTGGGGCATGTGTGATGGATGGTGGATTCCAGAATAAGGCGCCCCAGCCCTGGGTGTGGTCCCCAGGCCTGGGAACAGAGACTGCTTGTAAGGCCAGAGGAGACTGAATCCCTTTGACCGGACAGCTCTGGGGAGGGAGGACCTTGGAGACCAGTGGCCTTGGGGGGCTGACAGGTCCAAGGCCAAAAGCTGCAACACCGGGGTCCAAGGAAAGAGGGGGAGCTTCCCATGAAGAAGTGAGTGTTCACAGTGCTGCTCCCCTTGGGACAGGGCTGTTGGTGCAAAACCTTGGGATCCAGGGAGCCACGTGCAGGACCCAGAGCGGAGGGTGCAGCTTATAAAAGTGCCCTGAGAAGCCGAAACCGGTTTGGCTCAGTGGATAGAGCGTCAGCCTGCGGACTGAAAGGTCCTGGGTTTGATTCCGGTCAAGTGCACATCCCTAGTTGGGGGCGTGCAGGAGGCGGCTGATCGATGTCTCTCTCTCATCGATGTTTCTAACTCTCTATCCCTCTCCCATCCTCTCTGTAACAAATCAATAAAATATATATTTTTTAAAAATGCCCTGAGAAGCAAGCGGCAGCTCTGGCAGAGGCCCCGCAGGCGTATACAGATAGGGTTCTCCTCCGCTGGAGAAGAAAAGCTGCCATTTCCCTTCTCTCCACCGCCCAAAACGGGCTTCTGAGAAGACGGCCAAGGACCCAGGGTGGTTAAAAGGAAGGAGGCCCCCAAGTAGAGTCCACGTCTTCCTGCCAGTCTGGAATGTGGGGACTCCAACCAGTGCTAATTAATTTTAGAAATCAATGAAATGTGCTAGTGCTTGCATCCCTCCTGGGCAGAGCTGCTGATACAGGCGCTATTTCTTTAAAATCTTATGAGGTGGCCAAAGCATCATCTCCATCTTTGGAGCTTATGTTACTGGAGAGGGACTGGTTCCGAGTGGGTCTGCCTCTGGCTGGCCTATAAGGCGTGGGCTCTTGACTCTGTGAAGGAAACATTTTACAACACGAGTCCGGGTGATCTTGAGTGTAGCTTTATTAAAGCCGGGGGTAGTGAGCCTGGCTGGTGTTGTTCAGTGGATAGAGCGTCAGCCTGCAGACTGAAGGGTCTCAGGTCCAATTCCGGGCAGGGGCACATGCCCAGGTTGCAGGCTCCATCCCCAACTTACAGAGAGGAAGGGAAAAGGATAGAGAGTTAGAAACATCGAAGAGAGAGAGAGACATCGATCATCTGCCTCCTGCACACACACACACACACACACACACACCCCTCTGGGGATGTGCCCACAACCAAGGTACATGCCCTTGACCTGAATCAAATTTGGGACCCTTCAGACCGCAGACCGACGTTCTATCCACTGAGCCAGACCGGTTTCAGCTCATTGCTGGTTTTAGGAGTTACTCACATTCTCTCTCTCATTCTCTGTCTCTCCCCTCTCTCTGCCTTCTAGTCTCTACCAATGCAGCTTCCTCAGGTCAGAGCACTTTTCCTCTTATTGCCTCCTCTTCCTTCAGTGTAGGCCAGTGGTCGGCAAACTCATCAGTCAACAGAGCCAAGTATCAACAGGACAATGATTGACATTTCTTTGGAGAGCCAGATTTTTTAAACTTAAACTCCTTCTAACGCCACTTCTTCAACATAGACTCGCCCAGGCCGGGGTATTTTGTGGAAGAGCCACACTCAAGGGGCCAAAGAGCCGCATGTGGCTCGGGAGCCGCAGTTTGCCGACCACTTGTGTAGCGCACTGGCGCTTTTTCAGCTCGGAGCTGATCAGGCTGGTGTTTGGTGTTATGCAACACCGCCCCCTAGAGGACCAACTCGGCCAAGCAGGTGGCTAATTCAGGAGAGCTTCGGGATCTGGCTCTGATAGAATGAATATTCAGGGGTCCTAATTCCCAATTACTTTCCAAATATTGCCACTGCCCTATTCTTTCCCCTCCTTTCTTCTGGAACTTCACAAAATCCTGTTACACCCTTTCACGGCAGCCACGGAGTCTCTTGTTCTCTTGTGTGTTCTCCATCTGTGCTTCTCTGTGCTGTGTTCTAATCATTCTCTCCCGTCTCCCAATTTGCCGACTGTCCCTCCAGCCATGTGTAATTTATTACTAAACCCTTCTACTGAGCTATTCGTTTCGCTTATTGCACTTTTAAGTTACAGAATTTTTACTTGGTTCTCTTCAATTCTGCTGTGTTACTTGTTAATCCTCATCCTAGGGTATTTTTTACGTTGATTTTTAGAAAAAGTGGAAGGGAGGGAGGGGGAAGAGAGACAGAGAGAGAGGTGAGAGAGACACATCAATTGGTTGCCTTCCACATGTACTCCAATTAGAGCTGGGGTTCAAACCTGCAACTTGAGTGGGGCTCGAACCTGCTATCCTTTGGCACACACAGGCTGACACTCTGACCACTTTGCAACACCGGCCAGGGCTCTGCTTTTTTTTTTTTTTTTAAATGGTATCTAGTTTCTGAGTGTGTTTGGTAACTCTGCTGATCAATGTCTTTGAAAAGTTGTTTGCAGCCAAAACTGGTTTGGCTCAGTGGATGGAGCATCAGCCTGCAGACTGAAGAGTCCCGGGTTCAATTCCAGTCGGAGGCACGTACCTTGGTTGTGAGCACATCCCCAGTAGGGGGCATGCAGAGGCAGCTGATTGATATTTCTCTCTCATCGATGTTTCTAACTATCTCTCTCCCTTCTTCTCTGTGAAAAATCAATAAAATATATATTTTTTAAAAGTTGTTTGCAGCAGTAATATGAGACCTATGATGAGCAGTGATATTCACCTACGTGAATAGAGAAAAGTCTGGAAGAAAACACACTACTAGGAAAACATAATTATCTCTGGGCAGGTAGAAAGTAGTGAGTGGGGTCTTGAACCATCCTTGTCATTTCTTTGTTTTTATTTTTAACTGGTCTAGTTAAAAATTAAAATTATAAAAGGAGTACTACTGCCAAAGGATTTTCTGGCCCATGGTCTCTAGTTGATTAATTTTTTCCACTCAAAGATTTGGGAATTTGATGTTTCCTTTGCTTGCTCATCCAAAGAAGGAAGAAAAAGGGTAAGAAGACAATAAAAAGACGTTGGCTGAAATAAATTTACGTTTTTCAAAGCGTTCCCCATTACACTCGGTACTAAAACTAATTGAATGGAGAAGGCGGCCGGCGGCCAGCGAAGTGCGACAGTGACTAGACTACTTAATTTGTCTGTTTCTTTCCATTTATGACTCTCCTTCCGTCACAGGCCATTTGTCTCGAATGCTCTTTTCCTGTGCGTGTGTGTATTTCCAGCCATAAAGCATCTGGTCTGCATCATGAGGGGTGCTGAGAAGACATTAGCCGGGCATGCAGGAAGTCGGTGGCAGGTCCCTGTGACCCAAGTGTAGCCCCGGACCAGATTGGATGGAGGCCTGGGTCCTGGGCTCCTGTGGGGTGGCTGATGCCGAGAATCTCTCCATCCCCAGAAGGCATTCCCGCAGAGCGCCTCCTGGCGGCTGATCTGCTGAAAACCCAGGGGCACAAGCTGCTGCTTTGCCCCCAGCCCCACTCCTGGCTCTGGGTGCAGGTATAAAACTCTACGCTGGGCTGAGCAGTGCCCACAGGGAATGTATATAAACATGGCTTATTAAGGTCTAGTTCAAAAGTACATGCTGCCCAAACCGGTTTGGCTCAGTGGGTAGAGCGTCGGCCTGCAGACTGAAGGGTCCCAGGTTCGATTCCGGTCAGGGGTATGTACCTTGGTTGCAGGCACATCCCCAGTAAGGGGCGTGCAGGAGGCAGCTGATCGATGTCTCTCTCTCATCGATGTTTCTAACTCTATCCCTCTCCCTTCCTCTCTGTAAAAAAATCAGTAAAATGTATTTTAAAAGTAAATGCCATGTGGACCGAAAAGAATGCCAGAGGAAGCAATCAAAGCCTCACACGCAGCAACTTCCGGATAACCACCAAATCCCAACAGGGATACACCATGCCATCTTTTGACTGGAGCATTAAACCATCTATATTTGAAGCGATTCTTTTTTTTTTTTTTTATTAATTTTTATTAATTTTTTATACATATCTCCCCATTGCCCCCCCTCCCTCCCAGGCGTACCCCGACCCCCCAGTGTCTGTGATCATTGGTTATGTTTATAAGCATGCATACAAGTCCTTTGATTGATCACTTATTTACCTCACCTAACTTTAATCTTTCTGCTATAATTTCACAGTCTGTTTGATGCTTTATGATTTTTGTCCTCCTGAGAATTATCAGTCTACTCCCTTTCTGTGCTCCTGATTCTATTATATTCACCAGTTTATTCTGTTGATCAGATTTTTAATTCACTTAATTTTTAGATTCACTTGTTGACAGATGTGTATTTGTTGTTCATAATTTTTTGTCTTTTACCTTTTTCTTCCTCCTCTTCTAAAAGGGTACCTTTCAGCATTTCATATAATACTGGTTTGGAGTTGATGAACTCCTTTAGCTTTTTCTTCTCTGTGAAGGTCTTTATCTGCCCTTCAATTCTGAATGATAGCTTTGCTGGATAGATTATTCTTGGTTGTAGGTTCTTGTTGTTCATCACGTTGAATATTTCTTGCCACTCCCGTCTGGCCTGCATCGTTTCTGTTGAGAAATCAGCTGACAGTCGTATGGGTGCTCCCTTGTAGGTAATAAACTGTTTTTCTCTTGCTGCTTTTAATATTCTCTCTTTCTCTTTTGCTCTTGGCATTTTAATTATGATGTGTCTTGGTGTAGTCCTCTTTGGGTTCCTTTTCTTTGGGGTTCTGTGTGCTTCCTCGACTTGTAAGTCTATTTCTTTTACCAGATGTGGGAAGTTTTCAGTCATTATTTCTTTAAACAGGTTTTCAGTATCTTGCTCTCTCTCTTCTTCTGGCACCCCCACAATTCTGATGTTGGTACGCTTGAAGCTGTCCCAGAGGCTCCTTACATTATCTTCACATTTTTGGATTCTTTTCTCTTCTTGCTTTTCCAGTTGAATGTTTTCTGCTTCTTTATATTTCAAATTTTTGACTTGATCCTTGCCTTTCTCTAGTCTGCTGTTAGTACTCTGCGTAATAGTATTCATTTCAGTCAGTGTATTTATTATCTTCTCTTGGGTCTCACTAAATTTATCCATCTTTTCTAGCATATTCTTGCAAAACCTTATAAGCGTGGTTTTGAACTCTATATCCAGTCGTTTTTTTTCCTCCATTTCTTTTGCTTGTAATCCCTTCCCTTGTCTCGGCATTGTCACTGTGCCGGGGAAACTTCTGTGCTGGATTCAGCCGCAGAAGCCTCTGCTGAGCTTGGGAGGGCGGAGTCTCAGGGCTTAAGGGACCGCCTTGCCTTCCAGTCGGCCCCGCCCTCCACGGCCCCTGAGTCTCACGTGACTGGGTAATGGCTGGAGCGGTCCTTGTGCGCGCGCCCACAGCGCCTCCAACCGCTGCCTTTCCGGCTCCCCTGCGAACCAGGACCACACGAGTCTAGGTCCCCAGGGTTTCGCCCAAAACAGGGGCTCAGTGGACTCAGAAGTGGCGCAGTTGGGAGGGTCTGTCTCCCGCCCACTCGCGAAAGCCAGCGGCACAATCAGCAAACCGTCCTCCGTGCGTGGTGCCGTGCGCGACCAGACCTCCGATCCTTTGCGACTCCCCTAAATTTCCGTGCACTTCTCCCTTTTCACAGTCCAAACTCCCCCCGTATGAGTCTCGGCTGGATCTGGGGTTTAGTGTCGTAAGAGAAGGGGTTCAATGCCGTTGGGAGTCTCCGTCTCCCTCCCGCCAGAGAAAGCCAGCCAGGTACTCCGGCACCGCTCTCTCAGCGCGCGTCTCCGTACCTCAGCTTTTTGCAGCTCCTCTGGGTCTCCGTGAGCCCCTCTCTTTCCCTCTAGTTGTAGAACTTCCACTCAGCCAGCTTTCCTGTGGTTCTGGATGATGTCCGTTCTGTCTTTTAGTTGTAGTTTTGAAATTGTTGTGCGAGGCAGCAGTATAGGTGTTTACCTATGCCGCCATCTTGGATTCTCCTTTCTTGAAGCGATTCTTGATAGCTATGTATTTATTGCTACTTTATGCTTTTAATTGCGTTCTTCTGTTTTCTTCTTAAAGGCCTTTTTTAAAAATATTTTTATTGTTTAAAGTATTACATATATTAGTACATCTATCTCCTTTTTTCCCCCCATTGACCTTCCCCCAGCCTCCCCTACCCTCTGTCACATGTCCTCCCTCCACCCCCGCAGTCTTACATGCATGCATACAAGTCCTTTGGTTGATCTATATCCCTCCCTCCCCAAATCCCCAGCCTTTCCGCTGTAATGTGACAGTCTGTTGGGTGCTTTACTGCCTCTATATATATCTATCTTTTTATTCATCAGTTGTAATGTTCTTAAAGAAGGTCTTGTCACATTTCAAGACTATCTTTTCAATCTGCTGAAAAAGAAAAGTTTTATACACACACACTCGTATGCACACACGTATTTTATACACACACTTGTGTGCACACACACATATATATAGGCATACACACTCGTATATATTTAATAAAAATTTGAAGCAACTGGAGTTTTTCTTTACTGAGCTCTTTTGTAAAAATCCCCACAAATAATTATTTCAAACAGGCCGTCGTTTGCTCAGAAATGCTCGCCAATGCCCTTGGCACTCAAGCATAATTAATACGGGGCTGAGCACAGGAGACACGATGGGGGGAGGGGTGGCAGACAATCCAATTTCCGCTTGTCATCATCTGGCCTGATCCAGCTGCTCACGCAGACGAAGGCCAAGGACATGGGCCGGGACCAGAGAGGCTCCGGACCTGGCATCTGGGCATCGAATGACTCATAGGTCGAAACCAGGTTTTTTCAAGGCCTACGCAGCTGAAAACCCTCATTTCCCGGGGTGTCACATGGTGTGCTGTCTGTGTGAAAAGACCACCCAAAAATGCACATTGATGGATTTCCTTGCCTCTTTTTTCTTTCTGGTTTCTCTCCCACTCTCATAAATCTGCCGTTAATGTAGCACTGGAAACAGGAGTTTCTCAAACAAACTCTCACGAATTCTGCATAGCCATGTTTGGTGTGGCTGTTTCTCTTGAAATCTCCTTCTGGTTTTTGTTAATATTCAGAACAAAAAAAAAAAAAAAGAGAGGTGGGGCAGGGAGAAGGGATTTTCCAATGTGTTTCCAAAATAGCCACTTTCAGACATCAGAAAGGCAAGATAATATTATTATTAATACAGTGGTACCTTGAGATACGAGTTTAATTCGTTCCATAACCTTGAGGCGTGGGAAACTATGCCTCAGTCCACAAGCTGACGCTCTATCCACTGAGCCAAACTGGTTTCAGCTGAATGACTTCTTTCAAGGAAGGAAGGGGGGAAAAATTAATAAATTTTATGTTGTGCCAGGAAATCGGTTAGAAAATTTCCCTTATGTTATCAAGCCTAAATCTGGCAACCTAATCCATCCAGGCCCCATTTGGCCTGAAAACAGTTAAAGAAATATACCCTCTTTATCCCCGGCACCTGTTTGCTGTGGGATGGCAGTGGCTGAGGTGGGTAGATAGATAGCCATTCATCCACGCATCAAGATCCTTGATAAACTGGAGATGCGATATGCATATCAAAAACTGGAAGAATTAGCCAAAACCGGTTTGGCTCAGTGGATAGCGCGTCAGCCTGCAGACTGAAAGGTCCCAGGTGTGATTCCGGTCAAGGACACATAGCTTGGTTGCGGGCACATCCCCAGTAGGAGGTGTGCAGGAGGCAGCTGATTGATGTTTCTCTCTTATCAATGTTTCTAGCTCTATCCCTCTCCCTTCCCCTCTGTAAAAAGTCAATAAAATATATTTAAAAAAAACACACACAAATGGGGAGAGTGAAAGAAAAGAGTGTGGTAAGCAAACAGAACATTCCAGCGCTGTGGTAGGACCGCCCAGACAAATTCTAGACAAAGAAGCAATATCCAGCCATCACTGGGGGGTGAGGGGGGTATGACTGGGCCTTGTTGGGAACCCAGAAAAGTGGATCGAGTCTAAAGGAAAGGGCAACACCAGACACTACCAGAAGCATCCAGGAGAGATGACAAAAGCACTAGGCAAGATCATGATGGCAGCTGTCCTACCAGAATCCTGAGCATCTGGCTACTTCTTTGCTCTGAACAGGAAAAGATGGTACCCGCAGTTCCCTTCCTGCCTGCGGAGGACGAATATGCAATGACCCTGCCTCAAGGCAAGCGTCAGTCACACACAATGTAACCCTACAATTAATCCTGGAGTCCAGAGGATAAAGGAAAAGTGGGATCCAGAGGACCAGAGCCTCGAGGAGGTGGCATATGGGTGACGCAGGCCGCAGATGGAGCTGGGGGGCTGGTCCCCCCTGTGATGTCAGCAGGGAGCGGGACACGTGAGCAGAGAATCGGGCTTCCTGCCAGCAGCAGGAATCGATGCTTCCTGCGGGACGCGTGGGCCGCTGACGGTGCAGTGACGCGAGTGGATGCAGCAGAGGCTCTGACGCAGCCCGGGAGGCTCTGACCCTTCTCCCCCCTCCAGTCCCTGAGGAGGATGGGGCCGCGGAGAAGCAGAGGCTGTGGGAAGCAGCACAGGAAACCTGTCCCTCTAATGTGATTGGCTTCCGTCTGTTCGTCTCCCTCATGCGTGATCTCATCTGTCCAGAACTGGCATGTTCTCTAACGGAGAAAATGCTTTTGCCCAGGAATGAAAAAAAAAAAATCAGCTGGAAATGTCCCCATGGGAGTGCCTGACACGGGGCCGGGCCTTGGAGAGCCAGCCTGAAAGGAGTAGTACCCTGTTTCCCCGAAAATAAGACCGTGTCTTATATGAATTTTTGCTCCCAAAGAGTTGCTAGGTCTTATTTTCAGGGGATGTCTTATTTTTCCATGAAGAAGAATACGGTACACTTGTATTGTTGAACAAAAAAAAAAAAAGGAGGAAATTTATTTCCTGTCTATGGTACGGTAGTCGTTGTCATCACAAACCAGCTCCCTGATGGGCCGCAGCGCAGCCGGAGCTGTTCAGGCAGGGCGAGGTCCCTTTAAATCAGGAGTCAGACGCCTGACTGTAGCTTCGGGGGCCTTATGTTCAGGGGAGGCCTGATGTTCGGGGAGGTCTTATTTTCGGGGGGATACCTTATATTCCAGCGAGAGGCAAAACTGGAAGTAGGTCTTATTTTCGGGGGATGTCTTACTTTCGGGGAAACAGGGTAGGGCATCGCTCCTGGGGGAGCTATGTTGTCAGTGCCCGAACAATAACAGGTGCGCAATAAGGATTTTTGTAGAAACGAGACTGTGTGCCTCGGTTTACTTATCTAGTAGGTTTAACTGTTACAAAGATTAAATGAGATGATGTAAAGTTCCTGGAACACAAGACTTGTTGAATAAATAAATATAAGGTAGCTATTATTATTATTGTTGTTATTATTATTATTTAGGCAGAGGGAAAGACAGAGAGAAACATCAATGTGAGAGGAACGCATCGATTGGCTACCTCCTGCATAAGCCAGGGCCTGGGCTAAAGAGGAGCCTGCAACGGAGGTACGTGCCCTTGGCAGGAATCGAACCAGGGACCCTTGGGTCCGCAGGCCAACGCTCTATCCACTGAGCCAAACCAGCAAGAGCTGGTAACTATTATTTTTTTAAATTTTTAAAAATATATTTTATTGATTTTTTTTACAGAGAAGAAGGAAGAGAGATAGAGAGTTAGAAACATCGATGAGACATCGATCATGTACCTCCTGCATGCCCCCTACTGGGGATGTGCCCACAACCAAGGTACGTGCCCCTGACCGGAATCGAACCTGGGACCTTTTAGTCTGGACTAAGTGAAAGGAGTTGAAAGTTCATATGATGTCAGTTCCTGTATGGAAACAAATACATTGCAGTGGCTTAAATCTTCCTTCTGAGGAAATACCTTTTCCAAATGTTTTCATTAAAAAGAGGCAAAATGTCTATCCCATAGAAGTTAAATTGGAGTCTCTTTCCTTTCAAATTCTATTAATTAATTTCAACTATGTGACCACTATTTTCTGAATTTGACTTCTGAAATATATATGAAGGTATGTCACCTTAAAAAAAGATGTTTTTTTTTTAAATTATAATTTGAAACAATTATTTGAAACAATTTGGCCCAGGATTGATTCTTGGGATTCTTGCTTCCTAAAATATGTTTCTTTTTAAAAAATATATTTTTACTGATTTTAGAGAGGAAGGGGAAAGGATAAAGAGATAGAAACATCAATGATGAGAGAGAATCATAGATTGGCTGCCTCCTACATGCCCCCCACTAGGGATCGAGCCTGAAACCCAGGCATGTGCTCGGACCAGGGAATCTAATCTGACACTCAACCACTGAGCAACACTAGCCAGGCTGAAATATGTTTCGTAAATTTCATACATACTAGTGTTTACTTGCTTGTTAGTTTTGACAAACACCTAATCTAGAAAGCAAAAGCACCTTAAGATGAATGTAGCCGTGATTGGCTTGATTGCTTGGTTTAACCGCTTGGTAATTTGCAACGTGAAGTGATAACGACATACATTTGGTCAGAAATAACACTTGTCACAGACAAATCCATTTCTTCACTCTTGTATCTGGAAAGAATTTTGGAAAAAATCAGCAATAGGACAATCCCTCCTATTAGAATAAATGTGAGCGACAGCAGTGTATATCTGGAAGGCTTATGGGCCTCGAAATTCATTTGAATGCCAAACTTCATTTGTTCATTCATTCATTCATTTTTTAAAAAAAGCATCCTATAGGCCACGCACGGCCATCCAGGCACAGATGACGGTGAATAAAACTCATGAATCCTGCCCTGGGGCTTTACTCCTTGTGTCCTGAGGGCAAGTTCCAGTATTTCCCTTCCCTGAGTTTTGTTTTTAACTGTAAATCATATAATGATGGGCACTAAAATACCAAAATGAGGGAAGATATGTATCTTCTTCCCAAGACCGAGGTGGAGAGAATGCGAACAGCACCCAGCATCCGATTCCCGGCAGGTGGTCAGATATTGCCTTTGGCCCAATTCAATGAATCGAAGTTCAGCAGCAGAGGGCAGCAGAAGCCCTGATGACCTCGGTCGTCCGAGTGAAATCCCCACAAGTTGGCTTTGACCCTCAAAACACTGCTGCTCACCGAGACTGCCCACTCAGACCTCCAGTAACTGGGGGTTTCAGCTGGCCTTTCCCCAGCCTCAGCCTCTCTGGACCGGGCACTTCTTGCTGATCTCGGTTTTCTTCCCTCTTTGGCTTCCCTGATGCCATGCTCTCTCTCTGGAAGCTCTTTCGCTTTCCAGCTCCTTTTCCTCCTCCTCCTCCTCCTCTCCTCCCCTTATCCATGTCTCTGTGTACATGGCACACACATCTTCCCTGGCTATGACCTTCTCCTGCACTCCAGTCCTATATGTTCAACCCAAGTCAGACCTCCACCTGAACAATTCCATCATCTTATCCTCAAAGAGGCCTTCCCCTCTGACCTTCTCATTTCTCTTCATTTAGCCACGCAAGCTCTGATAGCCTCCTGGGAAAACCTGGGCTGCTCTGGACTTGCCCTGTCCCCCGGCTCCCACCTCCAGACAAAGGTCTCATGTGCATTTGGCCCAGTCACCTGACTCCGTCGTCTCCTTCCCATGACCCTTGAGCAACCTCTCCTGCTTCTTACTTCAACTCCAGCAACCGCCTCCTGCAGGCCCTGCCTGCCTTCTCCAGCCCACCTCACTTGATTGCCACTAGACCAGCGGTTCTCAACCTGTGGGTCGCGACCCCTTTGGGAGGGGTCGAACGACCCTTTCACAGGGGTCGCCTAAGACTATTGGAAAACATCTATTTCCCATGGTCTTAGGAACCAACACACCGCTCCTCGGTGTAGCAAAGTGTAGCAATGTAGTTTACTGTTGTCATAGGAAGACTGTTGCCCATGCTGCACCACGATTCAAGACAAAATTTCATTTATTTGTCATTAGAAATAAATATTTCACAATATATAATTACATATTGTTTTTGTGATTAATCCCTATGCTTTAATTCTGTTCAATTTGTAACAACGAAAATACATCCTGCCTATCAGATATTTACATTACAGTTCATAACAGTAGCAAAATTACAGCTATGAAGCAGCAATGAAAATAGTTTTATGGTTGGGGGTCACCACCACATGAGGAGCTGTCTTAAAGGGTCGCGGCATTAGGAAGGTTGAGAACCACTGCACTAGACTCAACCCCTAAAGTACCCCTCTGATCCCCTTGCGTTGTTGCCCAAAAGCCATTCATGACCCCCCAGAGCACACATAACCATTCCAACTTCATCAGCCCGGCGCCTCAGCGGCTCCTCACCATCTGACTTCAGCTGACATTTTCCTGTCTTAAGCCTCGTCCCACACTCCTGCGATTTATAGTTCCGTGGAGGGGGAGAAAAACACGAACCAATCATCACAGGAGCACATGCCTAACTAAGACTTATGACAAGCGTTCTGGATGGTAAAAGAGGATGCTTTTCGATGACAAACCCAAGAGCCTGCCTCTGCACCTTCAAGGAGCAGACAGAAGGCTGGAGAGACAGGAACAGAGGAGAGTGTATTGATTTCAGAGAGAGGAAGGGAGAGGGAGAGAGAGAGAAAAACCTCAATGATAGGAGGTAATCACTGATCGGCTGCCTCCTACGCACCCCTTATTGGGGATCGAATCTGAATCCCGGGCATGAGCCCTTGACTGGAAATCAAACTGTGGCCTCCTGGTTCATGGGTGGACACTCATCCACTGAGCACATGGGCAGGGTGAGGCCAGATCCCCTGCATCCGCAGTAGCCAATCGGTGTTCTATCTCTATACAGGACCATGTTTGACTAATCAGATCAGGCAGATCAAAGCCTCCAGAGACTGCCTCTACAGACCAATAAGATTTCAACTCGAATTGCCCCCCTAGGCAATGGTCTGCAGGTGTGGCAAGAGTTTTTCCAGCCGAAACTGGTTTGGCTCAGTGGATAGAGCATCAGCCTGTGGACTGAAAGGTCCCAGGTTCGATTCCAGTCAAGGGCATGTACCTTGGTTGTGGGCACATGCCCAGTAGGGGGTGTGCAGGAGGCAGCTGATGGATGTTTCTCTCTCATCGATGTTTCTAACTCTCTATTCCTCTCCCTTCCTCTCTGTAAAAAATCAATAAAATATATTTTTTTAAAAATAAGAGTTTTTTCAACTGGTTTGGGGCAGTTGCTGCTGCCTGGAGCCTAATGGTTATTTTTAATCTCTTAAATGGCTTCAGGGCCAGGTGTTTCCCAATAGGCCTGTGAAAACTGTCTTCCCCCCAGGCCAGGCCAATGTCTCTGTGGGAAAGATGTCTCTGAGAGAATGACTCAGCCAGGAAACGTGGGGTGTCTGCCTTCTCAGCTCTATCCCCTGAGGCCCCAGAACCCGCTTCTGCTCTCAGAGCTCCAGTCCACTTCACCCTCCTCCCTCTGTCAGAGCACAGGGAATTCTGTGCGTTGGCCCTTTAAGAGGGGGCCTGAATGTTCAGCTGTCGCTCCCTGGCAGACAGCCCCCAGCTGCTGTTTCCAGCCAGATGTTATGTGGGGACCCTTCCCAGTGTGGGTACGCCCTGCTGGGGAACGCAATGTGGGGGTTAGATCTCAGTTCTCAGTGGCCACCCCTTCAGCTGAGACCTCTCTCTGGGATTTGAGTTGCTGTCTGTATGCTCCCGGCCTAACTTCTCGCGGTTCCGCCCCTCCTACCCGTCTCTGTGCGGTCTCCACGTTTGGTCCTTGGGATCAGGGTTCTCTCCTGCGGATTTTCCGGGAAAATCAGTTTTTCTGGATTTTAGCTGCAATCCCTGCTGGTTCCCGGGAGGATGTCCATGCAGCAGCATCCGGGTCACAGACCTTCATGCCAGTTCCCAGAAGGCCATTCTGTGGCCCAGATCTCCAACCCAGAATATAGGCTGGTCCTGGGGGCCAGACCTACATCCTTAGTTCAGACCACCATTCCACCACCCTGAGGTCCAGGCCCTCCCCCAGACCTAGCACCAGGGGCGCAGATGGTGCTCCAGTGCCTAGACCTTCATTCAACACCCATACCTCCATCTGGGGTTTAGACCTCCATCCGGGGTTTTAGACCTCCATCCGGTTCCAGGACTACATCCGGGTCCCAGAACTCCATCCAGGTCCCAGACATTCAAGCCAGGTCACAGAAGGCCATCCGGGGCCCAGACCTGGAACAGAGCATCCAGTCCTTTATCGGGGTCCACACCTCCCCAGGAATACAGACTACCATTCCATGACCCAGAGGTCCAGCCTCTCACCCAGACCCACACCTGGGGCCCAGACTGCCCTCCTCTGCCTATAGCTGGCAAACTGCCGCTCTGTTGACCAATGAGTTTGCCGACCACTGACCTAGACTCTCGATTCCAATCATTAAGGCTGTTGTTGTTCCTTGTGATTAAGCCTCTATCGCAGTGGTCAGCAAACTCATTAGTCAACAGAACCACATATGGCTCTCGAGCCGCAGTTTGCCGACCACTGACCTAGGGTCTTGATTCCAATAATTGCATTGATTTCAATGGTTCCAACACAGGCCAGTGTTGTTGTTCCTTGTGATTAAGCCCCTATCCGGTGTTCAGCAAACTCATTAGTCAACGGAGCGGCAAACTGCGGCTCGAGAACCACAGTTTGCCAATCACTGGTAGACCTTTATCCCAGTTCCCAAAGCTCCATTGGGGGTTCAGACCGACATCCGGGTCCCAGACCTTCAAGTCAGGGCCCAGAAGGTCATCCAGAGGCCCAGACCTCGAACAAAGCATCCAGTCCCATAGTGGAGGCCTAGGACCCCATCCGTAGTTCAGATCACCATTTCTTGATCAAGAGGTCCAGCCTACAAGCCAGACCTCGCCCCCCCAGGACCCAGACCTCCCTCCTGGGCCCAAGACCCACCCTCCCGTGCCCAGACCTCTGTCCTAGGCTCAGACCTTCATCCGTGGTACAGACCTACTTACCCTCCTGCCATTTTTAACCTCTCCAGATATGTTAATAAACTTTAATAGTAAAAGCAGCTGCTATGGAGCTGGATCTCCTACAGGGACTTCTAATTACTGGGAAGATGGAGGGGGTTGGGATGGAGGATGAGAGTTGGAAGAGTTGACATGAGGACCGGGATCAGGACAGGGAAATGAGGCTCCTGACTTTCTTCTTTCTCCTTAAATGTGGAAGGATCTCAGAGCAGGCTGGGCTCATGGGGATCACTAATACTTTTCTAGCTGTTTTTTTTTTTTAATATATTTTATTGATTTTTACAGAGAGGAAGGGAGAGGGATAGACACATCAGTGAGAGAGAAACATCGATCAGCTGCCTCCTGCACACCCCCTACTGGGGATGTGCCCCAAACCAAGATACATGCCCTTGATGGGAACGGAACCTGGGACCTTTCAGTCTGCAGGATGACGCTCTAGCCACTGAGCCAAACCAGTTTCAGCTCATCGTCTGTTTTAATAATTCCTTTCTAATTGCTGTTTATAGAAATCCTAGAGGCCTGATGCACGAAATTCGCGCAAGAGGAGGTCTTCCTTCCTCTGCTGCTGGCACCGGCTTCCCTCTGGCACCCGGGACCCGGACTTCCCTCCACCCACCGGCACACACCCAGGACCCGGGCTTTCCTTGCAGCCCCAGCTTTGTCCAGAAGGTCATCCGGAAGGATGTCAGGTCTAATTAGCATATTACTCTTTTATTATTATAGATGCCTTTTGTCACCATTGAGCTACCACTGACTGAGAGCTTAGTAGGTGCCCAATCTTTTGCAGATACCATTCTGTAAGGCCTCTCTACTCTGTCCACTAGGCAAATATCAGTGGACTCATTTCTTGTACCTCTCCTTAGCAATATTTGAAGGGCATGTTTACTTGAGGTCATTATAAGCTTAACAAAAGGATTTGCTGAAAATAACTTGCATTTTAGAATTAATATATGCAGCATAGTCGTCTTGATACGCCAAAGTTGTGGGCTCGATCCCTGGTCAGAGCACATAAAAGAAGCAACTAGCGAATGCATGAATGGATGGAGCAAGAGACTTATGTTTCTCTCTTGCACTCCCTCTCTAAAATCAATAAATAAAAATGTAATATATATATACATATATATATGCAGCATAATAGCATACTTATTTAAAAATAACACATATTGTCATTCTAACAGTAATATCTACTCATTTCACAGTGGAATGTAGGGAAACCCATATTCCAGAATCACTGGAACCATTTGCCATAAATATTTGAATTCATCTTTTTTTTTTTTTTGTCTTAGTCTATCTCTGGACCTATTTCCCTGATCCATGCTGATCCACTAGATCTATTTCAGATTGATAATGTTAACATCAGAGTGTATGTGATTTGCAGATGGCTTTTAGTTTTTCTCATTGCAATTGCTCAACATTTAGGTGCTAGTCTGTGAAATGTCACTTTTCAAACTTAAGACTCCTCTCCGAGATCCTTGGCTTTGTATGTGGAATTCCTCTGCCGGAAATCCCGCCTTCACTTTCCTGCTTGACATACTCCCATAGGCCTTTCCAGACCACCTTAAAGGCGATGCCCACCCTTCGCTTCCCAGCTAATCCACGCTTCCTCTGCGCTCCCGGAGTACCTTCTGCATCATAGGGACTGCATCGCAATGGTATGCACACAGGCTTATTTCTCCCATTAAGCATGAGCCCCCTTGAAAGAAGGGAGTATGTTCATCATTTCCATACCGTTAGCCAGTGGGAGTTGCTGGCTCAGAACAGGTGATCAGGAAATGACTGGGGCGTAACTGGGGCAGCCTTTTACCTAATCACCCGTGTTTCTGTTCTCTGGGCATTTCCATCCTGTTTGCGGTTAACCACGCATGGAGCAGGATCTCCTAGGAACGGCGAAGGATGTGCTAATGGAAGCTTGTCAATGCCAATGACTTTCACAAAATGTCCCTGAGTGGCTTCTACAAAACTGTCTGCTGAAACTGTAGTGGGGAGAGTTTTACAGGGTTCATCCATCTGGGTGAAACGCCCAATTTGGCTGCTTAACTGTCTCATGTTCATGACTCACGGGGAGACTCCTAAAAACCCATGTGATCCCAGGCAAAGGCAGGAGCCTCAGAAACCCACAACATGCCTCATCCAGAGCCTCGGGCTGTTCCTGGAAGCATGCGCAGTCAGCTGTCCATCCCTCATCCCTCAGAGAATGTTTACGGTTCTAGACCAGCTGTCAAAGCTGCAGGATGCAGGCCTGGACCTCTGCCCCCCAGAGGCGTGGGTCCCGCAGACAGACCCCCGGGAGGAGGTGCCGGGAGAAAGGCTCGCTTTTGACTTTAGCTTTATGAGTCCAGGAAGTGGGGCCAAGCCGCCGAGGTCAGGTTCTAGCTGGTTGGCTCTCGGCATCTCTGGGTGCTGGGGTGCTGCGAGGCCTCACAGGATTCTGGCTCTTTTCCCAGCTGACGTCATCCTGGAGGCACTCGCATCCTGACTTGGCAGCGCGCTCCTGGGCTGGAAGGTCACTCGGGGCTCTGGGCTTTTCTCACATCTGTCTTTGGTTTGGATCACTGGATGCTGGGTCCACGCCTTGGCCCCTTTAACGCCCCCCAACCCCCACTCTTCTATCCTTTCTTTTTTTAAAAAAATATATTTTATTGATTTTTTACAGAGAGGAAGGGAGAGGGATAGAAAGCTGGAAACATCCATGAGAGAGAGACATGGATCAGCTGCCTCCTGCACGCCCCCCACTGGGGTTGTGCCCACAACCAAGGTACGTGCCCTTGACCGGAATTGAACCTGGGATCTTTCAGTCCACAGGCCCATGCTCTATCCACTGAGCCAAACTGGTTTCGGCTCTTCTCTCCTTTCTTCATAAGGAGATAATGAAAAGTAGATGGTTATGAGGTATGTTGTTAATAACCTGGTGAGACCTTGTTACATTTCTCTCTCTCTCTCTCTCTCTCTCTCTCTCTCTCTCTCTCTCTCTCGCTCTCTCTCTCTCTCTCTCTCTCTCCACAGTTTGATCATACATTCCCCAGTCATTAGGCAGAATTATAAACTGGTAGTTTCCAGGGGCTTCTCTGCACAGGGGCCTCACTGCTGAGAAAGGCAGCACAGCCTGTGAGATGCTGCTGGTTTTGGAGGCAGAAGATCTAGATTTGAGTCTTCGCGCTGTGATTCGCTGGGACGTATAGTTTTGTCCTCTCTCTACTTACCTCCTTTGTGAAATGGGGCCAAGAAAATGTTCAATACAGTGGTACCTCGAGATAAGAGTTTAATTCGTTCTGTAACCTTGAGGAGTGGGAAACTATGAGACGCTCGAGTCTCGGTAAACTGGTGGGTCGTGTGCAGCCGGCTGATCCACTCGATGACTCCTATCTCAAATGTTGCTCGTATTTCAAAGCAAAAATCGCTCGCTCGACGGCTCCTATCTCAAAAATCTTGTATGTTAGGGCACTCGTATCTCGAGGTACCACTGTAAAAGCAAAAGATGCTAAGTAGATGGGACAGCCGAACGACCTTCCGGATGACCTTCTGGACGAAGCTGGGGCTATGAGGGCCGAGCCCCTTGCATGAATTTTGTGCAGGGGGCCTCTAGTATATACATCAAACATTTGGACATTGGGGTTGTTTCCACCTTTCGGCTATCGTGAATGGCGCTGCTATGATCACGTGTGTACAGGTATGTGTTTGCGTCCCTGTGTTCCACTCTGGGCACGGACCTAGGAGTGGAATTGCTGCTACCTGTCCATTGCTATGCGTGCACCTTTTACCAAGGCTGCTATTCGAGCCCCAGTGACTCCATCTGCCAACTTGGCTTCCAGAGGAAAAAAAATCAATAACCACTTTAAATGAAAGATCTGTGGAAGGATTTCAGAGGATCGCCTGAATCCATCTCGGCCGAAGCGAAAGAAGTTGGCTCCTGGGAAGAGTAAGGAAACTGGCCTGCGTGCCTCCTTCCCTCCCCCTTTTCTTTTCTTTTTTAAAAATATATTTTATTGATTTTTTTTACAGAGAAAAAGGGAGAGAGATAGAGAGTTAGAAACAGCGATGAGAGAGAAACATTGATCAGCTGCCTCCTACACGCCCCCCACTGGGGATGTGCCCGCAACCAAGGTACCTGCCCTTGACCGGAAGGGAACCTGGGACCTTTCAGTCCGCAGGCTGATGCTCTATCCACTGAACCAAACCGGTTTTGGCATCTCCTCCCCTTTTCTTCACAGTCAGGATCTCGGCCAGATTGTGAACTTCCTCACATGGGCTGGACGAACTTGGCCGTGGTGAGCGGGCGGGTGTGTATAAACACGAGCACGAGTGCTGGATTTCGGGACATCTACGAACCCAATCCCAAAGGGCTGGCCCGCAGGGCGTGTCTGTGCCCTTGTGTTTGTATTGTCGTGGCAGAAGTCTTTCAGCTGGGTGACTTGTTGCTTGTATCGGTTGCCATGGCAGCGTTATCTAGAGCAAATTTTGAAAAGTAGAATGGCAGAAGGGGGAATAGAAAGGATTTGAAACTAGCCAAGCTGAGGGTCAGTTCTCTGAATTACAGCGTGCTACCTGCCCTGCGACGATCTGGGTCGCAGGAGAAGGTTTTCTGTCTTCCACCAGGTGGATGCCCTGTCTGCTAACTGTGGAAACATTCCACGGTGGCAGTTTGAAAGCCTTATGTCACCCTGGGCTGTGGTTAGGACGAATGATAAGAAACGGGTGCTGTTTTAAACAACACATGTCCCTTGGGCAAGCTGTCCTATCTTGGAAAGTTAAGCACGTGCTTGGTGTTAGTCAGAGGGCTGAGCACAGGGACATACAAGGCATTAAAAGTAGTTGTGGGCAGTCAGGAGTCCTTCCCTTACACCTTGGCCTTTTAATTCAACAACGGTTACTTCTCTGATGCATGCCAACAGTGGCCAACGGCCTCTGCAAGAGTGAGCTTTCTCACCACATGATCTCACTCATGTGTGGAGAATAAAGAACATGATAAACGGATGAATAAAAGGAGAGACACAGAGGCAGTAAAGCATCAAACAGACTGTCAAATTACAGCGGGAAGGTTAGGGAGAGGTGGGGGAGATAAGAGATCAACCAAACGACTTGTATGCATGCAGATAAGCACAACCAATGGACACAAGACATTGGGGGGTTGGGGTATGCCTGGGAGGGAGGGGGGGGCCAATGAGGAGATATGTAGACATGTAACACAATAAAAAACATTTTTTTAAATGCTAAAAAAAAGGAAGAGTGAGGTTTCTCACTCTCTGGGCTATGAACCCCCAGAGCTCCCCCACCCCCACACCCACCCTCCACCCCTCAGACTCAGATTTTCCACTGGGGAGGTTGCTGACAGTGAAGCAAGGAAAGAGAGAGGAGGTTGCTGACATAGTTAAGTTTCTATCCATAAATCTTGGTGAGAACCTTGCACGGGCCCTGCTCAAATGATTTTCTTTAAGAATCTCAAGGTCAACAGAAAAATTCTTTGGGTAGCCAGCCTGCTATGTTGATTCTTCACCATCCCCTTCATCAATCTGACCAAGTGTTTTATTTTTATTTTTAGTTATTTATTTATTTTTATATATTTCATTAATTTTTCACAGAGAGAAAGGGAGAGGGATAGAAAGTTAGAAACATCCATTAGAGAGAGACATCGATCAGCTGCCTCCTGCACGCCCCCTACTGGGGATGTGCCCGCAACCAATGTACGTGCCCTTGACGGGAATAGAACCTGGGACCTTTCAGTCCGCAGGTCGATGCTCTATCCACTGAGCCAAACCAGTTTCGGCCTGACCAAGTGTTTTAACTGGTGATGATTTTCGTAAGAATTCGTATCTTGGGATCTCATGCACATTTTAGAAATGTATGCGGAAGGAAAACTGCAAGGAGGCAGCTAGAAGTGTAGTGTTCAGATCTAGAAAAATAATGAACCACCCAAGGAAAGCGTCGAGTTTTAAATTCTGCGGTTCCGAAGGAAGCTTCCCTTCCATCTCATCTCCACAAGAAGCACCCCGCTAGCACCTCACAGTGTGCAAAGCCTTCATTTACTGCACCAGGCATCTCTAGTGTCATCTCCCAGAGATAAGCCCTGCTTTACAGGTAAAAGAATAGACAATCAGGCTGAAACCGGTTTGGCTCAGTGGATAGAGCGATGGCCTGCGGACTTGAAAGGTTCCAGGTTCGATTCTGATCAGGGGCACGTACCTTGGTTGCAGACACATCCCCAGTAGGGGGCGTGCAAGAGGCAGCTGATTGATGTCTCTCTCTCATTGATGTTTCTAGCTTTCTATCTCTCTCCCTTCCTCTCTGTAAAAAATCAATAAAATATATTTTTTAAAAAAAGAAGAAGAAGAGAGAATTGGGAGGAAATGGAGCCTAGTGATCAGCAGTCTGGGCTCAGAAGTAGACTGAACTCGGATTACATCCTGGCTGCACCCCATCAAGTTCATTGATTTCTCTTTGCCTAGTTTCCACATCTTTAAAATGGACCCAATGAGGTGGGTGAGGGTATGGGGGGGGAGGGGGTTTGAGAGGGTAATAGGGGGGATAAGGACACATATGCAATACCTTAATCAATAAAGAAATTAAAAAATAGCCGAAACCGGTGTGGCTCAGTGGATAGAGGTCGGCCTGGGGACTGAAAGATCCCAGGTTCGATTCCGGTCAAGGGCATGTATCTTGGTTGCAGGCACATCCCCAGTGTGGGGCGTGCAGGAGGAGGCTTATCAATGTCTCTCTCTCATCGATGTTTCTAACTATCTCTCTCCTTTCCTCTCTGTAAAAAATCAATGAAATATATTTTTAATTAATTAATTAATTAAAAAATAAAACGGACCCAATGAAACCTTAGTCACTAGGTCTTCTGGTTGCCAAGAGGATTTAAATGCATTTACATACAGATTTAACTATTTAACTGCCCACAACTCTTTTTAATACATTGTATGTCCATGTGCTCATCCCTTTGACTAACATAAAGCACATGCTTAACTTTCCAAGATTTAATTTAACCCTCTGCCATGACACGTTGTTGTTGTTTCGTTTTTTTTTAATATATTTTTATTGATTTCAGAGAGGAATAGGGAGAGAGAGTCACATCCAGTGGTTCTCAACCTTTCTAATGCCACGACCCTTTAATACAGTTCCTTATGTTGTGGTGACCCCCAACCATAAAATTATTTTCGTTGCTACTTCATAACTATAATTTTGCTACTGTTAATGAATCGTAATGTAAATATCTGTGTTTTCCGATGGTCTTAGGCTCTACAGCAGCGGTTCTCAACCTGTGGGTCGTGACCCACAGGTTAAGAATCACTAGCAGGAACACCTAAGACCATTGATGTTACTGCCTGCTGCATGCCTCCTTCTGGGGATCGAACCGGCCACCCAGGCATTGCCCTGAGTGGGACTCGAACCCTCCTGACCTCCAGATTCATAGGCTGACACTCACTCCCCGAGCCTGTTTTCTCATAAGAGGTTCCTCTCTGCTCGGATCCACTCAAGTGAGGCCACACAATTGAGCCCACCCAACCACCCACAAGCTGGGCCACTTCGCTGGAAAATGCCCATGAAAACCCGTTTTTCTCTTCGTGGAAATGGTGACAAGAATGGCTTCCAGCTCCCTGGGCTGTCAGGAGGGTAAAGTGAGGTAATAAGTTCAGTGCCTTTGTGAGGGGCAGAAACAGAATTATTCCCTGGGATTAGCTGTCATTATGAGAAATAGTAATCAGGCTCTGCTAACTGTGATGCTTTTGTTCTGATGAAAGAAAGCACAGCCTGACCCCTGGCAGCTGTATGCCCTGGCGTTAACCTCCAAATGCCGTCCATCCTCCTTATCTGAGAACCGCCTCTCACTGGGGAAAGATCGACAGACAGCCTTGTTGCCGGAACAATGGAGTTCCAGAGCGCAACCAGCTAGACACTGCCCTTCGCAATACCCCTTCTCTACCCGCCCCCCCCCCCAAATTGCCTATAACCTGTAACAATTATTCCCATTCCTGTAATACCCTGGTTCCCCAAAAGTAAGACATCCCCCCAAAATAAGACCTACTTCCAGTGTTGCCTCTCGCTGTCATATAAAGCATCCCCCCAAAAATAAGACCTCCCTGATAATAAGGCCTCCCTGGAATAGAAGGCCCCCGAAGCTACTGTCAGGCGTCTTACTCCTGATTTAAAGAGACCTCGCCCTGCCTGAACAGCTCCAGCTGCGCTGCGGCCCATCAGTGAGCTGGTTGGTGATGATAATGACTACCGGACCGAAGACAGGTCATACATTTCCTTTTTTTTTTTGTTTTTGTTCAACAATAAATGTGTACCATGGAAAAATAAGACATCCCCTGAAAGTAAGACCTAGCGCCTCTTTGGGAGCAAAAAATTAATAGAAGACACTGTCTTATTTTGGGGAAAACAGGGTACTTTCCCATGTAATCCCTCTCCTTCTCCCCAATATAAGCAGTTTATGGTGGGCGGGGGGTGGAGTGCAGATTTTTGTGTGGATAACCCGCTGCTCTCCCGTGCTGCTGGCAATATCGGAGAATAAAGCACTCATATCCGCTTCAACCCCGGCTCTGCTGAATTGACTCAAGTTGCAGCAGATGGCCTGGACCCATTGGCTGTCTGGTTTCACCTTTCATCAATACACTATTTACTGTCTATTATTATTTTGACTATCACTTAACCTTTAAAGCAGTGGTTCTCAACCTGTGGGTCGCGACCCCTTTGGGGGTCCATCGACCCCATCATAGGGGTCGCCTAAGACCATCAGAAAACACAGATATTTACATTACGATTCACAACAGTAGCAAAATTACAGTTATGAAGTAGCAAAGAAAGTAATTTTATGGTTGGGGGTCACCACCACATGAGGAACTGTATTCAAGGGTCCTGGCATTAGGAAGGTTGAGAACCACTCCTTTAAAGTTTGTACTAATTTCTGTGCCATTCTACATTTCTCAAGGAAGGAAAAAAAATGATCTGTCCTTACTTTGCATAAGAAAAACTTCCATGAATAATTATTCTTAAACCACACCTACTTATTTTCTATTTTTGCACTTGACCATTGACTTAACTGGGCCACGTACACTGCAATTCATGTCCAAGAGGACCACACATTCTGGAACGACCTCTCCGACGCAGCACTATTGACAGTGTGACCTTGGGCAAGTCACTTGACCTTTTATTAAAAAAAATATATTTCTTTATTGATTTCAGAGAGGAAGGGAGGAGGAGAGAGAGATAGAAACGTCAGTGATGAGAGAGAATCACTGATCAGCTGCCTCCTGCATCCTCTCCCCCCCCACTGCAGATTGAGCCCGCAATTCAGGCATGTGCACTAGGCCGGAATCAAACCCAGGACCCTTCAGTCCGCAGGCTGACGCTCTATCCATGGAGCCAAGCTGGCTAGGGCCACTTGACCTTTTTGTGCCTCGGTTTCTTCAGCTGTTAAACAAGAGGATGGAACCAAAGTGTCTTTTGGCACCCAGATAACACGTTTACAATCTTGCCACGTGTGAAATACAGGTGAGTATTATCTCTCCATCATAATTATTTTTGTTATTTAATTTTTAATTTTTATTTTTTTAATATATTTTATTGATTTTTTATAGAGAGGAAGGGAGAGGGACAGAGAGTCAGAAACATCGGTGAGAGAGACATCAATCAGCCGCCTCTTGCACGCCCCCCACTGGGGATGTGCCCGCAACCAACACACATGCCCTGGACCGGAATCGAACCCGGGACCCTTCAGTCTGCAGACCGATGCTCTATCCACTGAGCCAAACCGGTTTTGGCTATTTTTGTTATTTTAAAACTGATGCCATTGTAATAACCAGGTTAGTATTTAACAGGAAAGGAGTGAAAGGGAAGACCAAATAATGTCAGTATGCCATTTACACAGCTTTACCAAAAGTATAATATTCTCCAAGTCTATTCTCTGCTGACCTGATGGGGACGGGACTCTTCAAAGGCAGTTTAGACGCATGGCCAGTGAGGTCTGAAGGATGTGGGAAAATGCTTGCCTGTCAATCACACTGGGAAACAGGTCCTTGGCCAGGATGGGCGTGGCCACTGCAAGCACATGACATCTAAACACCTACTTCCACTTCCAGACCAAGGAGCCACTCTGCCCTGGCTCCATGTGCCTGGCTCTTGGGACTCCAGATGAGAACGGATTTCCTTACAAAACACACTGGGAACCCTCTTACACACACTTCTCCTTGGAGATTTCCCCTCTCCTTCTGCTCCATCACCTCTGCTTTCTTTCGAGGCCTGTGGGCCATTCTTGGAACTGATTCCCACCATCATCCTGGTTATTCTCTTAGGGGCTTTGTTGTTCCCTCCTTCTTGGGTTCTAAGACTTAGATTTTTCCAAGGCTGGAGATTCTTGGCTGCCTGTCCATAGTTAAGTGTGGAAGCTGTGTGTTTACAAACACACTGACAGTCAATAGACCGATCACGTAGTATATTCCAGGCGCTGTTGAGTCCTTGGGACTTGAAAGAGAACATGCAAGTGGAAATAACATAAATCTAGAACTATAGTTATATGTACAGGACTATAAATGTTTACAGACAAGGGACAGTAGTGGCGCAAAGGCATAATCAGCTCCCCTTTGGCAGACTGCCCTTCTATACTAATAAGGATAATAGTGTCAATAGTAGTATTAATATTTGGTAAGCTCCTACTTTGTACAAATACTATTAAATATCTATTTAAGCCGAAACCGATTTGGCTCAGTGGATAGAGCGTTGGCCTGCGGACTGAAGGGTCCCGGGTTCGATTCCGGTTAAGGGCATGTACCTTGGTTGCGGGCACATCCCCAGTAGGGGGCGTGCAAGAGGCAGCTGATAGATGTCACTCTCTCATTGTTTCTAACTATCCCTCTCCCTTCTTCTCTGTAAAAAGTCAATAAAATATATTTTAAAAAATAAAATAAAAAATACTTGCTAAATAAAATAAAAAATAAACAAAAAATATCTATTTAAGCCCAGCTGGCATTGCTCAGTGGTTGAGCATCGGCCTAGGTCAGTGGTCAGCAAACTGCAGCTCGCAAGCCCCATGCTGCTCTTTGGCCCCTTGAGTGTGGCTCTTCCACAAAATACCACGGCCTGGGCGAGTCTGTTTCGAAGAAGTGGCGTTGGAAGAAGTTTAAGTTTAAAAAATTCGGTTCTCCAAAGAAATTTCAATCGTTGTACCGTTGATATTTGGCTCTGGTGACTAATGAGTTTGCCGACCACTGGCTTAGGTCATAGTGATGACAACTGAGCTAAGAGGTTTGAGGAGAAGAAACGCAACTTGTGCCCAGCCCGTGTGGCTCCGCTGGTTGCGTGCCATCCTATGCATCAAGAGGTCACCCAATTTGATTCCTGGTCAGGGCACAGGCCTGGGTCGTGGCCTTGATCCCCAGTAGGGGGTGTGCAGGAGGCAGCGGATCAATGTTTCTCTCTCTTCCTCTCCCTTCCTCTCTCTCTCTCAAATTAATAAAACATACTTTTAAAAATTTGTTATTGTTTAAAGTATTACATATGTTTGTATATATATCTCCTCTCCCTCCCCCCATTAATAAAACGTATTTTTTTAAAAAGAAATGCAGCTGAAACCGGTTTGGCTCAGTGGATAGAGCGTCGGCCTGTGGACTGAAAGGTCCCGGGTTCAGTTCTGGTCAAGGGCATGTACCTTGGTTTCGGGCACATCCCCAGTAGAGGGCGTGTAAGAGACAGCTGATCGATGTCTCTCTCTCATTGACATTTCTAACTCTCCATCTCTCTCCCTTCCTCTCTGTGAAAAATCAATAAGAAGAAATGCAACTTGTCACTAAGATGCTTGCTATACCCTGCAGGCTCAAGGAAGGCCTTCCCCTTAAAGCAGCAGTTCTCAACCTTCCTAAGGCCGCGACCCTTGCATACAGTTCCTCATGGGGTGGTGACCCCCAACCATGAAATTTTGCTACTGTTATGCATCGTGATGTCAATATCTGCATTTTCCGATGGTCTTAGGCGACCCCTGTGAAAGGGTCATTTGACCCCCAAAGGGGTCGCGACCCAAAGGTTGAGAACCACTGCCTTAAAGGGAAACTGGCACTGAGACCTAAGTGTGGAGTTGACCAGGTGGAAGGCTAGAGAGAGGGGTCAGCACAGAGAGCTCCCCGGGCAGGGACCAGCATGTGCAATGGTCCTGGGGCAGAAGAGAGAGCGAGCCCGGTATGAGGGAAGCCAGCCACAGGTGCTGCCTGGTCGTGGGCACAGCCCGAGGCGGCGACAGAACCTCGGGGAAACTGATGGCGACCTGGTAGCTGCCTTCACACTTAGGTCTCCTGGAGGAGAAGTGCTCTGGCTTGAAGGACCTGGCTTCCTGTGGGCACGTTCTGTGATCACGTGTTTCAGCATCTCATACTGAGCTGGCCCGAGCACCGGTGTCTGCTGGTTTGGGTCCTTATCTCCCAGGCCCCCTCCCTCCCTTTGCCACACTCCTTCCTGACTCTGTGGCTTAGCCCCCAGGGAGTAAGGATGCCCCACTGGCACGAAGAACTGGGGTGTGGCGGCCCCAGTGTCTCTGCACGGCTTGTCCAGAGGCTTTCTGCCCTCCCCCTCCGCCCCCCACCCGCACCCCGCTCCCCAGAATGACTCACCACAATGGAGAGGCAGTGGCCGGAGACCATTTGGCCAAAGCCAGGAGCACACTGGGATGCAGAGCCGGCTGGCTTCCCAAAGCAATTCACATAAGAGGGGGAGCGGGTGCCAGGGCCGCTGAGCTGCGGCTGTGGAATGGAGGGGGACGTCAGCCAGGCCCCCGTTTGGCACCTCCCTCCCCGGCGTTGCCAGGAAGGCGCTGGCCGGAAAGCGGGCTGCCCGGCTGGCACGCCCTTCGTTGACCTGGGTCTCTGCACAGTGGCGCGGCCTTCCTCCGCCATAGAGCTGCCACGTTCCGGTTGTTCGGCCTTTGACCTTGTGTTAATTTCTGTAAGTGAAAAAGATGGATAGTGATCAGAGGCCTAGGGGTTGTTTGAGAACAGCTGGGAGGAATTCCAGGGATCAGCCAGTCCTTGAACCTCGGAAGGAAAGGAAACTACATTCAGAGGATGAGGAGATCCACCTGAGGAGCTGCAGGGAAGGAAGGGGATGTTAGTGGCATTTGGGGGTTCTTCCAAAGCTCCCTCCAAACTGGACTGGCTGGCTCTCTCTCTCTCTCTCTCTCTCTCTCTCTCTCTCTCTCTCTCTCTCTGTCTCTGTCTCTCTCTCTCTCTCTGTCTCCTGGCCCACTCCTCATTTGGAATGTACCTTCAATAAACCCCATTCTGCTCTACTTAAAAAACAACAACAATGGACTGGCTTTGTAGAGCACAGGGCTCTTACAGCAGAGCTATTTCTTGACCTGCACGGGGCGCTAACCACTGAACAACATATGAAACACCAAGCACCTACCCCGAGGCCAGCCCTTTCAGGGTCCTGGATGCCAGAGGAGGGCTCCCCATGGAGTGGGACAAGCAGTGACCATCGACCCCAGTGGGACCTCCAACTACTCTAACAGAGGTTTGAACAAGACGCGACATCAGAGCAAAAGCCAGCCAGCCACGTTTGCACGGGGAGGTCAGAGGAAGCCTCCGAAGGCTCCATGTCCTCGTCCCCTTTGGGAGAAGAACCCTGAGGGAAGTCTGTTTTGTTTACAAAGCATGGCGGCTCAGGGTCCCCTCCCTCTGCTCCACTATTTGTCATCTCATCGCTGGCGCTGGCGTGTCCTCACCAGAGAAAGGCTGCTGGGGAGGCCGCTGGCTTAGCGGTAATCATTAACATTGACTCAGTTCTTATTAGGAGCCAGCCCCTGCCCTAAGGAAGCCCCATCGAATCCCACCTGAGAACAATCCCCTGGGGCAGCCGGACTTAAAGATAAGAAATCTAGCCTTCACCGGTTTGGCTCAGTGGATAGAGCGTCAGTCTGGGGACTGAAAGGTCCCAGGTTCCATTCCGGTCGAGGGCATGTACCTTGGTTGCGGGCACATCCCCAGTGGGGAGGTGTGCAGGAGGCAGCTGATGGATGTTTCTAACTCTCTATCCCTCTCCCTTCCTCTCTGTAGAAAATCAATAAAAAATAAAAGAAAGAAACAAAGAAATCTGAGAATTGGAGGGATTCAGCTGATGGTCCAAAGTCCCCAGTTGCAGGCAGAGGCTGTGAGACGGGCAGTGTGATGGCAGGGACTTGTCTCTACATGGGAGCTCATAAGCTCTGCTTGGGGAGCCACATCTGGCCCACTGCTTGTTTTTGTAAATAAATTTTTATTGGAACCTGAAATACTTGTTTAGTATTGTCTTTGGCTGTGGTTATGCTGCAGAGGCAGAGCTGAGCAGCTGTGACAGAGACCCCTCGACCCACAGAGCCCACAATATCGGACACTTTGCAGAACAAGTTTGCCAACCCCTGCTCTTGACCACGACACTACAAAACCTCTCTGCGGATTCAATCCAAGTCCCAGGCTGCACGTTCCTCCCTGCCAGCCCCTCGGCCTTTACCCTGGGAGATTCCATTAGTGACCTTCCACTTCAGCGGCCCTTAACGTGCTGGCTCAGCTCACTGGACTTAACCCGCATTTAAACAATCCCAAACTTCCTTCTAAAACTGTACACATTTAGGCCAAAATTATATTGGCGGCAACCGTCACTGGGTGAGACAGATTCTGGAGGTCAAGACTAATGGCTCTGACGGGGTGACAAGGACAGCCTGCGAGAGCAGCGCACATCCGTCGCAATTTCTTGTAAAATGTGTTCTTCTGTGCGTCGCTCTGGCCTAAGCTGACCAGAAAAAGAAAAAGAAAGAAAGAGAATTTATCACTCGGCACTTTGGAAAATAGAATGCATAAGCAAAACCTCCGGGAGATGAGAATCAATAAGACCCTCCACTAGTCCCTGCCATCTTGCGGGCACCCCAGGAAGGACAAGAACGAGGGATGAGGTGGGTGTCTTAGCCCAGCAGTGAGAGGGGGATGTGGCCGGTGGGCACCCAGGCAGGCCTGAAAAGGGTTGTCCATTTTGGGGTGGTGCCTCGGAACCAGGTGAGACCAGATACCCCCACCCCACTCAGGCTTTCCCAGGGGGTTTGCCCACATTCAGGGTCACCAGTGATGCAGGGGTGTGGGAGAAAGGCTGGGATGGGATGGGAGACCTGGGGTCAAGTCCCAGCTGTTTTATGGCCTGAGGAAGTCAGTGAAGGGGTGCTGGACAGAGTGAGATGAAAACAAGTACTGGAGCCTAGTAGTTCCGAATTTAAATCTCAGCTCTGCCTTTGCTTCCAAGGTCTTCTGCAAGCGACCTCTCTGAAGGCAAGGACTATGTCTTTTTTTTTTTTTAATATATTTTATTGATTTTTTTACAGAGAGAAAGGGAGAAGGATAGAGAGCTAGAAACATTGATGAGAGACATCAATCAGCCGCCTCCTGCACGCCCCCTACTGGGGATGTGCCCGCAACCAGGATACATGCCCTTGACCGGAATCGAACCTGGGACCTTTCTGTCTGTAGGCTGACGCTCTATCCACCGAGCCAAACCTGTTTCACAAGGACTATGTCTTATTCATCCCCGAGTTCCCAGTGCCCAGGAAACAACAGGTACCGTATTTTCCGGTGTATAAGACGACTGGCCATATAAGACGACCCCCCAACTTTTCCAGTTAAAATATAGAGTTTGGGATATACCCTATAAGACAACATCCAGCGTATAAGACGACCCCCGACTTTTGAGACGATTTTCCTGGGTTAAAAAGCCGTCTTATACACCGGAAAATACGGTACTTGATGTTGAATGAAGGAATCTCTTTAAACCTCAGTATTGCTGCTGAACATCAAATGAGTAAGCAGATGTCAAGCCTGAGCATTTAGGAAGTGCTCAATAAGTGTTACAGAGAGGACAGGGTGCCCAGCCGGCGTGGGGAAAGAGGGGTGCTATTACATAATGCTGTTTTCCTTGACCCCCCAACGGAGAGGCACCAGGAATGTGTCTTCCGAAGAGCAGGCACGGGAGCCAGATGGCCTGGTGAAAAAGCAGCCAATCTCTGCCTGGGAATGTTCTCGTGTGGAAACCCATATCCAAGAACGGGCTCTGAAAAGTGTTGCCTTTGCTATTTTTAGAAGCAACCACCATCTTTCTCTGAGTACGGAGCCTAATGTTCAGACTTATGACTCAAGCACTGCAAGCAAATGGAATCTCGATCAGATGAATATTTTCAAAATATTATCGCTATTGTTGCCGAGACCGGTTTAGCTCAGTGGATAGAGCGTCGGCCTGCGGACTGAAAGGTCCCAGATTCGATTCCGGTTGGGGACATGTGCCTTGCTTGCGGGCACATCTCCACTGTGGGGCGTGCAGGAGGCGGCTGATCGATGTCTCTCTCTCATCGATGTTTCTGACTTTCTATCTCTCTCCCTTCCTCTCTGTGAAAAATCAATAAAATATATATTTTTTAAAAATCAATCAAAATATTATCCCGATTGCACTTGCAGTCTTGCTCAGGATCCCTCTGCCAAGAGGGGTTCATTTGCTGCCGAGAGTGACAAAGGAAGAGGAGGGAGGGCCTTGGGGGTGAAGGCAGAGAGCTCGCCGGCCCCTGGGCGAAGCTTTTAAGCTACAGAACCTCTGAGGACATAAAGCCCCTCAGAGGGCCAGGCTCTCTGATCCCCAAACACAGCAGCCACAGGGAGGGGCTCCCAGGGCTGCTTTCAGAACACCTGTGGCCCTAACCAGTTTGGCTCAGTGGATAGAGCATCGACCCTCGGACTGAAAGGTCCCAGGTTCGATTCCGGTCAAGGGCATGTAGCTTGGTTGCGGGCACGTCCCCAGTAGGGAGTGTGCAAGAGGCAGCTGATCAATGTTTTTCTCTCATCGATGTTTCTCTCTATCCCTGTCCTTTCCTCTCTGTAAAAAAAAAAATCAATAAAATTAAAAAAAAAACAAAAAAAAAACATTTGTGACTGCCTGGCCAACGTGGCTCAGTGGTTGAATGTTGACCTATGAACCAGGAGATCACGGTTTGATTCCGGGTCAGGGCACATTGTGGACTCATTCCCCAGTGGAGGACTTGCAGGAGGCAGCCGATCAGTGAGTGATTCTCTCTCATCATTGATGTTTCTATCTCTCTTTCCCTTGCTCTCTGAAATCAATAAAAAATTTTTTTTTAAAAAACCAGACACCTGTGTCCAATGTTGTCCAAAGAAGAATTATGGGGAATAGCCTACAGCTGTTCAGGTGTTTGGCCAACAGGAGGCAATAACAAACAGATTGAAATGCTCTGAGCTATCTAGCAGCAAAGCAATAATCCTATTCAGGTTTGGGGGAAGTGCCATTTAGCCATTGCAACAGATAATTACCTTTTGTGACTCAGCCCTTGTTGAGTCTCCAAACTTCACCAACGTTTTGGTGAAACTCTTGTAATTATGACATGCTGGAATTGGTTCCAAGCAACCAGTATTTAAAGTGGTCTTTACGACATTAAAAATGGGTAGGATCCGGTCATGCAAGGAAGAGAAGGTTGGGAGGAAGGGCCCTCCCAAGAATGAAACAGCACAAGAAGTATGAATATTAATCAGTGATTTTAGATGAACAGGTTCCATGTGTTCAGCCTATTATTAGGTGATACAAGTTGGTCCAGAGAAGATAGCATTAAATCGAGGCAGGAGAAACCTCCTGAGCCAACCTCTGCAGACTTAAACCCAAAACCAAAACCAAAGGCCTTGGGAATACCTTGGGCTTTCAGTAATGATAATACGATTTCTTGAAAATAAGCAGGACAAGCAAGAATGCAGTTTTTTTAAGTGACCTAAATGTCAAGTCACAGTCACTCTTGGTCAATAACACACAAGCAAAAATCTCTATAGAAGATGCTGAGGATGTTAGACTATCCCTTTGGGAAGCAAATATGCTTTTGGTGTTTCGGCATTTTGTTCTTTGGTTTGTCTTTCAATGTGTGGCGATCCGGGAGAGAACCCCACCCATCCTGAAACTCCCAATGGCCTCGTGTGGAAAACAATAAAACGAAACACAGGTAAAGAGTGTGAAGCACAGGACACAAGGAAGCAATTCTGAAGTCTTCAAAACAGAGTTTGATTTTTTTTTTTTTTTACTTTAAGTATAGGAACCCACAAGTAGGGTTATTTATGAAAAATATAACTTCATGGCCTGCTTCAGCCATTACTGTAAAGAGCACCTTTTAAGATATGAGTTCTTTCCAGAAAATTCTGGGAGGTTGTGTAACGTTGAATGCTTTCCAGGCTCAAATCAACAGTCAGAAAACAGCTCTGGGACTAGAGATGTGTTTCCAAATCTCTAAGGTTCTCATTGAAGTTTTGAAATGTCTAGCATATTTGCCTTAAACCCATTCCGTGGTCACGAGAGCAGTGGAATGTTATTTCATTGTGGACCCCTACCTCTTGGGCTCACTCTATGTGGAAGGCAATTTTTAAAAATATATATATTTTATTGATTTTTTACAGAGAGAAAGGGAGAAAGATAGAAAGTCAGAAACATTGATAAGAGAGAGACATCAATCAGCCGTCTCCTGCACGCCCCACACTGGAGATGTGCCCGCAAGCAAGGTACATGCCCCCAACCGGAATTGAACCTGGGAGCTTTCAGTCCGCAGGCCAATGCTCTATCCACTGAGCCAAACCGGTCTCTGCTGGAAGGCAGTTTTGATAAACAAGAGGTCACCTTTGTTACCCAGCCCTTTTCTCAACAAATGCAAAGAACGACGAAGAAGCACAACCAGAGGGATTAGGGCGACGGAACCAACCACAGCCAACATTTATTCTTGATCTTTGTCACTACTTCCTTCATGCTTCCTTCTCTCCCGCCACACATTAAATACACAGTAACCAAAAACTTTATTAATATACACACAAAGAAAACACAGGCAGCATGCAAGTGTAGTAGGTAGTACGTAAACCCAGCTGGTGGTTGTTTCTGCCGTGGGCCTCTAGGTGGTCTGTGGAGGGCTTGGGGTGCTTCCAAGTAGAAGAACCTCAAACAGAGGAGCAACACAAGCCACACTGAACTACAGAAAGCTAACAACACCAAAAGAGTTGCTGCTAAACTAAGGGACAAAGTTCATCTTCTAATTTTAAATAAAACTTCACTTTGTTTTTTTCTCTCCAAACACATGTTTTTAAATTAGTGAAATACTAAAGGGGAAAGGAAGGAGACAAAGGATGGGTAAGAAGCATAGACTGAATCCAGGAAGTTCTGTGGTGGATGACTGATAAATCTCCTTGATGAAGAAAAAAAACAAAAAACAAAAAAAACAAAAACCAGACTATTTTATCATCCCATCTTTCCCTAAAGGGGAAAAAAACACATATGTTGTGTTTTGGGATAAATAGCTAAGGCTTTTGCAGAAGGAAAAGTGTCATGAGAAAATGGGAAAATATCTCTGATGTCTATGGCACACAAAATACTTAAAAGTAATAAAATATTGAGGGCAAGAAGGCATTTCTGTAAAAAAATGATAGTGCCTATGCTGGATGAGAAGCAAAAACTATGGGATTAAATGGCGGTGTTATCCAAATGGCACTTGTACGCCACATTTCCTTTTCAAATTCAGTTTCTCAGAGGTCTGACTTCAGATGCCTGAGCTCTTTCAGCATTCTCTTTGCCTTTATTCTTCTTCATTCGAATAAACACAACGGTTAAAATTATACCTGCAAGGGAAAACTCAGGGTCAAATAGATGGAATCATAAAACATATTGTCACATGTATTTATAAAGCAATAAGTACTCTGGTAGGAAGAAGTGACTCATACAACTTCGTTTATGCTTGCGGTTCAACAAAATGGTTTTGTCCTGGTGCAAGGGGGCTTGTAGGCCTTGACCTTCTTGGATAAAAGCAAGCTTATCACTTTTCTTATTGTCAGTAAGTATGCGCCAAGTCCTAAATCATATCTCAGCTGGTAGCTATTGCTTGGTCTCTATCAAAGAATAAACAGTCCCCCCAATCAGGCAGGTGTGACAGGGTGGACAGGTGATCTCTGTTCTTGGCTGTCGCCTCGGTTGCCATTTGACCAGCCACCACAGCAGACAGACCCTTAAGTGAGCCAACGTTGCTAAGGACCAGAACAGAAATCCTTGAAGCCGAGAGGGGACACTCACCAATGACCAGTAACGTGGTCAGCAGTATGGCAACGGTCGAGCCCACGGTAGGGATGCCAGACAGATGGCCCACTGGCCGGAAACACCTACCTTCCGCACACGTGCAGAACGTGACTAAAAAGCAGAACAGCATGGAGGAGGTTCAGTGTTTAAACAACGGCAGAACCGCATCTCGATGGTGACCCTTCTTTCCAGCTCCCCATGCGAACAGACACTATGCCAATTGCCTGCAGCAGAGTACCCACCTGGCAAAGAGACGGTCCCCTCCAAGGGCGGCCGACCACCGTCGTTGATGCGGATGGGGACATTGTACACTCTCTCCTCGAAGCGGGTGTGTTTGGTGGAGAGTCTGGCGTGCGTTCCTGTCGGAAGAGGGGTAAGATGAATGCCAGTTCGGTACCCAGCTCAGCAGGAATTGAGCTCATGTTTGTTCAATATATTTTTATTGATTTTTTACAGAGAGGAAGGGAGAGGGATAGAGAGCTAGAAACATTGATGAGAGAGAGAGAGACATTGATCAGCTGCCTCCTGCACGCCCCCGACTGGGGATGTGCCCACAACCAAGGTACATGCCCTTGACTGGAATCCAACCTGGGACCTTTCAGTCCACAGGCCCACGCTCTATCCACTGAGCCAAACCGGTTTCAGGTGAGCTCATGTTTGAATCACATTCGCAGGGTGACTGGGAAATGGGTAAGTATGAGTTAAACTACCCAAAGTATCTCCACTCCATGTGTACCTTCCATAATGTCAAAAAGAGTTAATGCATTTTTCAAGTCCTGAGTTTATGATTTCTCTGCAGAAACTAATACTGAATACAGTTAGTTATCATAATCCCCAGTAGTTATGTGCATAAAGTTGCCATGAACACTGAATTATAAAGAAAAAAATATTTGAAGAAATTATTGCTAATTCCCCCACCCCCAAATTTAATAAAAACTAAATTTTCAATCCCAGAAAATCAGCAAATCCCAGGGAAAAGAAAGAAACAACAACACAAAACAACCCATAACTATGAAAAGGCACATCATAATCAAATTGCTTAAAGTTAGTAATAAAGAGAAAATCGTAAAAGCATCCAGAGTAAAAAGACACATTACGTTCAAGGGACCAAAAGAGAAAAAATACAATCCAGAATATAGTGGAGAAATCTTTAAAGTCCTGAAAAAAACAGACACAAAAAAAGGCTCAATAAATTGAAATGTATTCCAGTCAAATGTTGTCTGGTTACTAAGGAATTAAGTTAGAAAGTAACCAGAAAGATATAGAAAATGCTCGAATATTGGGGAACTAAATAACACACTTCTAAATAACTCATGGGTCACAGAAAAAAAATTTTTTTTTAAATTAGAAAGTATTTTAAACTGAATGAAAATGAAAACACAATACATAACTTTGTGGAATGCAGTTAAAGTGACATTAAAAGGTAAGTTTATAGCACCAAATGCCTATATTAACAAAGAAAGAAATTCTCAAGTTAACTACCTCAGCTTCCACTATAATGAAAATAATACAAGTTAAATATAGCATAAGAAGAATACAAAAAATGATATATATCTATAAGCAATGAATACAAAGCAAAAACACAATAGAGAAAATCAATGAAATCAACAGCTGGTTCTCTGAGAATATCAATAAAATGAATAGCCTTTAGCCAGATTGGTCAGTGAAAAAAAACAAAACATTATTTTCCAACATCAAAATGAGGTCAGACCACCACAAAGCCTAAGAGAATAATAAAATAATATTATATGTAAGTTGTGCCAATAAATTAATCAAATGAAATAGACAAATTAGTTGAAAGATATAATCTACAAACTCAACCAAGAAATCTATAACTTGAATAGCCCTATATCTATTAAAGAAGTTATAGATAAAACTCCAGGCCCACATAGCTTCACTGGTAAATTCTACCGAATTTGAAGAAAGAAAAAAATTTGTTTTTACACAAATGGTACCAGATCATTAAAGAGAAAATTCCTCACTCATTCTATGAAGCTAGCAATACTCTGGCATCAAAACCAGACACAGACACTACCCCCCTCCAAAAAAAGTAGACTAATACACCTCATGAATATAAATGTAAAATTTCTTAAAATTTTATTAAATCAAATTTAACAATATAAAAAATATTTCACGACCGAGTAGGCTTTATCCTAGGAACTGGTTTACATCCCAAAGTTGATTCACCAATTAACAGATTAAGAAACATATGCACTACACAAATCAACCATACGATCATTTCAATAGATGCGAAAAAAAGCACTTGAAATTTTTAACACCCAGTTCTAATTTTTAAAAAGCAAACAGCCTTCTCAGCGAGGTAGGAAGAGAAGAGAAAGTCCTCGAGCTGATAAAAGACATCTACAAAAACCCACAGCTAACTTTAGACGTGATGGTGAAAGAAGAATGCTCCCTCGTTAAAATCAGGTTCACGCCAAGGTATTTCTTCTCTCGCTACCTTCATCCATCATTGTACTGAAGGTTTTAGCCAGCGATAAAGCAAAATTAATAAATAAAAGCATTCAGGTTGGAAAAGGAATAAAACTATTCTTATTTACAGGCAACACGATCGTATATGTAACAAATTGTTGGAATCTAAAAACAAGAAAGAACTGATAATGAGGTCAACAACATTATAAGATACAAGAATAACACACAAAAATCATTAATTACATTCATTAAGCCTGAAACTACTTAATAATTAAAATATTTTAAATACCAGGCTTAGGTGAAAATATGAAATGCTGAGGGGAACATTTGCAAGGACGGTACCCTGAAAATGAATACACATTGCTCAGAGAAATTAATAAAGACCTAAATAAAGGTGACATATGTCATGTTCATGGGTAGAAGATTCAATTCTGTTACGATGTTAATTGAACTCCAAATTCAGCTATAGATTCACACAATTCCCATCAGCTTTTTTTTTTTTTTGGTAGAAATTGATAAAATGTATAGAGACCTACAATCGATGGAATAATCTCAACAATTAACCAAGTTGGAAAAATTACACTCTTTGATTTCATCTTATTATAGAGTGACAGTAATCAAAACAGTGCAATTTTGGGATAAAAATAGACAAAGCAATCAATGAGACAGAAAATCCAGAAATAGATCCACATATGTGTGTGGTCACTCGATTTTTAATAAAACTGCCAAGGCAATTCAACGTGAGAAGGATATTTTCAATAATGTTAGGATAACTAGCCATATCAACAAACAGTGAATCTGGACCTTTACCAGGCACCATGTACTAAAATTAACTTGAAATCAATCATAGAGCTAACTGGAAAAGCTAAAACTATAAAACCCTTGGAGGGGGGGGGGTTGGAAAATTTTAGAAACCTCAAGTTTGGCAAAAATTCCTTAAACATCACATCAAAAGTCACCAACTAACCAAGAAAAAGAATAAGTCAGATATCAAATATCTTAAATCTGTTCTGCAAAACACACTGTTGAAAATGAAAATACAGCCAAAACCTGTTTGGCTCAGTGGATACAGCGTGGGCCTGCGGACTGAAAGGTCCCCGGTTCGATCCCGGTCAAGGGCATGTACATTGGTTGCGGGCACATCCCCAGTAGGGGGCGTGCAGGAGGCAGCTGATCGATGTCTCTCATCGATGTTTCTAGCTTTCTATCCCTCTCCCTTCCTCTCTGTGGAAAATCAATAAAATATATTTAAAAAAAGAAAAAAAAAGAAAATGAAAATACAAAGACACGGCCTGGAGAAAATGCTTGTAAATATGTACCCGACAGATGATGCTTGTAAATATGTACCCGACAGATGATTTATACTTTTACTGTACAAACAATGCTGATGACTCAACAAGAGATACCCAACAGCCCATTTAAAAAAAAAAATGGGCACAACACTTGGCCAGACACTTCACCAATGAAGATATATGAATGGCATATAAGTACAATGAAAAGATGCTCAACATCATTAGTCACTAGGGAAATATTAATTAAAACCATCATGAAATACCATCACACTCCCACGAGAATGACTAAAATTAAAAAGACTAAACAGCCAAAACCGGTTTGGCTCAGTGGATAGAGCGTTGGCCTGCAGACTGAAAGGTCCCAGGTTCAATTCTGGTCAAGGGCATGTACCTTTGTTGTGGGCACATCTCCAGTAGGGGGCGTGCAGGAGGCAGCTGATCGATGTTTCTAACTCTCTATCCCTCTCCCTTTCTCTCTGTAAAAAATCAATAAAATATATATATTTTTTAAAAAAGACTGAGCATAGCAAGTATTAAGATGAATGTTGAGGACTCTCACACACGTGGTGGGACTATGAAATGTTATAGACTACTTGGAAAGCAATGTGACAATTTTAAGGAAAATTTATCCGTACAGCTACCATACTACCCAGCATTGCATTTCTAGATATTTTGCCAGGAAAAATGAAAGTATATGCTTCAACAAAATACTTGTTCACCAATGTTCAAAGCAGCTTCATTTGTAACAGCAAAAATTGGAAGTCACCTAAATGACAATCAATTAGCGAGTGAATAACAGATTGTGACAGAGTCATACCCTGGAATGCTACTCTGCAATTAAATAAAAAAAAAAAAAAGATGTATTGGTACACACAACAGCATGACTAAAACCCAAAATAAATATGCTCGGTGAAATTAGCCAGATGAAAAAAGATTACATGCTGTATTACCGTATTTTCCAGCGTATAAGACGACTTTTTAACCCAGGAAAATCTTCTCAAAAGTCGGGGGTCATCTTATAGGGCGAGTATATCCCAAACTCTGTATTTTAACTAGAAAAGTTGGGGGTGTCTTATACGCTGGAAAATATGGTACTTTATTTTGATAAAATTCTTTTTTAAAAAAAATATATTTGATTGATTTTTTTTACAGAGAGAAAGGGAGAAGGATAGAGCGTTGGAAACATTGATGAGAGAGAGACATCAGTCGCTTCCTACATGCCCCCTACTGGGGATGTGCCCACAACCAGGATACATGCCCTTGACCGGAATCGAACCTGGGACCTTTCAGTCCGCAGCCCGATGCTCTATACACTGAGCCAAAGCGGTTTCGGCTATTTTGATAAAATTCTTGAAAATGCAAACTAATCTATAGTAGATGGAAAGCAGATCAGTAGTTTCCTGGTGATGGGGGAAAGGCAGAGTGGGCTGAAAATGGGGACTCTAACAGCATGTAAAACTTTTTTGGCAGGGGGGATGGTGGGGGCGAGGGGGGTGGTGAGCGGTATGTGTGTGTGTGTGTAAATAGTCTTATCCCGATTGTGCTGACTGCATCCAATGGTGTCCACATATGTCAATTTTTATAAAATTGCATGCTTTAAATGTGTGCTGCTTATTGTATGTCAATGATCTATAATAATAAAAGTGCAATATGCTAATTAGACCAGACATCCTTCCCGACGACCTTCCGGATGAAACAAGAGCTGCGAGGGAAGCTGGGGTCCCGGGTGCCAGAGGGAAGCCAGTGCCGGCAGCCGGGGAAAGATAGGCCTCCTCTTGCACAAATTTCGTGCACCGGGCCTCTAGGATTTCAGTCGAGCTGTTTCTAAACATCCTTACGGAATCTGTTTCTCAGCTGCCACTGGAAATCTCCTAAAAGCTGCTCAGATGACTAGCATCCAACTATCCCTCTCCAGACACTATACGGGGGATGGCTGTGTTAGGCGTCTTCCCTCCCTCCAAAGCTGGGGGTTCTCTTCCCTCTGGAGGCTCCCCTCTGCCCATCCCTAAAGCAGGCGGCTCCTGGCTGGAGCTGGGGAGGATGCTCAGGGCTGAGTGCAGGCCCATCGAGGCCCATCAAAGCCAAGGCCACCACCCCCCAGTGCTTCCGACAGCTCACCGTTGACTTTGGAGATCTCCCAGTCGTTCTGCAAGCTTTCGCTGCCAAGGGCAAAGGTGAACTGCGGGCCCCGAAATGGCTGCAGGTCGTCGTCCGTGGCCTCGATGAGGTGGCTTCCGGGCGCGCTGAGCGGGTGGCAGAAGAACAGGCCGGTGTACTCCTTCGCCAGCCGCGGGGGGTTGTCGTTCACGTCCTGCAGGGCCAGGTGGAACCCCGCCGTGGCGCTCAGGGAGGAGCCACCTGGGGAAGTGAGAGGTGGGAATGGAGTGTCAGCTCTCACCCTTCCTCTTCATCAGAAGGAATGTGTCGCCGAAACCGGTGTGGCTCAGTGGATAGAGCATCGACCTGCGGACTGAAGGGTCCCAGGTTCGATTCCGGCCAAGGGCATGTACCTTGGTTGCGGGCACATCCCCAGTGGGGGGCATGCAGGAGGCAGCTGATGGATGTCTCTCTCTCATTGATGTTTCTAGCTCTCTATCCCTCTCCCTTCCTCTCTGTGAAAAATCAACAAAATATATTTTAAAAAAAAGAAAAGAAAGAATATGTCTTTCTCTTTTATTTTTATTACAATTCAGGGAGTTGGGTATATCCCAGGAGTTGAGGGAGCAGAAAGATGACAAACGTCTGGGACCAGGCCTGGTTCAAAGCCTCCACGATAACAATGAGATGGATGTGCTCATGTCTTTTTTTTTTTTTTTTTTTTTGATTTTTTACAGAGAGGAAGGGAGAGAGATAGAAAGTCAGAAACATCGATGAGAGAGAGACATGGATCAGCCGCCTCCTGCACACCCCACAGTGGAGATGTGCCCACAAGCAAGGTACATGCCTCCCAACCGGAATGGAACCTGGGACCTTTCAGGCCTCAAGCCGACGCTCTATCCACTGAGCCAAACCGGTCTTGGCTGTGCTCATGTCTTATAGACAATCCTTCACACCGGCTCTGGTTCACATCTACAGGCCGGGGACTGGGGCCCAGAGGAGGCGTGTGACTGGCCCAAGGTCATGCGGCCAGGAAGGCTGCCGGCCCAGTCTGCCGGCAGAGCCCACACTTGCCCTCGCTCCTCGCCCCGGATTCAGGCCTGTTCACCACGGTTTCTCAGCCTCGGTTCCTCGGCTGGAATGCATGAATGATGTGCAGGCCATGTTCTTAGGAGAGAGTGAGGGCGGACCGAGAGTTACCCGCTCTGGAAGGGCGGTGAGAGACTTGGACTCGGGGGCCCAAACGCTCGGTAGCTATGTGAGCGTGAGCCAGCTGCTGGCTGCTCAGGGCCTGGTTTCCTCGCCCATCAAATATGGTCGTTGACAGGAAGCTGCCCCCGGGGCGCAGGAGCAGCGAGCTCTCACCCCGAGTGCTTTACACACGGCTGGCACACAGCAGTGAGAACCCCAGATAACACGGGTTGTCTCACAAAGGGGGAGGGGTTCCCTTTAAGGTTGAAGGAGAAATGAACAGTGTAGGCCAGCCAGGCCGCACTTCCAGGAGAAGCCCCAAGCACCCTGGAGCTGTACCCCTGTAGGAAGCCAGAGTGAGCAGCACCCAGGAGCCCCACCCCCTGTGGGCAACCCCCAAGGTGCTCAGCGCAGGTGGTTCTCATCTTGAAACAAGACCAGGAAGTAGTTCCCTCCACTTTAAAAAATATTTTTTTTTTTTCACCAAAACCGGTTTGGCTCAGTGGTCCCAGGTTCGATTCTGGTCAAGGGCATGTACCTTGGTTGTGGGCACATCCCCAGTGAGGGGGTGTGCAAGAGGCAGCTGATCGATGTTTCTCTCTCATTGATGTTTCTGGCTCTCTATCTCTCTCCCTTCCTCTCTGTAAAAAAATCAGTAAAATATATTTTAAAATATATATATATATATATATATATATATATATATATA
>JAAGEH010000297.1:19683310-19711195 GCA_011751065.1 Lasiurus cinereus | reverse complement strand
ATATATATATTATACATATACATATATGTGTGTGTGTGTATATACATATATATATATATATATATATATACATATATATATATATTTTTTTGCTTTCAGAGAGGAAGGGATAGGGAGTGAGAAAGAGAGAGAAACATCAATGATGAGAGAGAATCACTGATTAGCTGCATCCTGCATGCCCCCCTCCCCTTCCACCCCCGCCCCATCAGCCAGATCATGTGCCCTTGACCGGAATCAAACCTGGGACCCTTCAGTCCTCAAGCTGACGCTCTGTCCACTGAGCCACACCAGCCAGGGCTCCCTTCACTTCTGTACCCCCATTGTTCTTCCACGCTACGATATTCAGACAATCTGACCCACTCACTCCCCCCCTCCGACTTCTATTGGGGTACCCCCTGTTAACTTGTTACTTTTTGTTGTTGTTTTTGCTCACCTACTTCAGTTGCCACCACTTGCACGCGATACAGACTCTCAGCCTCCCGGTCCAGCGGAGCCGCGCTGAAGATCTCGCCAGTGGCCGGGTCAATCCTCAGCCAGCCCCTCGCGTCGCCCCTCAGGGAGTAGCTTCAGGAAGGGGACAGAGCAAAGGAAGGTCGTGTGACTTGATGGGGAAACGGGAGGGGAGTTGACGCATCGCTATGCTGTTATGTCAACATTACCGCATTTTCCGGCGTAGAAGACGACCCCCAACTTTTCCAGTTAAAATAGAGAGTTTGGGATATACTTGCCCTATAAGATGACACCCGGTGTATAAGACGACCCCCGACTTTTGAGAAGATTTTCCTGGGTTCAAAAGTCGTCTTCTACGCCAGAAAATACGGGTGTATTGGATGCTAGTCACACTATTAATGCTTTATTTGCATTTCTTCTATCTTCAACACGGGGATTTGCTCATCTTTACAAAGTGGTAGCTGTGCGTGTTTCATTAGAAAATGTATAGCTGCAAACTCAGGGGGAAAAAGACTTTTCTGGCAATCAAAGAATTCTAACGGAAACAACCCAGAACCAGCTTTCAAAACGGATTAGCAAACCACCCTGCTGAGAACACGGGAGCAGCCAGCGGTGGGGAGGTAGAGTGAATGGGGGGGTACTCAGAACTCTATCCCAAACCTTGGCCGTGGGGGCTGGTTCAGACCCAGGATCTGGCTTTGGGCTGCCCCGTCTCTGGACCCGAACCCCAGCTCTCAGGGGGACCTACAGTGAGTGGACCCAGTGCAACCTCACATGCTCCCCACTTGTCTGAGCCTGGATTTCCCCCCTCCCCACGGAGGGCACTGAGCCCTGCAGGAACCAAGGTCAAGGTCACCATGTGCACTGGATATGGCTTCACATCTCATCTCGGGCTGCTCCCGTAGGAGAGAGTCTTGGAGTCCGGCCAGGTCCTCCCTCCTCTCCCTCTCCCCCCTCCCCCAGCCCTTCTTCCCTCCCACGGGCCTTGGCCACAGCACAGCGAGGCCTGCCCAGCCCTGCTCTCTACCTTATGTCCAGGCCTTCCGGGTCCCTGGCCGTCACATTGCCCACTTTGGTGCCTATGGCCGCGTCTTCACTGACTTTCGCTTGGAATACGTGTCGGGGAAACTGAGGCGCTTCGTTCACATCCGTCACAAGAAGGGTGAAGGTGGCAAAGGAGCTGGCATTGTACTGGACCCCGGACACCAGCGGCTCAGGGTTTTCCGCCTGGAACACGATGTTGTGGATGGCGGTGGTTTCAAAGTCAAGAGGCTGAGTGTGTCGGGGGGAAAACAGAGAAAATTAACGGGGGGATGACTAGTTCCCTGTAAGATTCACTCCCTGATCTCCTTTAAAACCTCTCACAGAGCAGCGTTCTGAGTGAGCGCCAGAACACACCTGCTTCTCACAGTGATGATGGAGCCACGAAAAAGTCTGTGCTGGCCCTAACCAGATAGAGCGTCGGCCTGCGGACTGAAGGATCCCAGGTTCGATTCCGGTCAAGGGCATGTACCTCGATTGCGGGCACATACCCAGTAGGGAGTGTGCAGGAGGCAGCTGATCGATGTTTCTCATCTATGTTTCTAACTCTCTATCCCTCTCCCTTTCTCTCTATAAAAATATCAATAAAACATGTTAACAAATAATAAAAAATAAAAATATAGCCAAAACTGGTTTGGCTCAGTGGATAGAGCATCGGCCTGCAGACCGAAAGGTCCCAGGTTCGATTCCAGTCAAGGGCTTGTATCTTGGTTGTGGGCCCATCCCCAATAGGGGGCGTGCAGGAGGCGGATGATCGATGTCTCTCTCTCATCGATGTTTCTAACTCTCTATCCCTCTCCCTTCCTCTCTGTAAAAAATCGATAAAATATATATATTTCTTTTAATGTATTTTATATATCAATAAAATATATATCAATAAAATTAATATATATCAATAAAATATATATATTTCTTTTAATGTATTTTATCGATTTTTTACAGAGAGGAAGGGAGAGGGATAGAGAGTTAGAAACATAGATGAGAAACATGTGAAGAAATGAAAGCTCCAACAAAACCCTGGATTTCAAGAAATGGAGTCCCAGGAGCGGTGCGGATGCACTGGCATGGCCTCAGAGAAACAGCCTCCCTGCTCATGACACCCCCTTGGCCTCAGGGGGATCAGATGATCCACCACACGCCAGGCCAGAGCTGTGGGTGGCAAACCGAGTGGGACAGCATTTCTCTAAAACAGTGGTTCTCAACCTTCCTAAGGCCTCGACCCTTGCATACAGTTCCTCATGTGGTGGTGACCCCCAACCATGAAATTTTGCTGCTGTGATGCATCGTAATGTAAATATCTGCATTTTCCGATGGTCTTAGGCGACCCCTCTGAAAGGGTTGTTCGAGACCCCCAAAGGGGTCTCAGCCCACAGGTTGAGAACCGCTGCTCTAAAACTTGTTTAATCCTAAGCATCATTTGGGGCAAATGAAACAATAGAAAATATATTGATCTCTGCCCTCAATTCCTGGCACAGGAGCACCTAAAATCCTTGTAATTTCCCAAGTGATAAGAGCACCGAGAGCATCTTTTGTTCTTATAGTTGGCTTTTGACCCCAGTTCCTGAGACTCAGCGCCTAAATCCCTTGGAATTTCCCCGAGCAATAGACATGTCTTTTGTGCTAATGAGGCAACTCTTGGTGAACTCCTGGGTGGGGGCGGTCACCCCAAAGACCAGGCCCTGATTAGAAGCTTGGAATGTTGGGCCCCACCCTCGAAACCCCTCCAGGGAAGGGAAGGGAAGAAAAGAAAAGGGAAGGGAAGGGAAGGGAAGGGAAGGGAAGGGAAGAAAAGGGAAGGAAAGCTAGAGGTTGGGTTCAGAATGGATCCTGTCTACAGGAGGAATCCTCCATAGAAATCCCACCAGTAGGAGGATGGGAGCGCTTCAGGGTGGGTGACCACATGCAGGTGCTGGGAAAGCGGTGCACCCCGAATCCAGAGGGACCGAGGCCCCTGGGCTCAGGCCATGGCCGTCTTGTCCTTCCTGTCTCTTCATCTCACTCTTTGCCTGAATCCTTACAATATCCGTTACCACCTAACAACCTAGCACATGTTAGTGTTTCTCCGAGTTCTCTGAGCTGTGCTAGCAAATGATGGGACCAGAAAGGAAGGGGTGGGTGGAGCAGGGGTAAAAGGATAAACGTGTTTCTTCAACTTCAACAGGCTATCAATTTCCAGTCCTTTTTTATTTATTTATTTTTTAAATATATTTTATTGATTTTTCACAGAGAGGAAGGAAGAGGGATAGAAAGTTAGAAACATCGATGAGAGAGAGACATAGATCAGCCGCCTCCTGCATGCCCCCGACTGGGGATGTGCCCGCAACCAATGTATGTGCCCTAGATCGGAATCGAACCTGGGACCCTTCAGTTTGCAGGCCGACGCTCTATCCATTGAGCCAAACCGGTTTGGGCTCCAGTCCTTTTTTAAAGAGGAGTCTATGGCTGGCACTTGAGGAAAAAAGGTCTATATCTAGTCTTAAGGGTTCATAGGGTTCATCCAGTCTCACCCTCCCCCCCCACATCTGCAAAGGGAGAAGAAAAGCCCTAAGCACACCCCGCCCCCCACCACCAGACTCGGCAAATAAAAACACAGAACACCTTGTTAAATTCGAGTTTCAGACGGACAACCACATTTTTCAGTATAAATATGTCCCAAATATTACATACACATACACTAAAAACTGCTTATCGTGTGTTTTATGTATTTTATATGACAATCCCCCCTTCCCCCCGCCCAAAGCTTCCTTGGTCAGCGAATGACAGACCCCGAAATAGGTTCTGGGCCTTTTGTCCTCTGGGAGGACAGGAATGACAGGGTACCCCAGGGTCCTTCGCGCCCGAGAGGTCAGGGCTGACCCATCACCTCTGCTCGGAGGACCTTGCAGAGCCATAAGGAAATTAACCAACAAGTTCCATTCAAGAGCCGTGTACCTTTTTAATGATGACGTATCCGGTGTTGTTTTGGGGATCGGTGTCAACCCCCAGTCGCCCCTGGTCATCTCCCTGTGTGATTCGATACAGGATCTTAGAACTGCCAGTGAACGGCTCATCAGCGTCCGTGGCCTGGATGGTGAGGATGGTGGAGCCGACGGCCGCGTCTTCGGGAAGAGACAGGTTTCCGTACTGAGGAGGAAACAGGGTCGGCATCGCCGTCAGGAACCATTAGCTGTCAAAGGGCTCCCTTGTCCCTCCAGCTTCAGAACGCTCACGAGTCATGGTCCGCAGCAATACTCGCCACGCGTGTTTTTCCTGTGGCTAACCATGTAGCAGTTGATTTTGATATCCATCAGACTCAGAGACTGATGATATTCTTTCTACCAAGCAACACGTCTCAGAGAGCCACTGGTGGGATTCTCAGACAGATTCCCGCTGCCCCCTCCAAGGCATTTACTCACCTTACTTACTACCGTATTTTCCGGCGTAGAAGACGACTTTTTAACCCAGGAAAATCTTCTCAAAAGTTGGGGGTCGTCTTCTACGCCGGGTGTCGTCTTAGAGGGCGAGTATATCCCAAACTCTATATTTTAACTGGAAAAGTTGGGGGTCGTCTTATACGCCCAGTCGTCTTATACGCCGGAAAATACTGTATATTAGTGAGGACAAAAATAAATACTATACATTGAGTACTCAGCATGCGGCAGGTACTGCTACATACATTATTTTAATTAGTCCACCATCAACCAAGGAGTAGTGGTTGAGACTCTGAACTTCGGAGTCAACTAGTTATAAATCTTAGGCTTGCCACTGACGAGCAGGGGTGAGTTGAAGCAAGTTAGCTAACGTATGTGAGCCTCGGTTTCCTCATCTGTCTTATGACAATAATAATAATGGGACTACTTCATGTTTGCCGTGAAGATTAAGAGATAATGCGTGGGAAGTCCCTGGCGCATAGTAAGTACTCAATAAAGATAAGCAGCAAGCACTCTGGAGTCGCTATATGGTCATCTCCATTCGACAGAAGAGCAAAGGATCGGAGAGGTCTAACTCACCTGAGAGCACAGAGAATCGGGATTCATACCCATCCACAGAGAATTGGGATTCATACTCGTGCTGTCTGACTTAACACTTGTGCTCAAAAATCACTGGCCTAGCCCATCTCCCGCTCCTCAACTAAAAATCCCCAGATCATTTCTGGTGGGATCATGATCTTTATTTATTGATTTATTTAATAAATCTTTATTGTTCAGATTATTACAATTGTTCCTCTTTTTTCCCTCCATAGCTCCCCTCCACCCGGCTCCCACCTCAACCTCTGCCCTTACCTCCCACCCGCCGCCACCACAGTCCTCATCCATGAGTGTACGGTTTTTGTCCAGTCTCTCCCTGCACCCCCCTCACCCCTTTTCCCCTGAGAATTATCAGTCCACTCCCCTTCTATGCCCCTGATTCTATTATATTCACCAGATTATTCTGTTCATCAGATTTTTTATTCACTGGATTTTTAGGTTCACTTGTGGGTAGACATGGATTTGTTGTTCCTAATTTTTAGATCTTACAGGGGGAAGTAGCCAGGGCCCAGGAGAAGGCCAGAGTGACAGCAGCAGACTCATTCTTAGAGTCCATTTGGCCCCTCCAAGCCCTGACACCCCCAAAGCTGGGTCCCACCTTCCATTTGAAACCATGTCTGGATGTAACACAAGGATGGGAACATGGAGGCTGCGGAGCAAATGGCTCCAGCTCCTACGTGCTTTGCCTCCCTGCCTGTCACACAGGTTTTGTTCACACACACCTCGTACCGCCCCGAACCCTCGCATAAACCAGCTCCCCTCCTTTGCCACAGCCTTGTCCCTGTGTTGATGTGTGAACATCTTGGTATATGAACAGGGTTCTGGGCTGGCTCATAATCGACTCTGAACAAACTAGTAAAATGGGCTTCTCTCCGCTCCAGAATAGGTAACCAGAGACCTCCCTCTACGGCAAGGGTTCTCAACCTTCCTAAGGCCTCGACCCTTTAAGACAGCTCCTCATGTGGTGGTGACCCCCAACCATAACATTATTTCCGTTGCTACTTCATCACTGTAATTTTGCTACTGTTATGAACTGTAATGTAAATATCTGATAGGCAGGATGTATTTTCATTGTTACAAATTGAACATAATTAAAGCATAGGGATTCATCACAAAAACAATATGTAACTATATATTGTGAAATATTCCTTTCTAATGACAAATAAATGAAATTTTTTTGTCTTGAATCGTGGTGTAGCATGGGTAACAGTCTTCATAGGACAACAGTGAACTACATTGCTACACTTTGCTACACTGAGGAGCGGTGTGTTGGTTCCTAAGACCATAGGAAATAGGTGTTTTCTGATGGTCTTAGGCGACCCCTGTGAAAGGGTCGTTCGACACCCCAAAGGGGTCTCGACCCACAGGTTGAGAACCGCTGCTCTAAGGGAACAGCAGGAGAACTACCTTCAGGTGTAAAGCCCACGTCGAGCACAAGTCGGCATGCTTATTGATGCCCTGCACTGCATCTTTTTACTCCTGCTTTTTCTGCCCGGTGTTCCTAACTCTAGCAAACATCGTGAGCGACTTTTTCCTCGGCTTCCGCCAGAGATTCATTTTTGGTTTTTATTTCCTTCTCCTTGTCTCTTGTCCAAATACTGCAAAATGAGTTTAAGTTGCCGATATTCCAAATACTAAACTTTTGACTAAACATGCTTGTTTAAAACCTAGCAGCAATCCATTTATCATCTTACTGCACACACATATCCTGTTTCCCCAAAAGTAAGACATCCCCCGAAAATAAGACCTACTTCCAGTTTTGCCTCTTGCTGTCATATAAGGCATTCCCCCAAAATAAGACTTCCCCGATAATAAGGCCTCCCCCGAACATAAGGCCTCCCCGTAATATAAGGCCCCCAAAGCTACTGTAAAGTGTCTGACTCCTGATTTAAAGAGACCTCGCCCTGCCTGAACAGCTCCGGCTGCGCTGTGACCCATCAGTGAGCTGATTGGTGATGACAACGACTACCGTACCATAGACAGGTAATAAATTTCCTTTTTTGTTGTTGTTGTTCAACAATAAATGCGTACCATCTTCTTCTTCATGGGAAAATAAGATATCCCCTGAAAATAAGACCTAGCGCATCTTTGGGAGCAAAAAACCATATGAGACACTGTCTTATTTTCGGGGAAACAGGGTATAATGACCAACTGCATGTGGCCATTGGACTCCTTTCAGTTTGACAGAGATTGTGGAGGCCGCTTGTAAGCAGCCCTTGGAGTAAAGGAGCCATCAGCAGGAGCTTATACCAGTGAGCAGTTTATAGCCAGACACTATACCAGTGAATGTCCCCCCAAGAATTTCACCGGAGAAAGTGTCTGGGTTGTCACCAATGCATTGAGGAAGGCTACATGTGAAGTGTGGCATGTCCCCTGCATACTGTCTGTGTCTGGATCCCAGAATTAGGAATCAAGTGACGTGAACAAAGTAAAGTAAAACACAACAGGTGATGACTCTACTCACGTCTGATTTTTCAAAAATGGGGATCTGATCGTTGATGTCAATAACGTTGATCTGCACTTGACAGCGGGTCTGGAAATCTGAAAATCAAAGTCACAGCACAAACATTTTTTTTTTCCCACTGAAAAAGCATGCATTCGCATCAGAACCTTCGAGAAAAACACTGGCAAGCGAAGTGGCAGCCGGGGTCACAGTTTCGCTGTTGGTGGACAACTTGTGTGGAAACTGGATCTGCTGCTCTCTGCCTGCACCAACAGGCTGGTCACAGGGAAAGAGGCTGAAGAAAGTCCTGCAAGTAGTTCGCCTAGGCTTCCCTCTTCCCTCCCCTTAGCCCCTCCAGGGGAAGGGCTGCTCTGAGCCACACTGTTACTCTTCTGTGAAGCAGCCCCTTTTCCAAACTACTGACAATGACGCAGCCTTCACAGCCCAGTGCCAACCGCTCCTTCCAGAAAACCTTCCCGAGCATCCCAGCCGGCTCTGTCCTTCTCTATCCCAGCACTTACTGTCCTCCATCTTCGCTGCTCCATGGTGGGAAGGAAGGGTCAGGTGCCTGCTCCCTGCCCTCCAAGTGAGGGAGGATATATATGTATATACAGTGGTACCTCGAGGTGCGAGTTTAATTCGTTCCGTAACCTTGAGGCGTGGGAAACTATGAGACGCTCGAGTCGAGGTAAACTGGTGGGTCGTGTGCAGCCAGCCGATCCGCACGATTACTCGTATTTCAACTGTTGCTTGTATATCAAAGCAAAAATCGCTCACTCGACAGCTCGTATCTCAAAAATCTCATATGTTAGGGCACTCGTATCTCGAGGTACCACTGTAAATATTAGTTTATACCCAGATACTATACCAATGAATGTCCCCCCAAGAATTTCACTGGAGGAGGTACCTGGGTTGTTACCAATGCATTGACTAAGGCTACCTGTAAAGTATGGTATTTCCCTTGCACATGTTTCTTACAGTTTACTTATTCACATGTCCATCTCCTCTATCATGAGTGATCCTTCAGGACAGACAATGGGTCTTATCTATGTAACCTTAAGGTGCCACAAACAAGGTAAATGTTCACAGAATGGGATGTCTATCAGTGTGAGATTAGAACTTCATCGTGGCTTATATTCATCATCACTTTTGTTGTACCTTTAACATAATGCTGGACACATGTTAGGCCCCCAGTATTTGCCAAATTAATAAGTCTCAAACAGTTTGCACTGGGATCTGTTAAACCCCAGTCCTCTTCCGTGTATCAATATCTGTGTAAAGGGGAAAAAATGTGAAGCACAGTGTGAAATGTCACCATTTTTTCCTCCATCCTTTTACACTGAGTGGCCAGATTATTGTTATCTCTGAACGCATAATAATCAGTGTGAGTGTGTGTGTGCGCTTGCGTGCGTGTATGTGTATTAGAGGCCCAGTGCATGAATTCGTGCATGGGTGGAGTCTAGCCAGCCTGGCCAGGGGGATGGGACATGAGCTGTTGGCCAGCCTGCCTGCTGGTCAAACTCCTGGTCGAGGGGACAATTTGCATATTAGCCTTTCGTTATATAGGATATACACTGAGTGGCCAGATTATTATGCATTCAGAGATCATCATCATCTGGCCACTCAGTGTATAATCTATGCCTCCTGGCACACCTAGCATAATACTTAATTGAACTACCTGCTAATCTAACATTCAGCTGTGACTCAAAGAAAGATGCTTACCTTGGAGTGCGCATATGCCCCTAAAATAAGCATGTCTCAGAATACATGTATTTTCTGTGCACATTTGTCTGAGAATGAGTGCATTTGTTTGAGAATGCATCGTTTTCTTCAGATTCTCAAAGGGTCTTGTCACCCAACAAAAATGAAGAACCACTTGTTTGGAAACTGGGCAAGGAGTACAGAAGAATGTTTTCTGATATTGTCAAGTGGCTAACTAGAAGCTACCGTACTTTCCGGCATATAAGACGACTGGGCATATAAGACAACCCCCAACTTTTCCAGTTAAAATATAGAGTTTGGGATATACCCGCCCTATAAGACATGATAATAAGTTGCGATATATTCATACAAGGAACAATAGACCAAAAAAAGAGAGACGGCCCCCGACTTTTGAGAAGATTTTCCTGGGATTAAAAAGTCATCTTATACGCCAGAAAATACGGTAACAGAAGATCAAGCTTCCCCAAAGATGCACTTTCCTCCCCTTTCCCAGGGATAATACTTTGAGTCCAAAGGGAAGGATTGGAAAATGCGATTAATTGTTTTGTTTATGGTTACGGTGGCCTTGCCAACCTCCAACAACAGGGACATCAAAGGCTGATGGCCCCCTGCTACCCTCTGTAATCCTTCACCACATTTGCCCGGAGGCCTGGCTTCCCACAGCTGGCCCCAGCCAGCTAGGAAGAAGGCAGGCATGCTGGGGTAGGCCCATTCTCAAAGAGCATGGACTCCATCAGCGTCCAATTCTGGACTCCCTGCTGACCTTGCCAAACTGGTGGGGGGGGGGGGGGGGGGGGTCTCTGACACTCCCACCAGCCCTTCTTCCCTGTCTCCTTCCCTCAGGGTCAGGCTTACATTCCAGTCTGATGGTTCTCCCACCTTCTCTGCATCTCTCTCCACCTTTTCTCTCAGAGGCATTTCTCCTCATAGAATATCCCCGTACATTTACTCTCTCTCCTCTTGGCATCTGCTTCTTGGAGGATGGGACCAACACAACCATGTCGCCTGACCCGTCACGGGACCAGGTAGGTGGCTCTGTGTGGCACGGGTTCCCCAGAGGAAGCAGGGCTCTCAAGCAGCACCCTTCCTCAATACACCCAGGCATCACCACGGCCCAACGAATCACGACAAGAAAAGGGAAACGAGCATTTCCACTCTTGACAGCGAGTGTGACACTGACCTTTGTCTGACACCTCCACGGTCAAGAGGTACTGAGGAGCGTCTTGCTTCTTTAAGGACTGCATGGCTAGCTGGAACACCCCCGTGTAGGTCTGGACGAGGAAGAGTCCATCTCTGGGGATCTTCGGGGTCTGATCCAGAATTTTGTAATGTAGAACACTGTTGACGGTGTTCTCTTCATCCAGGTCGTGGGCAACCAGAGTCCCGATACTGCTCACTGGGAAGAAGGGAAGAAGAAAATTCACCCATCGCAGACTCTACTCCATCTCTTTTAACATTTTTTAATGCATATTTTATTGATTTTTTTACAGAGAGGAAGGGAGAGGGATAGAGAGTTAGAAACATCAATGAGAGAGAGACATTGATCAGCCGCCTCCTGCACACCCCCTACTGGGATGTGCCCCCAATCAAGGTACGAGCCCTTGACTGGAATCGAACCTGAGACCTTTCAGTCTGCAGGCCATCGCTCTATCCACTGATCCAGACCGGTTAGGGCTATTCCATCTATTTTAAATGGTCCCGCTGGCTGGATAAGCAGGTCCCTGGAACACTCTGTAAATAACTTGGAACCACTGGCTAAAGGTTTTAGATTTCTTTCTGTTCTTCTAACCTCTCCATCCTGCAGTGTGTTGAGAAGTGTGTTAGTTAGACAGCGTCGCCATCACCAAGTGCCACAGACTGGGCAGCTTTACCAACAGAAAGGTGTGTTCCCACACTTCCTGGATCTCACAGAGGTCCGAGATCAAGGTGTCAGAAAGGCTGGTTTCTTCTGAGTCCTCACTCCTTGGCCTGTACATAGCTGTCATCTCCATGTGTCCTAACATGGTCATGCCTCTGAACATATCTGTGTCTGCGGTGATGGATTCAGATTGTTGTACTGAGTCTATTCTACACCCTGAGGGTGAAAGAGGTACAAAACAATGCCCCTGTTCTTTGGGGGGCTATGGTGTAGCTCAATAATCTACTAACATATTCCTTAGTATGTCTACATTCTCCTGTTTGGTGTCTTACATTAGCCAGAATCTTGTGGGATCCATGTCCCCAAGTGTTAGCAATGCCAACATGAATTCATATTGGATTAAAACCCACACTAATGGCCAAAACCGGTTTGGCTCAGTAGATAGAGCATCGGCCCGCGGACTGAAAGGTCCCGGGTTCGATTCTGGTCAAGGGCATGTACCTTGGATGCGGGCACATCTCTAGTAGGGGGCGTGCAGGAGGCGGCTGATCAATGTCTCTCTCTCATCAGTGTTTCTAACTTTCGATCCCTCTCCCTTCCTCTCTGTAAAAATCAATAAAATATATATATTTAAAAAAAACCCACACTAATGACATTGTTTTCACTTATGTCTTAAAAGACCCTTTCTCTAAATAATAGTCAGCTTTTGAGGTAGTGGGCATTAGGACTTTACCATATGAAAGGAGCAGGGAAGGGAGACAATCACAATTCAGCCCATAACAAATAGTGTCCCATAAAAATTCAGGTTCAGCTGAAACCAGTGTGGCTCAGTGGATAGAGCATCGGCCTGTGGACTGAAGAGTCCTGGGTTTGATTTCAGTCAAGGGCATGTATCTTGGCTGCGGGCACATCCCCAGTTGGGGGCGTGCAGGAGGCGGCTGATCAATGTCTCTCTCTCATCGATGTTTCTAATTCTCTATCCCTCTGCCTTCCTCTCTGTAAAAAATCAATAAAATATATATTTTTTAAAAATTCAGGTTCACTCCAAACCGTTTGGAAATAGGGGCTTTGCAGATGTAACTAGTTACGAGCCCAGGGATAAAATTACCCCGGATTTAGAGTGGGTCCCAAATCTAGTGATTAGTGTTTTGCTAGGAGAGAAGGCGGAGTCACACACCCGGAGGTGGAGGAGGCCATGTGAGCAGGAGGCAGAGAGTGGGGTTGTGCTCCCACAGGCAGCCAGACCAGGCAGGGGGGACGGTCCCCTAGCAGGCGCCCCCATGTGAGACTTCTAGCCTCCGGGCGGTGAAAGAAGACATCCTTGGTGGTCTAAGCTCTATCACTTTACCATATGAAAGGAGCAGGGTTGTGGCACTTTGTCACAACCACCCTCTGACACCCATAGGCAAGGCAAAGGGTCTCCCTAAAGAAGGCTGAGCCAGCAGTGGGTCCCCTCTCAGCCACGTCTCCAGCCGCTGCAGAGACGGGCTCCACCCCAGAGATAACACGGGGCAAAGAGCAGGCACGCATGCTCCCTGCCTCGCTGCAGTTCCTGGCCCCAAGGATTTATTTCGGTGCGTGTGTCAGTCCAGGGCGTTCCCCAAGTCAGAGGTGATGACTCAGGACTTCACCCAGCGCTGGGGGGTGGGGTCGGATAGATTCTGGATCACCGGCTCCGTGAACTGGGCCTCGTGGGTTTCTCTACACCCAGCCCCCCTCCCCACATGGGACTGAGACTTGATTGTATGCCACGTGGAGCGAGATCTTCCTCCACCTCCCCTATCAATTGGCATCTACTAAAGCGGTGGTTCTCAACCTGTGGGTCACGACCCCTTTGGGGGTCAAATAACCCTTTCACAGGGGTCGCCTAAGACATCCTGCATATCAGATATTTACATTACGATTAACAACAGTGGCAAAATTACAGTTATGAAGTAGCAACAAAAATAACTTTATGGTTGGGGGGTCACCACAACATGAGGGACTGTATTAAAGGGTCGCAGCATTAGAAAGGTTGAGAACCACTGTACCAAAGGTTTAATCTCCAACATCTACAGCCAACTTATATAACTTATTGAAAGGAAGATAATAAAAGATCCAATAAAAAAAATGGGCAACGGACCTAAATAGAACCTTTTCGAAAGACGACAGAAGGAAGGCCAAGAGACACATGAAAACCTGCTCAAAGTCGCTAATTATCTGAGAGATGCAAATCAAAATACAATTCGGTATCATCTCACACCTGTCAGAATGGCAATCATCAACAAATCAACAAACGACAAGTGTTGGTGAGGATGCGGAGAAAAAGGAACCTTTGTTGGTGGGAATGCAGACTGGTACAGCCACTGTGGAGAACAGTATGGAGTTTCCTCAAAAACCTGAAAATGGAACTCCCATTTGACCCAGAGATCCCACTCTTAGGAATATATCCTAAGAAATCACAAACACCAATCAGAAAGGATTTATGCACCCCTATGTTCATAGCAGCACAATTTACAATAGCTACAGTTTGGAAACAGCCTCAGTGCCCGTCAGTAGATGAGTGGATCAGAAAACTGTGGTACATTTACACAATGGAATTCTATGCTGCCATCAAAAAGGAATTCTTACCATCTGCAGCAACCTGGATGGAACTGGAGAGCATTACGCTAAGTGAAATAAGCCAGTCAATGAAGGAAAAACACCACATGATCTCACTCATGTGTGGATAATAAAGAACATGATAAACTGATGAACAAAAAGATAGATACAGAGGCAGTAAAGCATCAGACTGTCAAATTCCAGTGGGAAGGTTAGGGAGAGGTGGGGGAGATAAGAGATCAATCAAAGGACTTGTATGCATGCATATAAGCATAACCAATGGACACAAGACACTGGAGGGTTAGGGTATGGATGGGAGGGGGGTGCAATGGGAAGATATGTGTACATGTAACACATTAATAAAAAAAATTAAAAAAAAATTGGCATCTACTGACATATGGAAATGTGAGGGATGTTTATAATGGGGGAGGGGCCTTTCCGTGATGACTGTAATGGAGCTGGATCCATGGAGCTGTGCCTCATGGGCTGAGGAAGCAGGGCATCGTGAGCAGCAGAGCAGAGAAAAGGATGTATCTAGTAGAGTGGCCGCTGCTACTTCCGAATCCATCACAACCAAGTCATCTTTGTGGCACATGTCTGCCCTTGCTTTAAAAAAAAAGATCCGGCCAAAACTGGTTTGGCTCAGTGGATAGAGCGTCAGCCTGCGGACTGAAGGGTCCCAGGTTCGATTCCGGTCAAGGGCATGTACCTTGGTGGCTGGCACATCCCCAGTAGGGGGTGTGCAGGAGGCAGCTGATGGATGTCTCTCTCATCAATGTTTCTGACTCTCTGTCCCTCTCCCTTCCTCTCTGTAAAAAAATCAGTAAAATATATGTAAAAAAAAAAGATCCGATTGCTGGAACGAAGAGCGTCTGACTGAGTTCTGGGGTCCTTTGATGTCTGAGCAGCCTGCTCTGGACCGTTCCCCCAAACCAGCGCGCACCAGGCCCAGGACACTGTGCTCTGACTCCACAGGAAACGCAGCTGCCAGAGGCCCCACGAGCGGTTGACATAAGTGACCGAGCTGTTGACATAAGTGACGGGGGATTCCAGCAGGGGTGCCCCTCTAGGTGAGTAAATATGTGTGGGTGAGAGGAGAAAGGCGTGCCATGTCTCTGAGACAAAGGCCAGGAACAAGTGGCATCTCCAACCGATTCTTGGGGCGCTCAGACACACTTTGGGGAGGCGGTGCTTTATGAAAGGCGAATTCTGAGAAGACCACACAGCACCTGGTAGCAAGTGAAATTCCAAGAGCACTGTTGGCATTGCTGATACCTGAGCCTCACAAGATTCTGGCTCATATGACACCAAAGAGGAGAATATAGCCGTACAAAGAAATAATTTAGTATTTTTTGAGCTAAATAGTAACCCCCTCCGACCCCTCACTGGGCCGGGGCATTGTTTTTAGATCTCTTTGAGCCTACACAGATAAAATCCACTCAATCTGAGTTGATTTATAAGAATTCCTGGCCCCTTTCTGACTCACAGAAACGGTGAAATACTAAATGCTTGTTGTTTCATGCTGCGATTTGTTATGCAGCACCAGACAACTGATAGACTCAAGGTTAGACCTCATGCAAAGAGACTTGAGGCATCCACTGGAAGGCTTCTTAAGGGTCTTCCGCCTTCACTCAGCATCACAGGTCACCCCAGAGTTCCAAAAGAGTGATTCTTGGCTCCTGACACACATTCCATTGTCCCACAACAGTCACCGTTAGAAGAGTCTCCCTTATAATTCATTAAAATCCTTTGAGTTGTCATTTAACAGTTCCTGCTGCAGCAAGAATTGGAATGAATGAAAGAGAGAGGACGGTGAGGAGCAAGCATGCAGTGCCTCCCAAGCCACCAGGACAGCAGCCACTGGGTCAAAAATGTGCAGCAAGAAGAGAGGGAGGGAGAGAGGGAGGAAGGGAGGGAGGGAGGGAGGGAGGGAGGGTGGGAGAGAGAGAGAGAGAGAAAGAGAGAGAGAGAGAGAATGATGAGAAGGTCCGCAGGCATGTAAGGATCTCCTCAGGAGAGCGGAGGCCTAGGCATTGCGTCATCAGACACTGCTAACCTTGTAGCATCTCTGAAATGCACAGGAAACATCAGACACAAACATCTCAAGAAAAGCCAGCCTGCTCAGCCAATTGACTCAACACCCCGGAGTAAGAGACAAGAGTTTTCCTAAGTCCAGGGAAGTCATAAAACTTCCAGAGATGATAATGTTCTCCTAGTAGGTGTCCCCGTGCAAAACGAACGCCACCATGAGACGTGGTAACTGAAAACAAAGCAAGTCAAGGACAAACAGATAAAAATGGATAGGACTTGAACTTCATCTACCAGCCTCCCCAACTATTATCAGCTTCCTAGAGAGGGAGCATCAAAGGTCAAAAGTCAATTTCCATTTGTTGTGCTTGTTTATTGCAGAGTATCTGACCTTGGGTATAGAGGCTGATTTAAATTTTGTATAAAATTTGGTGCTGTTTTGTCCGTTACTGAGTTTGTGAGGGCAAATAAGGATCCATGTAAAAACCTTGCAAATGAAATAATCTTATATATGCACACAGGATAATGGTGTGAGTGGTTATGGTGTTAGTGCTGGTGGTAAGGACGTTGTAGTAGTATTAATAGTGGTAACAGTACTGGTAGGGGTAGTAGTGAGAGTGGTAGTGGTGGTGATGGTATCCATAAATGCTCCAATTTAAGAACATGCCCCAGATAATAACTGAGCCAGAAAACTATACTTGTGTGAGTTTCAAGGTGTGTCAAGTTCTACACTGGGCTAATTAATGGATAACTGATCATCCATCAGGCTTACCTGCCCACCTTCTCCAAGACAGAGAGGATGAAGAGAGGATAGAGCTAACACAAGAAAGACAGTTACACCGCTTTGAACGGCTCTCATTCCTTACCCATCTTTTCATTCTCCTGGACCTCAAATACCGGCATGGTAGGTGGACACGTAGGTGGGTTATCATTAATGTCTTTCACTTTCACGTGAATTTGCAGTGGGAACGCGAGTGGTTTTCCAAGCTCATCCTTTGCAATCGCATAGAAAACGTACTGCAAGAGGAAGATCAGCGTTAAGACAGGACCCATCATTGCCTTTAAAAGGCAGAGAAAATGACTGTTCCAATTCTATTTCGTTTAACCCCTTGTTTCCAGTGTAATTAGAACCTTAATATGAGAAGAAAAATGAATCAGATTTGTGGGGATAGTATCATGTCTTGAAATCAGTCATCTGTGGTTTGGGGTTTTGGTTAATGGTGTGAAGTAAAATCTCTTCTGCCCTCCGCTCTCTCGGTGAGCACAGCACTTGGCCTTGTCCCTGGAGACACTCCCCCCGGTTTTACTCACTGAATCCTTTTCTTCTCTGTCCAAGGGCTGAGTCACATAAATGTCTCCCTCCTGGTCAATTGAAAATGGGAATCTGGGAAGCTTCTCCTTTTCCACTAAGGCATAGTGAGCACCTGGCTCGTTCCACCGCACCTGTGGGGTCAAAGTGCATGGTGAGGAAAGGTAGCAAATGGTGAGGGAAAGGCACTGGGTGTGGCACCCCAGAATTTCTTTTCTTTGACAGCCCCGAGAGCAAACAAGCGTATGCATTCCTTTTAGCATTTACAAGTTCTTATGGGAAGGGCCTGAGTAACAGACAGAAAGGCTTTAGTAAAGGCAATTGTCATGAGATTGAGTCCTAACATATTTTCTTTTCTTTTTAAAAAAAAATATATTTTATTGACTTTTCACAGAGAGGAAGGGAGAGGGATAGAGAGTCAGAAACATCGATGAGAGAGACACATCGATCAGCCGCCTCCTGCCCACCCCCCACAGGGGATGTGCCTGCGACCAAGGTACATGCCCTTGATCGGAATCGAACCTGGGACCTTCAAGTCCACAGGCCGACATTCCATCCACTGAGCCACACTGGTCTCATATAACATACTTTCTTGATTGGTAAAGCAGAATAACTCTGGCTTTCGTTCTTTTTTTCCTCCTGGTGGAGAATTTCATTCATTCAACATTCAATCAATAAAAATTCTCTTAAGCTATACAATATATATTGGATGGACCATCCCAGGGCCTCTTAACAACAGTGTCCTTTTAAAACAGTCTTAGGGGAACCACAAGCTGGGACTCACTCATAACATGAATCCCTGTTATCCGCTTTCACAGACATGACCTCTTACGTAATCTCTACGAAAACCCAGAGAGGTGCTATTATCCCCATTTTACTGTCGAAAGATTGGGGCTCCAAACAGTTAAATGACTTCTTCGATGATCAGTCATTAACGTAATGGAGCAAGGACATGGTTTTGGTCATCTGCTTCCAAACCCAGTGCTCTCTCACTAACCCCCAGCTCTCATGTCAAGGAAACCCCTGATTTTTCCAGAAAAGATCAGATCTGAGTGGAATCAGCATGCATTTAGAGAAGCTAAGGGAAGAAGGGACTCGGGGTGAGGGCATCAGTCAGAGAGATGGGAAGGGGGAGCATATGAATGAAGAGGGGAAATGGAGTTGGAGGAGGGTGGTCTCCAAAGGTAAAGAGGCTGCCTACTCAACTCTTGGTCAACCCTGTCTATGCCTCTCCGTCTGTGATGGATGAGTCTACTGGATAGAAACTTTCCCCACCAGAATAAGAAGCAGCTTTTCTTTTCTTTTTCTTTTTAATTTTTTATTAATTTTTATTAATTTTTTATATCTCCCCATTGCCCCCCCTCCCTCCCAGGCATATCCCGACCCCCCAGTGTCTGTGATCATTGGTTATGCTTATAAGCATGCATACAAGTCCTTTGATTGATCACTTATCTATCTCATCTAACTTTAATCTTTCTGCTGTAATTTCACAGTCTGTTTGATGCTTTATGATTTTTGTCCTCCTGAGAATTATCAATCTACTCCCTTTCTGTGCTCCTGATTCTATTATATTCACCAGTTTATTCTGTTGATCAAATTTTTAATTCACTTAATTTTTTAGATTCACTTGTTGATAGATATGTATTTGTTGTTCATAATTTTTTGTCTTTTACCTTTTTCTTCTTCCTCTTCTAAAAGAGTACCTTTCAGCATTTCATATAATACTGGTTTGGAGTTGATGAACTCCTTTAGCTTTTTCTTCTCTGTGAAGCTCTTTATCTGCCCTTCAATTCTGAATGATAGCTTTGCTGGATAGATTATTCTTGGTTGTAGGTTCTTGCTGTTCATCACGTTGAATATTTCTTGCCACTCCCGTCTGGACTGCATCGTTTCTGTTGAGAAATCAGCTGACAGTCGTATGGGTGCTCCCTTGTAGGTAATTAACTGTTTTTCTCTTGCTGCTTTTAATATTCTCTCTTTGTCTTTTGCTCTTGGTATTTTAATTATGATGTGTCTTGGTGTGGTCCTCTTTGGATTCCTTTTGTTTGGGGTTCTGTGTGCTCCCTGGACTTGTAAGTCTATTTCTTTTACCAGATGTGGGAAGTTTTCAGTCATTATTTCTTTAAATAGGTTTTCAGTATCTTGCTCTCTCTCTTCTTCTGGCACCCCCACAATTCTGATGTTGGTACGCTTGAAGCTGTCCCAGAGGCTCCTTACATTATCTTCACATTTTTGGATTCTTTTCTCTTCTTGCTTTTCCAGTTGAATGTTTTCTGCTTCTTTATATTTCACATTTTTGACTTGATCCTTGCCTTTCTCTAGTCTGCTGTTAGGACTCTGTATAATAGTTTTTATTTCAGTCAGTATATGTTTAATTTCTAGTTGGTCTCTTTTTATCTTTAGTTGGATCTTTTCCATCTCCTCTTGGGTCTCACTAAATTTATCCATCTTTTCTAGCATATTCTTGAAAAACCTTATAAGCGTGGTTTTGAACTCTATATCCAGTCATTTTTTTTCCTCCATTTCTTTTGTTTGTGATCCCTTCCCTTGTCTCGGCATTTTCACTATGCCGGGGAAACTTCTGTGTTGAATTCAGCCTTATAATACCAGACGCAAAACTGAAGAAGCCTCTATTGAGCTTGGGAGGGTGGAGTCTCAGGGCTTAAGGGACCGCCTTGCCTTCCAGTCGGCCCCGCCCTCCACGGCCCCTGAGTCTCACGTGACTGGGTAATGGCTGGAGCCGTCCTTATGCGCGCACCCGCAGTGCCTCTAACCGCTGCCTTTCCGGCTCCCCTGCACACCAGGACCACAGGAGTCCAGGTCCCCAGGATTTCGCCCAAAACAGGGGCCCAGTGGACTCAGAAGTGGCGCAGTTGGGAGGGTCTGTCTCCCGCCCACTCGCGAAAGCCAGCGGCACCATCAGCAGTCTGTCCTTCACGCAGTGCCGTGCGCGACCAGACCTCCGATCTTTTGCGACTCCCCTAAATTTCCGTGCACCTCTCCCTTTTCACAGTCCAAACTCACCCCGTATGAGTTTCGGCTGGATCTGGGGTTTAGTGTCATAGGATAAGGGGTTCAATGCCTTTGAGAGTCTCCGTTTCCCTCCCTCCAGAGAAAGCCAGCCAGGCACTCCGGCACCTGCTCTCTCCACATGCGCGTTTCCGTACCTCAGCTTTTTGCAGCTCCTCTGGGTCTCCGTGAGCCCCTCTCTTTCCCTCTAGCTGTAGAACTTCCACTCAGCCAGCTTTCCTGTGGTTCTGGATGATGTCCGTTCTGTCTTTTAGTTGTAGTTTTGAAATTGTTGTGTGAGGCAGCAGTGTAGGTGTTTACCTATGCCGCCATCTTGGATTCCCAAGAAGCAGCTTTTCAAAATTCAAATCATATACATGTACATGATGTGTGTGTCATATACAACCCACTCTATTGCAGCCATATCCCAGACTACTGACAGGGAACAACAAACATCAATGGTATCTTGGGAATCTTAGATGAAGTTCTCTTTTAAAGATATATAGATAGACACAGATGCAGATATAGATACAGATGATGGGAGATGATGAGAAATGGAGATAGATAGATAGATAGATAGATAGATAGATAGATAGATAATAGAGTGAGAGCTATAGATATGAATCCAGTTTGGTCAGAATTTACCCCTGATAGTAAACTCCAGAGATTTGGGGCCAGGAACTTTGTCAATTTAGTTTACTTTATAATTATGCTATGTAAAAAAATGTACCTAATAAATGTATCAGTGAAGACCACGAGAGTGGGCTTGTACAAAGGGAGAACTTGTATCTGATGGCCTCGAGGCATTTCTTAGGCACTACCTGAGTGATTTTGATGGGGTGAGGATCAGTCGAGTTTTCCACAATCTCCACAGGTTGGGGTGCTTTCCAGATATTCTCCTTCACTGTGATGTCCACGGATGTGCTGTCACTGAAGGAATTCTCGGTCTGGCCTGCCATGTCCTTCACTGAGACCACCAGACTGTAGAAAGGGTTTTTACTGGGGTCCAGTTCCTTAGATCCTACAGAAAGTAGGGAAGATCAGAGAGGGAAATGGGTCTGAAGCTGACACAGCTACAGGTCCCTTCTTCTGAGTCAGTCCTATGAAGGCTTACCTGCAAAGGTGAGTGATATTTCTCCTGTCTTGTTGTTGATCTGAAAGTACATGACATCGTTGATCTTGGGAAGCTGCATGACAATCTGATAAAAAAGCTGGCCATTGGGAGTGTTCGGATCATCCAGGTCAGTAGCATTGACATACATGAAAGGCTTTCCTATGTCACAAAACATGCCCAGAAAGAGAAAAAGGTATTAATTGAAACCCAGACCAACCAGAGCCACTTTGGCCTTCTAAGATGCAGAAGGAGATTTTGAGGGGAAATAGGGTATATGTGTGTGTGTGTGTGTGTGTGTGTGTGTGTGAATATGCTGTAACTCATATCAATGGGAAAATAAACCTTATTCTGCTTCCTTTCCCTAGAATGAGGTTTCTCAAAGTATGGTCCAGGGACCTCTAGAAGTCTCTAAGACTGTTTTTAAGGACAATGGAGTCTATATTTATGTACCTGTTAAAAACGATCCATTCTAGGCACAAGTTCATTTCATGTATTTTAGTGTAAAGGTGTACCCAAAGAAAAGGCATTAATATGGTTTCAGATTCCACATGGTAACTAGCTTTTAAAAAACCACCACTTGCTGAAACTGGTTTGGCTCAGTGGATAGAGCATCGGCCTGTGGACTGAAAGGTCACAGGTTCAATTCCGGTCAAGGGCATGTATCTTGGTTGCCAGCACATCCCCAGTAGGGGGCGTGCAAGAGGCAACTGATTGATGTCTCTCATCGATGTTTCTAACTCTATCCCTTTTTCTTCCTCTCTGTAAAAAATCAATAAAATATATTAAAAAAAAAAGAAACCACCACCTGTTGAGTTTAGGTATAGTATCAAAGAATATCCATAGTAATCTCAAAATGCTATTATGATATTCCTCCCTTTTCCCAGAACGTATCTGTGTGAGGCAAGTGTTTCATCATCTGCTTCAACCAAAACGATATATTGCAAAAGAATGAGTATAGAAACAGGCATGAGAATCCAGTTGTTTTCAATTAATTCAGACACTGAAGAGAATAAAAGAATAAAACAATACCTCTCTTCTTGATAAGTCTTTTTGTTTTTTGAAAATATAGTTTTTATTAAAATGTTTATGATTTTAAATGAATTAATAAATTGTGAAGTTTCTCTGTTTTAATTTCTAATATGATAAATATCAGTAGATATAACTAGTGATGTATTGGAGCTAGCTCATGAGAGCTAATTGTTGAATTTTCATAAGTTTCGTGAGCAAATAATGAACACCATTGATAACAAAATAGACCACGGCAGGAATATTTTTCCCACATAAATTGGTAAATACTACAAGCAGGGCTCCACACTCTCCCTCCCTTTGAGAGAGAGCTATTAAACATTTACCAGCACCCCTCTGGATATAATCCACATACAGCACCACTGGATATACCCAAAAGTTCATTGGAGTCCTTAATAATTTTTAGAGGAATATTGCTGGAAACCAATAAGTGTCTCACTAATAGAAAATGGACAAGGAACCCGGAAGGCTGGTCAACCTTGAAGCTCTGAAAGGTCAAAGCCAGCCACCCCCCTATCTAATTGAGACAATGAACTTCCCCATCAAATAATCATGTAAATCCTGACTGATAAGATAATCTACTTGTTCCGGGAATTGCCTGCTTCAGGGCAAAGGGTGTCTCCAAACCTGAATAAAAGGGATGGCAAGGCCAAAGGAAGGCGGTAGTCTTTCCACTAGAGGAAGGTTCCCGCCTGGCCCCCTAATATCACCAAATTAATACTTTTCTAGTCTCTCTTTTCATTTGCGTGCGGACTCCTCCAGAACCCGAACCCTGAATGGGAACCCTGAACCACGAGGGACGTGAAAGAGGTTCCCACAGAATACAAGAGCTTTGAGGCCAAAAAGTTTGAGAACCACTAATCTAGAATACCCTACTAATGAAGAAAGAAAGGGGAAGATGTGGAAGATTCTTATTTAGCAGAGCTTATTAGAAATTTGGTAATGAAATTTCAGGGGCAAAGATAGTGAATTTGCTCCACATAATAAAGTGGACAAAACACTCTTCCTGACTTATTGGAAGTGGGCATTAAAGAATGAGAGGTGAGATGAACTAGTGTAGAGAGAAACTTGACAGTGAGTTGAGGGGCATGACCAGGAATCTTTCTGAGAACACAAAAGTCTAATACTCATGTTTATTTTGTGCACTGTTATGAAGCGATGCTCTTTCAACTCCCCAAATCTGCATTAAAGTCTGTGGCACACACCTATGCCTGTGTGTGTGTGTGTGTGTGTGTGTGTGGAAATGAAGGGTAGGAGCAGAGTGAATGGATAAATCTAGGGTTGAAAGTAAGAGAAGAAAAATAGCTGAGACCGGTTTGGCTCAGTGGATAGAGCGTCGGCTTGTGGACTGAAAGGTCCCAGGTTCGATTCCGGTTGGGGGCATGTACCTTGCTTGCAGGCACATCTCCACTGTGGGGCGTGCAGGAGGCGGCTGATTGATGTCTCTCCCTCATCGATGTTTCTGACTTTCTATCTCTCTCCCTTCCTCTCTGTAAAAAAACAATAAAATATATTTTTTTAAAAAGAGAGAGAGAGAAGAAAAATAAATGGGAGCCAACAGTGACCACGAGAATGTAAGATTCCTGAGAGGATATGGGAGAGGGCCCTCTAAAATGGCATAGAGCTCTAAGGTCTTCTAAAGCTCATTCTAAAATAGCGGTTCTCCACTGGGGAACCTCGGGGGACATTTGACAACGTCTGAGGACATCTTTGTTGTCACAACTTTGTGGTGGGTGCTGCTACTGGCATGTGGGGAGCAGAAGTCAAGGATGCTGTTAACCATCCTACAATGCATGTAACAGCCCCTGACCAAACAAAGAGAATGATCAGGCCCAAGATGCCAATGGTGCCAAGGCCCAGAAGCCATGCGCTAGCCTGGAGCAAGAGGGACAATAAAACAAGTCCCGGAGGGCTGCTGGGAAATTTAAATAAGGTAGGACGTGCTTAATGAGCGCCAGCTGCAGCCGTTAGCCACCTACCCCTTCTGCCTGGTACCCTTCCTGCTTTTCCGTAAACACCTCCCGGTCCCCGTTACCTGGCCGGGAGTTCTGCCGGACGGAGCCCTCGTATTTGGGCTGGAGGAACGTGGGCCGGTTGTCGTTGATGTCCTTCACTTCTATGGTGATGGGCACCGGACCCTCCACTGTCTTCCCGTGAGCATCCAAGGCTGAGACCTGACGGAGGAAGGAAGGAGACCACCTGGTGAACATGGACTTCATGTCCCACCACGAAAGTCGCGAGAGAACTTAGGGTTCACAGAACCAATGCCCGCTAACAGCAGCGGAGAAAGGCACCCCTAGAGGCCCAAATTGGGGGCTGCTAGAATATTAACCCTGGGCTATCATGTCTGTTTTCCCGGGGCTGGGGTACGCTGTACGCTAGACAAGCTTCTCTTCTGAGTAGCTGGAGTCAGTGACAGAAGAGCATCTTGTCCCTGAGGCTGTGGAAGTGGCCAGATGCCCTCTGACAGGGGCCTTTTAAGGGTCAACCTGTCCATCCCATAGTAGAAGACACTGAACAGAAAGCTTTCGGCTTGCTCTTTCTCCTCCTACCATCCGCTCTCCATCGTGCCTGCATATTCAGATCCCACACACAAAAACCGACCACCGGTTATTTCTGCTTCTCGCAAGATCTAAAGCAGCTCCATCCCAGCACTGACGCTGCCTTGTTTGTGGATCCAGAGCCCACCCAACAGACACAGGCAGCGCCCGTGGAAATCATGGACGTGTGTGGTTTGGTTTTGATTCAGATGGCTGAGCAGGCGATACTCGGATGGGTAGTGCCTTCTGAGGGCTTTGGTGAGGTCAATTGGGTTGCTATGATCAAAAAGCCTAAGGAAGAGGGAACCTTCGCCATACCCCTCTGTGGCTGGTTAAAAATGGACAGATGAGGGTTACCAAGTATGCCATTGACACCAGGAGAGCCCTGAGAGGATTGGAGGCCGGAGTGAGGGTGCCGGTGGTACCTCCAGGACAGAGGATGCTCAGAGAGGTGGGAGTTAGGTGACTCTTCCTGGCTCAACTCACCTGGAGCTTGTGAACAGCCCTCGTTTCCCTGTCCAGAGCTTTGTTGTGATACAGGAGCCCATCCGGTTGTATCTCAAATATGCCATCCGTCTCCCCAGTGAGTTTGAAAGTCACAGCAGGAGGTCTGGCCTTAAACTGGGCAAAAGCAAAAGTCAGATGAGGTTGTAAGAAAAACAGGGTTGTAGATTTTGTGGAAAGTCGCCAATTTCAGGTAGTGTTTTCCTTTATACAATCGCTAATGAAGAAGTTCTTAGTCTTTAAACTGCTACCTTCTAAAAGTTTGCTTGAACATGAACTCATATTCAAAATACATTTCAAGAAACAGTATACAATATACTTTAATATACAGACAAAAGTCAACCGATGATTTGAATGGTAACTAGAGTTAGATGAGATTTTTCTGGAAATATCTGAAAACTATAACATTACTAACTTCTAAAAACATATGTAAAAGAGTAGCTTTATTGCTAAGATTTTAAAAAAGATGTCCTTTAGTACTTCTGAACACTGTGACAACAATTAGGAGGTATTTCAATATTACAGAAAACAATTCAAAAGTGGCTTTAATTTAATAAGATTTGATATGACAATCTCTTAATTATTATGAACAGAATTCTAGATATAATGGAACACCAACAAGCAAACACATGCAGAATCAGAGTTATAGAAGGAAAAAAAGGAGCAAAAGGGGCAGAGAGATTATTTTAAAAAAGAATAACCAAAGTTTCCCAAATTTGAGAGAAAACATTAATCTGCATGTCCAAGAAGCTGAATAAACTCCAAATACAATAAACTCAAAGAAACCCAAATTTAGAAACATCATAGTCAAGCATGTGAAATACAGAGAAATCTCGAAAGTGCAACAATTAATCATGGACAAAGGAGGCTCAATAAGAATAACAGCCGACTTCTCATGGAGGCAGGAAGACAGTGGAATGATAGATCCAAAGTGTTGAAGGAAAATGACTGCCAATGTTACATCTAAAACATTATCCTTCAAAATGAAGGTGAAATGAATCTATACTATGAGGGAGAAACCACACTTTTAATAATACCAATTTAAAACAAAAATTCTTATTAGAAAAAAAAAACAGACATTCTATAAGGGTCACTTCATCAAGAAACTGTAATAATTATAAACATATTAGAACAGTGGTCCTCAACCTTCCTAATGCCACCACTCTTTAATACAGTTCCCCATGTGGTGGTGACCCCCGACCATAAAATTATTTTCGTTGCTACTTCATAACTGTAATTTTGCTACTGTTGTGAATCGTAATGTAAATATCTGTGTTTTCTGATGGTCTTAGGCAACCCCTGTGGTGGGGTCGATGGACCCCCAAATGGGTCGCGACCCACAGGTTGAGAACCACTGTATTAGAGGCTCGATGCCAAAAATTTGTACAAGGATAGGCCCTCGCAGCCCTGGCTTCATCCGGAAGGTCATGTTCGGCTGATTTGCATATTACACTTTCATTATTATAAATATGTACCTACCAAGAAAACTGTTATCTGGACTTACAGGACCTTCCTTCCTTTCTTCTTTCCTTCCTACCTCCCTTCCTTCTTTCCTTCCATTCTCTCTCTCTCTTCTCTTTTTCTCTCTCTTTCTTTTCTTCCTTCCTTCTTCTTCTTTTTTTTTCTTTTATTGACCTAACTCAGAGCTTACTCACTGCAAACAATTTTAGGTAATTTTCCAAAAGTAATCAATAGTAAAAACACATCAAAGGCCGCAATGTCAGTGCTAGAACTATAAAACCTGAGAAGAATACACAAACATAATGTTCAGGCGTCTGGATGAGAGAAAGCAATGGGGATAGTTTCTAGATATGACATCAAAAGCACAAACAGCCCCGGCCAGTGTGGCTCAGTGAGTTGGGGGTCAATTCCTGGTCAGGGCACATGTCCAGGTTGTGGATTCAATCCCCAGTTGGAATGTGTGTGGGAGGCCACCGATCAATGTTTCTCTCTCATATTCATGTTTCTCTCTCTCTCCCTCTCCCTTCTTTTCTCTCTAAAATCAATAAAAACATAACCTTGGGTGAGGATCTTTTAAAAAGCACCAATAGCAAAAGAAAAAAATGGAGCTTGAATCAAAATTAAAAGCTTTTGTGTTTCAAATTACATTATAAAGAAAGCGAAAAGATAATCTATAGGCTATAAGAAAGCATTTGCAAATCAGATATCTGATAAGGAATTTGTATGCCGAATATATAAAGAGCTCTTACATCACTAAAAAGACAAAAAAACTCCTCTTCCTCCTCTCCCCCCC
>JAAGEH010000297.1:19667402-19683210 GCA_011751065.1 Lasiurus cinereus | reverse complement strand
CTCTTCCTTCTTCTCCTCCTCCCCCTTCTTCTCCTTCCCTTTCCCCTTCCTCCTTCTCCCCTCCTCTTCTTCCTCTTCCCCTCCTCTTCTTCTTCCTCCCTCCTTTTCCTCCTCCTCCTCCTCCTTCTATTTTAACAGATGTTAATAACCCAAGGCTCAGCCTCATGGAGCAATGCTCTTGCTCTGTGTCTGCGGAACTCCAGACAAAACATTTCGGGTGGTGCTGAGTTTGATCTACATCCCTTCCCGACACCGCAAGGAGGAGCTCAAAGGCACGTCTTCCCAGAGCGGGTTTGCTGCTCTGTCTTCACTACAAACACAGAGAGAGCATGGCACGCACGGCTAGAGGTCGCCTGTTTTCTACTCTCAGCTCGGCCATTGACTTACTTAGGCCTCGGTTTCCCTTTCTGTAAACCACCCCGTTGGCGTCGGAAGTCTCTGAGGTCTTTTCTAGCACAAACAGGTTGTGGTCCCAGGAAGGAAATCTCCTTCATCTCTTACTCCTCCACCTCAACACACACCCCTCCCCCAGAAACACGCACAGGCACCCGTGACCATGAGGCTGTCACTTCCTGCTCAGAAGAGAGAGCTTGGCAGCGTGTCCGCTGAAAAAAGAACAACAAGCACTGTGCTGACTGGGAGCCTCAGAGACCCTCAGACAGCGGTTCTCAACCTGTGGGTCGAGACCCCTTTGGGGGTCGAATGACCCTTTCACAGGGGTCGCCTAAGACTATTGGAAAACACCTATTTCCCATGGTCTTAGGAACCAACACACCGCTCCTCGGTATAGCAAAGTGTAGCCATGTAGTTTACTGTTGTCGTAGGAAGACTGTTGCCCATGCTACACCACGATTCAAGACAAAATTTCATTTATTTGTCATTAGAAATAAATATTTCACAATATATAATTACATATTGTTTTTGTGATTCATCCCTATGCTTTAATTATGTTGTTTGTAACAACGAAAATACATCCTGCATATCAGATATTTACATTACAGTTCATAACAGTAGCAAAATGACAGCTATGAAGTAGCAACGGAAATAATTTTATGGTTGGGGTCACCACCACATGAGGAGCTGTCTTAAAGGGTCCTGGCATTAGGAAGATTGAGAACCACTGCTCTAGAGACAGTCCTGATTCTAGTCCATGGTCGTGGGCCTGTACCCACAGGACACCTACCTACCATATTTTCCGGCGTAGAAGACGACTTTTTAACCCAGGAAAATCTCAAAAATCAGGGGTCATCTTATACGCCAGGTGTCATCTTATAGGGCAAGTATATCCCAAACTCCAGATTTTAACTGGAAAAGTTGGGGGTCGTCTTATACGCCCAATCGTTTTATATGCCAGAAAATATGGTACTCTCTTCTGCCCTTGAGTCTCCTCACTCAGAACTAACCACAGACTCTCTGGCCCAGAAATATGCTTTGTTTAGCTTACATGATGATTAAAAAAACAACAACAAAAAACAACTGTGTCAATATTCTTAAGTGAGGAAACTTTACATAAATATAAAATTTCCTGGATTTAAGAAATCTTAAAATCCCGCAATACTGCATCTAATTCTGACGTGTGGATCGTGTCTGGAGCTCAGTGGGTTCTATTCCCTTTGATGCACCCTCAGTTCGCCACAGTCCCCACAACCACCTGGAGCCCCATACACTGACCCTTTTAATTTCATACTTGCCCCACTAAGTTTTGTCCTGTACCTCTGTTTTGCTTTCTGCATTTTTTTTTTAAATCTTCACCCATAGATGTTCAGAGAGAGGGAAAGACAGAGAGAAACAGCGATGTGAGAGAAAACACATCGATTAATTGGTTGCCCCCTGCCTGAGCCCTGACCAGCCAGGGCCCAGGCCAGCAATTGATGTACCTGCTCTTGACCAGAATCGAACCCGGGACCCTTCAGTCCGCAGGGCGACGCTCTATCCACAGAGCCAAACCTGCTCGGGCAGCGATTGTTTTTCTTATTCCCAGATAGCTTCGTTCCTCCCTTGCCTGGCCTGTGGGCAGTTGATAACTCACTACAGACAGGCTCTCCTGTCACCCCAACACCAGACGGGCACCTGAGGGAGGAAGGCTTCTCTCTCTGTATCTCGAAGCTCATGTGACCACTGCCTCCTGGACCTCCCCAGCTGGCTGCCCCATAGACGGACAACCTTAAACTCACTACACTTAAATGTACCCATTAACTTTTCGGCCTCCCCACCCCTCCACACACATACACACAGCACAAACGATGCAGGCAAGCAAGCCAGAAACCTGAGAGTTATCCTCAACACCTCTGCCTGCTCCCCCCACACCCTGGCTTAGCTCACACTCAGTTCCCACAGGTGTGACTTCCCCAGATTGCTCCTTGTCCCTTTCCCTCTGGTCCCCCTTTGTGCTTATTTGAAACAGGCCACCAGCACTTCCACGAGACAATTAGAGTCTCCCACAGCCTTGCCAGTCCAGCCCCCCAGATGTCAGCAGCCTCACCTCTGACTGCATCCCACCCTAAACCCTGGACCACCTGTCACATTCAGTGTCAGGGTCAGTGAAACCTTTTCTGCTCATCCACTGCCATCACTGAAAACTGGTCAGCCCTGGCTGGTGTGGCTCAGTGGGTAAAGCGTCAGCCTGCAAACTAGAAGGATCCCAGGTTCAATTCCAGTCAAGGACATATTTCTGGTTACGGGCTCAATCCCCAGTAGGGGGTGTGCAGGAGGCAGCCAGTCAATGATTCTCTCTCATCATTGATGTTTCTCTCTCTTCCTCTCCCTTCCTCTCTGAAGCAATAAAAACATATTTTTAAAAAAAGAAAATAAAAAGAAACCTGGCCACCCTTTTTTTTACCTGCCCTTTGTCCCCTCTGTATCCCACCAGACTTTAATCAGAACACTTCCTTGCATGTGTTTGCCTGCTTGTTAGGTTTCTTCTCCTACCCTATCAGTCAAGCAAGCCAGAGACCTAAGAGTTATCCTAAACACCTCTGCCCGCTCCCCACACACTGGCTTAGCTCAAGATGGTTTGGGGAGACATCTGGTACCCCATACCCAGCCTGGTTCCTCTGCACAGAAGGCACGTCGCACATGGTTCCTAACAGAAAATGAGTGTGTGCCTGGCCCACCAAGTTCTGACCTGCTTCTGAAGCATCTACTCTAATAACAGAGAACTATGCAAATTGACTATACCTCCGCGACACCCACCAACCAATCAAGATGAGTATGCAAATTAACCCGACAAAGATGGCAGGTTAATTTGCACGTGCAGGCACCTGCTATGAGAGGGAGATGGGGGTGGGGGGGGGCCGTGGATAAGACTGAAGGCTCCAGCCAGAGTGAAGATGGAAGGAGGCGGCCAGAGCAAAGGCCTGGGTCCCAGGTGCCAGAGGAAAACCAGTGCCAGCAGCCAGGGGCAGGAAGGCCTATTGCACAGATCTTCATGCAACGGGCCTCTAGTACCTACATAAATGACAGGAATGAAAAATGTGAGAGCCAAAACCGGTTTGGCTCAGTGGATAGAGGGTCAGCCTGAGGACTGAAGGGTCCCAGGTTCAATTCTGGTCAAGGGCATGTGCCTTGGTTGCAGGCACATCCCCAATGGGGGGCATGCAGGAGGCGGCTGGTCAATGTCTCTCATGGATGTTTCTGACTCTCTATCCCTCTCTCTTCCTCTCTGTAAAAAAATCAATAAAATATAAAAAAGAAAGAAAGAAAGAAAAACATGAGAGAATCTACAACCCAGGGCCCCGGGCCAGGCGGAGGAAGTCAGTAAACAAGATGAGCCTGTGTGTGAGCCCCGGCCGTTGCCCCGTCCTCCTTTCCGCCCTCCAGTTTGTACAGAGCAGCGTTTCCTGGGTGGAAACTTGACTCAGGCCGATGGCTTTTGGGAGGAAACCTCAGAGCCTTAGGAGTCAGGGCCCTGGCTGTCTCTGCAGCCCCCGCCCCCACTTCTTCTCCTTGCTCTCTGCTCCCATCGCGCTGGCCTTCTGCCCTCTCCCAGCCCAGGGTGGGTGTCCACGCTGGGCCTCTGCTGGGACACCCCCCCTCCCCATCCTCTCCAAGTGAATTCCTGACAGCCGTTAGCTTCCACAGCATCCACTCCTCCCTCCCCGCCTGACGTCCCCACCGGGAGAGGCCAAGACCTCTATGACACCCCGCAGGCCAGGGCGGGCAAAGACACATGGGCACCCTGCCAGCCGTGCTCTGGGCACTCTACACGAATCTGCACAGATGCCAACTGAGAGGGGGCAGGCGGCTGCTCTCAGCCTCTCCTCTGTGGGCAGAACTGTCCAATAATCCATGGGATGCACCTGCCTTCGGAGGCAGCTTAGCAACCTTCCAGATACTGGGGATGGGGGTCATGGGCACCCCCAGAGGCTTACCAAAGCATCCCCAGCCACGCTGAGGCCCAGCAGGCTTCCCAGGGGATTTCCAGGAAATGCCGTAGCGTGTGTTTCTCCTCCATTACATTTCCAGGATTATCTCAGAGCCCTTTAGAGCTGAGGCCTCTCACTCCCACCTGCAGGCCACCCTTGAGTCCACTGCTTTCCTCGGTTACCTGCCTAAAGGGCATGACTGCCTCCCAGGGGGCCTTGGTCAACCACAAGCAAGGGCCCCGTGGGGCTCAGGGGTGGCGGTGAGGAAAAGCAGATGTATACTCCAGAGAACCACACTTTCAAACGCTTCAAGTAGTGAGTGCACTGAACAGCCAGCCTGATAATCAGATGGCCATCCCACTCCCAGATATCTTCCCACCCTTGGGTGTGGGGGGAGCTGTAGGAGGGGGACGGGCAGCCTACAGGCACCAAGATCCCTGGTCCTAGATGGTAGAACTTGCCCAGACACTACTGAGGAAGCCCAAATGAGGATGTCAGGCCACCATCTCTCTGTGTGTTTGTTTTTTTGTTTGTTTGTTTTAATATATTTTATTGATTTTTACAGAGAGGAAGGGAGAGGGATAGAGAGTTAGAAACATCTATGAGAGAGAGACATCCATCAGCTGCCTCCTGCCCGGCCCCTACAAGAGATGTGCCTGCAACCAAGATACATGCCCTTGACTGCAATCAAACCTGGGACTTTTCAGTCCGCAGGCCGACGCTCTATCCACTGAGCCAAACCGGTTTCAGCCACCATCTCTCTGTTTTACTCAGCTTCTGAAGTCCCTCATGATAAGTAGAGCTGCTGGAAGAATAAAAGTCTCCGGAGAGCGCATGAGAAGTCAAGACGAGAGCGATCGAAAGCAGTCGTTACCTGGAATATGATCTGACTCGGTTCCTGGCCTTCGAAAATAGAGAACGTCATGGGCTTCAGGGGTCCACTAAACTTCCCCTCCAGGCCGTGTCCACTTGCCTGTTAAAAGAGGAAAAGTTAGCGTCCCCCTCTACGATGAACAGATCACTTGCTGATTCCAGGACTGACATCGGGAACATAACACCTTTTACCCTGACTCAAGACCATGTGAAAGCTAGTCACCGTGGGCAGAAAGGTCAAGGGTTGTATTTCTTCAGGTTTCAACCAGCTCCCGCCTCTAGCCTGTCAGTCAATAGGTGTAGCTCAACATGTGGCTGAAGACAAATTCAACTAGAAAACCCCAAAACAGATATAGGGGAAGAAAAATACTACGCAGAGCGGGGTTGAAAGTAAATGAAATGCTTTTCTGTGTGTTTTAGGGGTTATTTTTCATGGTCAAGGTAAAAAAAAAAGTCACGATTAAGGGACTTACACTAAGACCTGTATCCGTGTGCTTTTAGCGGTACATGACGGTCTAATCCTGAGTAGATAGATTTGTTTTAAACCTTCCCCACGTGCCACTGGCTTTTAAGAGCTGAAGAGAAAGTACAGACATGTGACTTGTAGCCATTTCATCCAAAATACCACCTTGGGGGGAAACTGTGTCCTTGGTATGAGGTTTAATTTTGATAGACTTTTTTTTTTTTTAAGTGATAACCGTTGTTCCTCTGGTAGGCAATAGAAGGATGGCAGGAAATATTTTGGTAAAGAAAGACAGATTGCCAAAACTGGTTTGGCTCAGTGGATAGAGCATCGGCCTGTGGACTGAAAGGTCCCAGGTTTGATTCCGGTCAAGGGCATGTGCCTTGGTTGTGGGCACATCCCTGGTGGGGGGGGTGCAGGAGGCAGCTGATCCATGTTTCTCCCTCATAGATGTTTCTAATTCTCTATCCCTCTCCCTTCCTCTCTGAAAAAAAATCAATAAAATATATTTTTTTAAAAAAGAAAGAAAGATAGGGAGAGGTCAATACGGGGGGAAAAAGGAGACATGTGTATTCTATTTGTAATGCTTTAAACAATAAAAATATATATTTAAAAAAAGAGAGAGAGCATGCTCTTTTCTTACCAGATAAAGGGCGAGGAGACACAAGCAGTGCAGTTGGTGGGCCGTCATAGTTTTCTTTTATTCACTCTCCTGTGAATAAACCAGAGAGCAAAGTGATTTGTACCAGTCTGTTGAAATAATTTTTTTAAATGCACTCATTTTACTAATATTTCAATTCCTTTATTATCTTTAGGCATTGGCGATTTCCTTGGTTCACTTAAATCTTTTCTGTATAATTTTAAGTTTTTATACATTGAACATTCCACCGCTCTACTCAGCCTAGAAAAAAAAATGGTTATTCAAATTCCAAACCTCTTTAAAAATTTGGGCCCTGAAATGTTTAAACGCCTTCCATTTGGATAGCTTATAATTGAACTTATAAAGGGTAAAAGTACTGTCCCATTTTAGCCTCCCAAATGCCCTGAGAGTTAAAGAAAGCATTTATTCAACTCAGCTATGTGGTAGATATTTTTTTGCTTGGGTCATGAGGCAGCATTTTAAATTTATTTTTTTAATGTTGCCCTGGCCAGAGTTGCTCAGTGGTTAGGGTATGGGCCTGCACGCCAGAGGGTCACAGGTTTAATTTCGGGTCAAGGGCAGGGACCTGGGATTCAGGTCCAGTCCCTGCCTCCGGTTGGGGCATGTGTGGGAGGCAACCAATCTATGTGTCTCTGTCATATCATATCTACATTTCTCCTCTCTACATATCTCTCTCCCCACTCCCTCCCTTCCACTCTCTCTTAAAAATAACTGAAAAAAATATCCTCACTCCAGTGAGGATTAAAGAACATTTTTTAAATATATATTTTATTGATTTTTTACAGAGAGGAAGGGAGAGGGATAGTTAGAAACATCAATGAGAGAAGAACATCGATCAGCTGCCTCCAGCACCCCCCTACTGGGGATGTGCCCACAACCAAGATACATGCCCTTGACCGGAATCGAACCTGGAACTTTTCAGTCTGCAGGCTGACACTCTATCCACTGAGCCACACCGGTTTTAGCAAAGAACATTTTTTCATGTTGATATTATTGCCGACTTCCCCCATGTCCCCTCTTTCTCATCTCTACCTACCCCTGCTCCCCCTCTTTCAGCTTCACCATACTTTTTCCATGTCCATGGGGTACGCATATATGTTCTTTAGCTAAGCCCTGCAACTTCTTCAGCCAGTCACCCCCCATGCACCCCCACTCTGGCGCCCACCAGTCTGTTCCATGTGTCCATGCTCCTGGTCCCATTTTGCTCATCTGTTTATTTTGTTCCTCGGATTTCACATTTCAGTGAGATCACATGGTGCTTGTCTTCCTCTGACCGGCTTCACAGAATCCTCTCCAGTTCCATCCATGTTGTCACGAAGGGTAAGAGTTCCTCCTTTTTTACAGCTAAAGAGTATTTCACTAGGTAAACGTACCACAGTGTTTTTTAGCTACGCATCTACTGGAGGGCTATTTCCAGACCTTGGCTATCTATACAGTGGTACCTCAAGATACGAGTTTAATTCGTTCCGTAACCTTGAGGCGTGGGAAACTGTGAGACGCTCGAGTCACAGTAAACTGGTGGGTCGTGTGCAGCCAGCCGATCCTCGCGATGACTCCTATCTCAAATGTTGCTCGTATTTCAAAGCAAAAATCGCTTGCTCGACGGCTCGTATCTCAAAAATCTCGTATGTTAGGGCACTCGTATCTCGAGGTACCACTGTATAATAAAGAGCTAAAATGCTAATTAGACTGGACAGAGGAACGACCTGCTGGAATGACCAGTGGGCGGGTCCGCGGGGCTGCAAGGGCCGAGCCCTTTGCACGAATTTCGTGCTCCGGCCTCTTATTGTAAACAATGCTGCTGTGGACATAGCGGTGCAGAGATCCTTTTTGATCCATGTTTCAGGGTTCTTAGGGTGTATCCCCAGAAGTGGAATTCCGAGGTCAAAGGCTGTTCCATTTTAAATTTTTGAGAAAACCAGAGGGTCCTTTACAAACAGAGTAACGGTGGAGCAGAAGATGGACTCAATCAGACCGCCTGAATGGAACCCAGCTCTCCCTATTGTTAGCTGTGTGGCCATGGACATCAACTTCATATCCCTGTGCCTCAGTTCCCTCAAATGGAAAATGTATAGCAATTACTCAATAATTAATGTGTGCTCTAGTTCTGCATAGGCAAAATTAGGTAGGAATTGTTATTCTTCGTGTGTGTGTGTGTGTGTGTGTGTGTAGAGAGAGAGAGATAGAGAGAGAGGTATATAAAGAAATTGAGGTTCAAAGTTAAGCAATTCACCTAATGTCACATAACTAGGAAGTGATCCTGCCAGGCTTACAAGCAGACCTCAGATTTCAAAGTCCAAAACCTCTTTGATTCTTTCTACTGTACTCTCTACCACGTGACAGCTGCAGGGATATAGTCACAGAGAGGCGGAGACATAAAATGTGTGCATGCTATCTAAATTAAGTCGCTTGCCCCAAGATTCTGCAGCTATTTTAAGGACGGGCCTGGACTAAAACCCTACTGAACAAATTCTTTGAATGTGGCAAAGTTAGCCTTTGCCTCCGAATTAATTTGGTTGATGCATCCAAACATCATTGGAGAATTGGCTCGTTTCGTTAAACACAACAGAGATCTATCTCTACGGCTTTAAGACTGCTTTTGTGGTTGAAAAACACACAGAAACGAATCATGATCCGAGGTTCTAGCATCTTGGTTTATGAAATAGATGTAAGAAAAATCAGCTGCTATTCTGAAGTCTAATTAGGTGTGTGGTTTTTATGTTAGCAAAATGAACATGATCAGCAGTCACCAATATTTGCTTAAGAGAGTAAAAAGACAGCCCAGCTGGTGTGGCTCCGTGTTTGAGCGTCGACCTATGAACCAGGAGGTCATGGTTCAGTTCCAGATCAGGGCACATGCCCAGGTTGCAGGCTCGATCCCCAGTGTGGGGCGTGCAGGAGGCAGCCAATCAAGGATTCTCTCTCATCATTGATGTTTCTCTCTCTCTCTCCCTCTCCCTTCCTCTCTGAAATCAATAAAAATACATATTCAAAAGGAAAGTAAAAACATAGACAATCCTAACACATTTGGAGATCTTTCTCTTCCCGATTTTCCCAGTGCTGGTCTCCACTCACTCCAGCCTTATCTCCCACTCCCTTCCCACACCCAGGGAGCCCCACCCCCACATGGACTTTGCGCCCCGGCTCTCCTCTGCCCCTGCTTTGGCACTCGCTGTGCTCCCCACCCAATGCCAGGCCCCGCCCGCAGTCAGTGGGTGATTAATATTTGCTTCATGAAGTTCAATTGAGAGTCTCCGTCTTCACCTCTACTTCTACTTCTCCTATCTTATCATCAGCTCCAGAGTATCCGTGTACCTGAAAAGCATTGAGTTGTTATAAGAAGCTCTGATAATGCTCCAGATCCTGTGCTAAGAAGGAGGGTCCCAAAATAAGAGCACAGTGTCTGTCTTTGTGGCTCTGGAACGGAAATCCCACTTCCTTCATGAACTCATCCCCGACTTCCAGCCAGAAGTATCTTCTCAAAGCCCCTCCTGCCCACATCTTACTTTTCATGTGTATTTACACGTCTCTGTTATTCCCTCGACGAGGAAATAAGATGCCCCAAGGCAAAGGCCTGATTTAAAAACTTATTTCTTAGCCTCTGACACCTCTTCACACTATGCCCTGCCTAGAGTAAGCCCTCAGCAGTGCTTGTTGAAGTTCAAAACATCTGTGATTGTCCAACATGGATATCCTAGTGATGTGCCCCATCTATGAGAGAATAGATTTCAGACTCAACACAAAGTGTTCAAGGAAACTAACTTGAGATTTAAAGATGTATTTTGATACAGAGGAATGAATTTTTACTTGTTGACAAAAGGATTGTTTTGTTTTGTTTTTTAATCCTCCCCTGAGGATATGTTTTTATAGATTTTTCAGAGGGAGAGAGAGAGAAAGAGGGAGAGACATCCATGTCAGAAACATCAATTGGTTGCCTCCTGTATTCAATGATGGGCCAACCAATTGGAGCGTACATACACTAACTAATATCTGCTTGGTAAATAGGTAAAGAACTGGACAATATACACTGAGTGGCCAGATTATTCTGATCTCTGAACACATACTAATCTGGCCATTCAGTGTATATCTATATATTATTTTAGAGGCCCGGTGCATGAATTCGTGCATGGGAGGGGTCTGGCCAGCCTGGCCAGGGGTAAGGGACATGGGCAGTTGGCTGACCTGCCTGCTGGTCGAGCTCCTGATTGAAGGGATAATTTGCATATTAGCCTTTTATTATATAGGGTATATACTGAGTGGCCAGATTATTATGCATTCAGAGAACATAATAATCTGGCCAGTCAGTGTATATCAACTCATCTTGAACTGATTTTCCTTTTAGTATTTTTAATCTTCCAAATGCATATCATCTGAATGATATTTTGTTGATGGTTTCTTTTACAGTGCAGAAGCTTTTTATTTTGATGTGGTCTCACTTGTTTACTTCCTCCTTAGTTTCCATTGCTGTATCGGTAAAGATATTACTATGACAAATGTCTGCTATTTGGCTGCCTATGGTTTCTTCTAAGATTTTTATCATTTCCCATCTTACACGTAAGTCCTTTATCCATTTTATTTTCGTGTATGGTGTAAGTTGGTGGTCTAGTTTCACTTTTTTGCAAGTATCTGTCCACTTTTCCCAACACAATTTGTTGAAGAGACTGTCTTGACTCCATTGTATGCTCTTGCCTCCTTTGTCAAATATTAATTGAGCATAATGGCTTGGGTCAATATCTGGGTTCTCTGTTCTGTTCCATTGGTCTACATGTCTGTCCTTGTGCCAGTACCAGGCAGTTTTTGAGAAAAGTGGCTTTGTAGTATAGCTTGATATCTGGTATTGAGATCCCTCCAACTTTGTTCTTTTTTCTCAAGATTGCTGCAGCTATTCAGGGTCTTTTTTTATTCCAGATGAATTTTTGGAGAATTTGTTCTTGGTCTTTGAAATATGTTGTTGGTATTTTAATGGAGATTGTATTGAATCTATAGATTGCTTTGGGTAGTTTGAACATTTTATTATTTATTTAATTATTTATTTTGAACATTTTAATGATGTCAATCCTATCAATCCATTAACATGGTATATTCTTCTATTTGTTCATGTCTTCCTCTATCTTTCTTTTCAGCGTCAAAAAATGGAACTGCCATTTGAACCAGTAACACCACTTCTAGGAATATATCCCCAGAAAACAGAAACACCAGTCAGAAAGGATATATGCACCCCTATGTTCATAGCAGCACAATTCACCATAGCTAAGATTTGGAAACAGCCTAAATGCCCATCAGCAGATGAGTGGATTAGAAAACTCTGGTACATCTACACAATGGAATACTACCTTGCTGTAAGAAAAAAAAGGAGGAATTCTTACCATTTGCAATAGCATGGATGGAACTGGAGAGCATTCTGCTAAGTGAAATAAGCCAGTCAGTGAAAGATAAGTATCACATGATCTCACTCATTTGTGGAATATAAAAATCATTATTAACTGTTGGACAAAAATAGATACAGAGGCATCAGACAGACTGTCAAACTACAGCGGGAAGGCAGGGGAGGGTTGGGGGGCTAAGAGATCAACGGAAGGACTTGTATGCATGCATATCAGCACAACCAATGGACACAAGACCCTGGAGAGGAGAGGGATGAGGGCAAGTGCCGAGGAGTAGGAGAGGCCGGGGGTAGGTCAACAGGAGAATAAAAAGGAGACATATGTACTACTATTTGTAATACCTTAAACAATAAACATGTTTTAAAAAAAGAAGAAGCACCCTTCACAGCCACACCCCACAGGCAACCACATCAATGCTAGGATTATGCCAGAGGAGGACTTTGGCCTCTCCAACAAATTTTGCCTGTTTCCTCTTTGCCTGGACGTAATTCCACAAATGAATGTCACATCCTGGATCCTAAGGCTGCTGGGAGGAAACCATCGTTTATAACGAAAATTGCCAAACACCACCCCACCATACACGCTCGATAGAGTCTCTCAAGAACACTGCTTGGGAAAGGACTGGAGTAGGTTTTACGATAATTCAGTGACATTTCATCTCAACTCCCTAAAATAATTGGTCCAATCATCTGCTTGGAATTTTTGCTATGTGTCAGGGTTTCCCCCAGATTCAAAGACTAAATTCAGACCGTTTCTACAGCAACTATCTGAGAGGCCAAGCACATCCTTAGCAACACAGGTCAAAGGTTTGGGGGGGGGGGAAGGGGAGGTAGAGGGCAAGTTTTGAAAAGATGCCACCACCACTTTTTTTTTTAACATGGGCCACTAACAAATGGGGACCAGGGCTGGTAGTCCTGTGGTTTACAGTTGGTGCTTTCGTTTAATTCACCACAGCCCACACAACACTGACAATCCTCTGCATCCTCACTCTGTGTTCGGGCAGAATAACCACACAGAGGTGACTAACATTTACTGAAAACATGTGCCACATACATGCTGAGACTTCTATGTGAACGATCTTACTGATTTCTCAGAAGAACCCTGTGAAGCAGGACCTATTCAATTTTAGCTCTTAAAGATCACAAGTCAAAATGTGAGGGTCAAAAGAAGTTAAGATCTCCCTACCTGGTTAATTCCACGCCTATGCTCTCATTCACATAGTATTCCCCCACTGAAGGTACAAACATCCTATCACCACCTGACACCCCTTGATTTGTCACAGAGTTTTCCAAAAATTCAATAAAGTTATCATTTTTCATTCAATGGCTGCTCTTCCTTTGCAGATGTTGATATGATTCCCTTCTCAGAGGACCATCACCAGGAGGTTTAGCCCCTACAGCACATAGATTTCTCATTTCCCTTCTGACCTTCATCTCCCCCTTTTTAAAAAATTTTTTAAATTGATTTTAGAGAGGAAGACAGAGATAGAAACATGATCAGCTGCCTCCTACATGCCCCTGACCAGGAAATCAAACCTTGACCTCCTGGTTCATAGGTCAATGCTCAACCACTGAGCCACCCTAGCTGGGCCCATTTTTTTAATCAAGCCAAGTGCTTTGGGTTGAATAGGGTCCCCCTCCAAAAAAGTAACTCCTCATACGTTGGAGTTCTAACTTCCAAGTACCTCACACTACGATCTGATTTGGAGATGGGGACTTTACAGAGGTGATGAAGTTAAAATTAAGTCATGAGGGTGGGTTCTGATCCAATGTGACTGGACTCCTCATAAAAAAAAAAAAGGCAACTGTGGATCCAGAAATGGGCCTAGAGTGAAGACGGTGTGCAGAGACATAGGGGGGCAGATAGCCATCCACAAGCCTAGGGGAGAAGCCTGTGGAAGATCCTCATGGCCCCAGAAGGAACCAACCCTGCGGACACATGGATTTTGACCTCCAGCCTCCAGGTGGGCGAGGTTATACATTTTTATTGGTGAAGCCACTTCATCAGTTAGCTCAGCCCTTGCAAACTAATACACAAAGAAACTAGTTTTCCCTGAGAAAGATGCTGTCATCCCGGGATAGAGGTTGTCTGGGTGGAGCTTTATTCAGCCACTAGAGGCCCGATGCACGAAATTCCTACAGGCGCCTTGGCCTTAGCCCCCACCCACCACCGTCACAGATAGGAGCCTCTGCTGCCTCTGCTGTGGCCTCGCCTGCTGTAGCTTTGTCTGGAAGGAAGGATGTCCGGAAGGACATCCAGTCTAATTAGCATATTACACTTTTATTATTATAGATTACACATGCAGCACCCCAGAGGGTCCACTTGAAGGTTGGCTGAATTTCCTATTGGGCTCCAACCCTCCCAAGAGGCGTTTTCAGACAATCCTGTCACTTCCCCTTCTGTCTGAGTGAGGACAGAGAAGTCTTCTGTCCCACGTCTCAGAACTTATAAGTAACTCAATACACAAGCATCGATTTTTCCCCTTATAAAAAGCTAAGTTATAAACAAGCTTTTAAATAGAGTCAGTTATTTCTCACCATGTTTTGTTTTGTTTTGAAATATATTTTTATTGATTTCAGAGAGGGAGAAAGAGATAGAAACATCAATGATGAGAGAGAATCATTGATTGGCTGACTTCTGCACACCCCCCACTGAGGATCGAGCCTATAACCCGGCATGGGCCTTTAACTGGAATCAAACCCAGGACCCTTCAGTCTACAGACCAGCACTCTATCCATTGAGCCAAACCAGCTAAGGCTCATCCTTTTTGCTTTTTTTTAAAATCCATTAAGGGCTTGGAATTAAATTAATTTTCTTTTCTGCAATTGAGCCATGCAATACTAAAGAACAATGAAGGTGCAGAAAGAGAAGACTGCAACATTGTTTTCAAATATCACAGGCGAGGGGGGTGAGAAAGATGGGACCAGAATTCATAACACCACCAGCACCAAGCAGCACCAAGCATCCTGGGCACCATCTTTTCAACCTCTGCATTGCAGATTATAATTATAAAGCAAGGCCAGATATGAATCAAGAGCGGATTACAAGCTCCCGCACACCATGGTTCCCAGTAAGGTTCAGACCATCACGTCCCTTTTGGCTTCACTCACCGATCGCTGGCACCATCACTATCATTCAAGGTTTAGACAAATCACAGAAGATCAGACCAACTGGCACCATTGACAAGTTAGAGACCCAATTAAAGTGGCCATTAATAAGCTAGAAACAGCCCTGACCGCTTTGGCTCAGTGGATAGAGCGTCAGCCTGGGGACTCAAGGGTCCCAGGTTCAATTCCGGTCAAGGGCATGTACCTTGGTTGTGGGCACATATCCAGTAGGGGGCGTGCAGGAGGCAGCTGATCGATGTCTCTCATCGATGTTTCTAACTATCTCTTTCGCTTCCTCTCTGTAAAAAAATCAATAAAATATATTTTTAAAAATAATAATAATAAGCTAGAAAGAGGCCGACATAAAATCAGGGATGCTGCCTCCACTTGAGGCTGACGAAGAGTGGAAGAAGAAGGGCAGGAGGGGTGGATGTCCCCCCTCAAACTCACACCGGACACGTCTCCCGTGAGGTCAAACACACGCAACACCTCAACCCTGAACGGAAGGGTCGTCCAGGCTGGGTCAAAGGGAAGGGCAGACCCCCAGGGGCACAACAGATGGCTGTCCTGCCGGGGTGCTTCCCTGACAGCCGACACCAGTGGCAGTGAATTCCTGGGGTGCGGGCTGACTGCGCAGAAAGCCGGGAGGAGCAGGCAAAGCACTCTTTCCTCCCCAGCAGGCAGAACATCACAAGGCCTTCCCCGGACTCAAAGGGAGGGTAGGAATCACTGTTCCTCACGACAGGCGCCTGAACTGTCTTTGCCAGTGTTTCCCCCTGAATTCCACAGCCTTTCTGTGTCTGATGAAGCGCACAGAGGAGCATGTCACATCCGGGGCCTTAGGAATTCGGTATGAGGTAAATCCAATTAGACCCCATCCTACTGGGTTTAAATATATATATATATTTTATTGATTTTTTACAGAGAGGAAGGGAGAGGGACAGAGAGTTAGAAAC
>JAAGEH010000297.1:19655538-19667392 GCA_011751065.1 Lasiurus cinereus | reverse complement strand
AGAGAGGAAGGGAGAGGGACAGAGAGTTAGAAACATCGATGAGAGAGCTACTGGGTATAGATAGTGAGATTTAAAGAAAAGGAAAGAAAAAAACCCACAGCACTTTCTATAATACTAGTTCCTTTATAAGTGACCCCGAGGCAAGATTCCAATGACAAAAATGTGCCATCAGGTTCAAGGGTGGCAGGTTAACTTCCTGATTTCTTTAATTGAGTCAAAACCAATGACTGGAATGGTTAAGAGAGTGAGGGGGAAATAAGTTACCCTAGCTTATTTTAAAAAATATATATTTTATTGATTTTCCACAGAGAGGAAGGGAGAAGGATAGAGAGTTAGAAACATCGATGAGAGAGAGACATCGATCAGCTGCCTCCTGCACGCCCCCCCACTGGGGATGTGCCTGCAAGCAGGATACATGCACTTGATCGGAATCGAACCTGGGACCTTTCAGTCTGCAGGCCGCTTGCTCTAACCACTGAGCAAAACCGGTTTCGGCAACCCTCGCTTATTGAGGGGTCGCATACCCTATTTTTATCATGAAAACTTCAAAAATAGCTAGCATTCCGTGGGCATTTAAGTTAAGCGCTTTGGACAACTTATTTCACATCCCAATCTATAAATAGGTCCTGTGACATCCTACAGGGCAGGAGCCAAACCCAGGGACGAGAGGGAGGTCTAGCTGCGAAGAGCAAGCAAGCACAGGCCCTCTGTGTGAGGAAGGTGTGTCCCTCTGTTGTTTAAACACTCTTGTGGTTGTTATTGTTGTTAGTCCTCAACCCGAGGATAATTCTCCACTGATTTTTAAAGAGAGCGGGAGGGAGGGCGAGAGACACAGAGAAAAACATCGATATGAGAGAGACACATCGATTGGTTGCCTCTTGCACGACCCTTTTACCAGGGCCAGAGATTGGCCTGCCACCGAGGTACGTGCCCTTGACCGGAATCAAACCTGAGACTCTCCAGTCTGCCGGCTGACACTCTATCCATTGAGCAAAACTGGCTAGGGTTAACCATGAAGAGCATAAATCCACCATCTCTTTGTTTCTTGTCAAAAGCTACAGGTCCTAATGTCTTAAAATATTTGAATTATGGAAAGAAAAGGTTGATTCAGAATATCACGAAGAAGAAATTCCAATATGTCAGTTTTACAGACTATGTTAAGAGAAATGAAGTTTTCTTTGTGCAATCTATAGCTTGTATGGCTTGGTTTCTTACGTATGCTCAAGTGAAAAATCAAGTGTAGTATAATTAAGGCCTCAGCTGCTGAATGGCTAACTGCTTTTAGTAACAGTTCTTGCACCTAAGGAAACATTCCTGTCTGTTCTCACAAGGACTATAGTAGAGAGAGATTCTTCAAACAACCCCAAAGGATGGAGCATTGGCCTGCAGACTGAGGGGTCCTGGGTTCGATTCCAGTCAAGGGCACGTACCTTGGTTATAGGCACATCCCCAGTAGGGAGTGTACAGGAGGCAGCTGATCGATGCTTCTCTCTCATCGATGTTTCTAACTCTATCTCTCTCCCTTCCTCTCCGTAAAAAGTCAATAAAATATTTTTTTTAAAAAAAAGAAGTAAATCCCAACTGTTTGCTCATTCTCTGATATTGTTGGACCCCCACTTCCTTAACGTAGAATTAGCCGCTCATTTGCACAATAAAGTATAATTATGGTAGCGTGATAGGGTTCTGGCCTCCTTCCCTAGAGAACAGAACCGCAACTTCTCAGCTTGACCTGAGTCACCTCACTTGAACTTCCTCCTGGAAAGGAGAGCTCACAGCCCTGAGTCCCTTACTTGCTTCTCGGATTTATTCCCACAACCCCTTGCGTGGGCCGTGTCTCCATTCTCTAGATGAGAAAAGCAAGGTTCAGAGGTGTGCAAGCAGGGTGCTCCGTGCCCACCGGCTGGTAAATCATAAAACCGGCCCAGCCCAGAAGACTCATGAACTCCACGCCCTGCAAACCACGATAACCTTTCCTTCGGCAAAAGACTCATTTTGCTTCCCAAGGGGAGCTAAGTGAGTTCATTTGCCATGTCCTCTAAACAGGTACCCCCTTCTTTCCAGCGATTTCTCACTTGCTGTCTCCGTTTTTGAAGAAAAATAAAGACAAGCCACTATCAGAGAACGCATCGATGGTCCTCCCCATCTCCTGCTCCCATCCCCTACCGCAGAGGGCACCTGTCCCCAGAAAGTCACTGTAAGAAAGGAAAAAGGGAAACAGAGGCGGGGCCTGGCTCTCCAGGGGCACTGAGAGACCGGATGTGACTTGACATCTCCAAAGAGCCACCCACTCCCAGACGCTGCACCCCTTCCCCCTCCCTGGGGAGGCTGCGAAGAAGGGCCAAAGCTAAAGGACACACACATCCCCCCCAGGTTCCCCAAAGGTGGAAGCAGCCTGTCTCTGTTTTCAATTCTTATTCCACTACTTTCATCTATCATTTATTTCTTTTTTACAAAATATATTTTATTGATTTTTTACAGAGAGGGAGGGAGAGATAGAGAATCAGAAACATCCATGAGAGAGAAACATTGATCAGCTGCCTCCTGCATACCTTCACTGGGGATGTGCCCGCAACCAAGGTACATGCCCTTGACCGGAATCGAACCTGGGATCTTTCAGTCCACAGGTGGATGCTCTATCCACGGAGCCAAAATCGGCTTGTTTTCTTTTTAAAGATTGTGTTCTTTGTTTTCATGTCTTTTAAAAAACTACAGTTGACAAGCAATTTTCTACTAGTTTCAGGTCTACAACACAGTGACTCAACATGTATGTACCTTACAAGATGATCATCGCTGTAAGTCTAGCAACCACTTGTCAGCACCATAGTTATTCGGAGGTTCCTGACTCTATCTGTTCCCTGTGCTACACACTGCACCCCCAGGACTTATTTTTATAACTGGAAGAAAGCCTTCTTTTCTCTCTTACCTCTCTCCTCCCTGCTCTGTCCCAATAGTCGTAAGGATTCTACCCGGAACCCCGTTCTCTGATGAACAGTGAGAGTGCTCAGGTTGTGAAGAGCACAGCTAGCAAAGACACCTTGGGAGAGGGCGATCCCAGCCCCCCAGTTTCTAGGAGATGAGAAGCAGAGCATCTTAGGGCGAGGCACGTCCATATTTCAATCTCAAAGAATGGCTGTATACTTATTTAAACGCCCCAACCTCCACCTGGCCTCCAGTCCACTATGAAGTGAGACTCAACCGCAGCCGCTCCATCCAATGACTGTCTGAGCGGTGGGTGAATGGGGAGAAAGTTCTGAAGAAACGGTGCTCAGAAGCAAAACTTGTCCGACCAGGAACAAACTTCCCCTCCCAGCAACACTCCGTAGCACGACCTCAAGGGACAAGCTGGCCCAGCGACGTCCTAAGTCCCCCGCTCCACCGGGTAGGTGGCCCTTCCCCAAGAAATACCTTATCAACCGAGTCAGGACGTGCCAGCCCTTACCTTCCTGTGAGTCAATAACCGCAGCTGCTGAGACTCCTGCCGGGACCTCAGGTTCTCCCCAGAGGAGCAGGCTGAGTGCCCGGCTCCGCTCCCCAGAAGCCGCTCCCTTCCCCTCGGTCAAACATTAACCACGGCTGCTTTATGGATCCCAGGAGCCATCCCCTGCCATAAACCCTCTCACTGCCTTCACCCCGGGGAAGAAGTCCGTTCGCACCCAAGAAGTTCATTCACGACGAATACATCCCCAAGAAGTTCATTCACGAAGAATACATCCCCAAGAAGTTCATTCACGAAGAATACATCCCCAAGAAGTTCATTCACCACGAATACATCCCCAAGAAGTTCCTTCACCACGAATACATCCCCAAGAAGAAGTTCATTCACGACGAATACATCCCCAAGAAGAAGTTCATTCACGAGGAATACATCCCCAAGAAGTTCATTCACCACGAATACATCCCCAAGAAGTTCATTCACGAGGAATACATCCCCAAGAAGTTCATTCACAACGAATACATCCTTTCTGCATTTTCCGAATGTAGATAAGAAATTAGAAAACAGCCAAAACCGGTTTGGTTCAGTGGATAGAGCGTCGGCCTGCGGACTGAAAGGTCCCAGGTTCGATTCCGGTCAAAGGCATGTACCTTGGTTGCGGGCAAATCCCCAGTAGGGGCATGCAGGAGGCAGCTGATCGATGTCTCTCTCTCATCGATGTTTCTAACTCTCTATCACTCTCCATTTCTCTCTGTAAAAAATCAATAAAATATATTTTTTTTAAAATTAGAAAACAAGGAGAAGGTAGAGCATCAAAACGCTCTGTGTACTCAACTATCTCTAGAGTCTGCGCCCCAGGACCCCAATCCTGCACCTCCCCCCCAGCACCTAACAGGGCTGGCACAGAAAGCTCAGCGGACAAATATCTGAGTAGATTCCATTTCACACACAGGAGCGCAGGATGCCATGTCTGAGCAATGAGGCTGTTCATCGATGAGCGGCCACAAGACGCATAGGATGTGACTCAAGAGAGCACAACAGACACACTCCGGCTGCACCTGTTTCTGAGGTCCTGGGGCGCCTTCGAAGTCTGCAAGCAGCAGCCAGGAGTCACCTTCGCTTAAAACCCATCCTGAGCCCTTTGTTTGGGGGGTGGGAGGGGGAGGGACGGTTTCAGGGCCTGACTGCTGTCTGTCCTGCAAGGGGGACTCAGGCCGGAACAGAGGCTGCTTTCAGCAGAGCCCCCGTAGACGCTGATGGTAGTCGATGTTCATTCTGACATAGATCCGCTCGCCTCCCGCGCCTCCTCTTAGAAGCGGGCTCCTGGAACAGGTTTTGTCCAGATCTGGGCAATCACCTAAAGTAATTAACCGTACGTGGCAGCATTCACCAACGCGGACCATGACTATCCCCGCTTTCGCCTCTGTAATTCTTTGGCACCTGTGTGAGGATCCATTTTGGCTCGCCTCATATCTGGATTTCCCTTTAGAAACTCTGTTAGTTCTCAGACCAGACGGCCTCTTTCTTCAGTCCTTCCCCGTCTCCCGCTTCCAGAGCTAGACTGTCAGGCTAAGGACTTCTCCCTGCGTCTGCGGGAAGGAATACCCTTTTCCTCACAATCCCGAGAACGGATTCACTTACCGAGAAGTTGCTTTCTTCCACCCCAAATGAGATCTCTGGTTAAACAATAAAAGCCAACAGCTCCGGATTCTTTAAGCCAAGGCCTCTTTTGGAGGGATTGCTGGTTCCCACCTGTCAGTCACTCTGGGACTCCACACCGAAGAGAAGAATCAATGTTACTTGCTGACCCTCTGATGTTCATTTCTGGGCTTCTCCGGAGCTGTGCTGTTTTCCACAAGAGCACAGCCCCCTATATAGATGGGCTTCCTCCTTGCCGGATCTCATGATGGCCCTGAGCCTCATTTCTCTGCAGGATCCTGAAAGTGAAACCATCTCATGGCGTGCAGTGGTCAACACACCAGGTAGACCAGCAGGCCCGGAAAGGATCCTTCCTCCTTCGTCTTACCGCCAACAAGACTCTGTTTAGGGAGATGAGGTCAGCGAGGCCAAGCCATTCTCAAATTCTTAACACCTGGGTCTTCCCATTGGCTGCATGAAATGACCTTGTTCTGTAAAACCAAATAGCTGGCACCTGCGGGTTTCACATCCTGGTGAGAGGAGTTAGCTTGACACGCAGGCAGGCAGGCAGGTAAGCCAGCCGCATCCCAGGAACCAACCAGGCAGAAATCATAGGATGTTTTTAGACGCAGAACGGGCTGGAGGGAATGTGAAACTAAGGAAGGTCGGCAGCAATACGGAGAAGGGACCCATGGGAACAGAGAAAGCTCAGGGCCGTTGCTGGGCAAGAACAATGGAGGGAATCCATCAGGTGGCCACACGGGTAAACAGAGAACAGGTGGTAGCAAATATAAGCCCTTAGACCCGTGGTCCTCAACCTTCATAATGTCATGGTGACCCCCAACCATAAAATTATCTTCATTGCTACGTCGTAACTGTAATTTTGCTACTGTTATGAATCGTCATGTAAATATCTGTGTTTTCCGATGGTCTTAGGCGATCCACATTTTGAGAACCATTGCTGTAGACCCTAAGAGCACCTACTGGGGATGTGCCTGCAACCTAGATATGTACCCTTGACCGGAATCAAACCTGGCACCCTTCAATCCACAGGCTGGCGCTCTATCCACTGAGCCAAACCGGTTTTGGCTGTCATATAAATTATTTACACCTCTTTTGCTCTGATCAAAGGAAGCAGTAATTTTTATCTTAAAATTTCCTTATTATTCCTATTGTTACTGAGTCTGTGTGAAAGGACTGAACTACCATTGAAACGGATTCCTAAAATGCAGTGGTGTTCACCCTGAAACACAGGGCAGAAGACGCATGCTCTTAATCTCTGATTTAATCTGGAAGGATGTATGTACACAGTGAAACACAGCTCTCAGAAACAGCCACCCTATTGTCCTGGAGAGCACAGGAAAAGCCTTTGTAATTCAGAGATGTGGCACATTTTTAAACCAATTTTTAACCACATTTTTAAACCAATATGCCACTAGCATAGTTGTATAATAGGGCTGAAAAACAATGCCTAAAGGGATACGTATATATACACTTAAAATGTTGACGTAAACTCTTTTTGCATATATTATCAAAACATTTCCAAACAGCCCTAACCGGTTTGGCTCAGTGGATAGAGCGTCGGCCTTCGGACTGAAGGGTACCAGGTTTGATTCCGGTCAAAGGCATGTACCTTGTTTGCGGGCACATCCCCAGTGTGGGTAGTGCAGAAGGCAGCTGATTGATGTTTCTCTCTCGTCGATGTTTCTAACTCTCTATCTCTCTCCCTTCCTCTCTGTAAAAAATCAATAAAGTATATATTTTTTAAAAAATTCCAAACCCGAAGAGAACTCCTTTTAAAGCAATCCCATGAGATGCTTGTCAAGGATTCCAGTGATAAACCAGGACTGCCAGCCGAGGTTCTTTCCCCCGTGGGTAATGTCTCTCGAAGCCAAAGAAAGAGATTTAAGCAAAAGCGAGGGAAATGTATTATAAGCAAATCCAGTTTTCGTCTATTTGTTGTTTGAGTGGATGTGGGGGCAACTTTCCAAACCAGAACTCTTTAAAGGATCGTTAAATGAGTCAAGACTTAGGTCACAAAATAAATCACTAGACCCCTACGTGACAGGTGGCTATACCTTCTCTACATTCCCACTCCATGAGAGAAAACCAGTAGCAGCTAACAACACAGACGAAAAAAGCTCAATGAGGTCCACCATTTTTTTCTAGCCCCCACCCCCCAAAAGAGTTTTCTGAGTCCAAACAGTACATTTTTAGTAGTAGGGCCCTTAACCGTGGCGGGACAGAGTCATGGGCATTGTGATCTGATTGGTCTTTGGTGAGACCGACCACAATCACTGGTAACGTTCTCCTCAGGCCAACAGCTGAGGTTACAACCTCCCGGTTCACGTGGAAGCTTTGCCAGGACTGAAGTATCTCATTTAATCTTCACAACAACCCTGTGAGGTCGATGTTGTTATTACTGGGATTGCCTTACACTTAAGGAAACTGAGGCACAAAGAAGATACCAATAGATTCTCCAAGGTTGGAATCTGGGTCTTAATCTTTTAAAACAACAAAGCACGCCCTACCCGGCTTGGCTCAGTGGATAGAGCGTCAGCCTGTGGACTGAAGGGTCCCAGGTTCGATTCCGGTCAAGGGCACATGCCTGGGTTGTGGGCTGGATCCCCAGTGAGGGGCGTGCAGGAGGCAGCCGATCAATGATTCTCTCTCATCATTGATGTTTCTGTCTCTCCTTCTCCCTCCCTCTCTGAAATTAAGAAATAATATTTTTAAAAAACAACAACAAAGCACTTTAACCGCCACCCTCAGCGGAGCTCCAGTAACAACCCGCTGACCACGTTTCCCCCACCACCCAGTTCCCCACGAGGAACAGCAATCAGGGGTGGCTCAAGTGCCTTAAGCAGATTGATCAACTCACAGATCCTCAGCCAAACTATCAATACCTCCAACCCCAATAACAGTCCCACCCGCTGTCCCCCCCATCCCCCCTTTTCTGAGACTTCCATCTCTGGGATTCTTGCCCCAGTTGGTCACCTGCGAGATAGCATTTCCATGAACAGATAGCACCAACCACTTTGTCCCAGGGACAACCCGTCTCTCCAGCCGATGTCCTCTGAGGTTTCCTCCTGACCGCCTCTGTCATGGAGCCTTGGTCTCGCTCGGCTGGCGAATATCCAGTTGGTGGAGGGGGCAGCTAGACAGTCAGGAGCTGCGAGAGCAGTCAGGGTCTGCAGGGGATGTGGGAGACGTGCCAAACCAAAAAGAGCAAAAAATAGCAGAGCCAAATCTGAAGGAAGCGGAGGCAAAAAAAAAACACAAAACACAAAAAACCCTCCAGGATGTGGTCTAACTGCCAACACAGCATCTTAGTAGGGCAGCCTAGAAGCTTAGGAAGAGGTGTTTTTCTGAGACACGAAGGAGGGGGGTGACTTTCTCCTGGTCTAGGGGCATTGCAACCTAGTGTATTCATCCTCTGAACCCCCACCTCAGTGGGGCACTTGGTTTGATTTCAGCCGCTGAGTTGCCCGCTCAGACTACCTCTGAGTGTGTTCCTTTTCTGCAAATAAATTCTCGTCTGCTTTGGCTGCTCTCTGTCGCTTGTTTGGAGTTGTTCCTACTAGAAGACAAGAACTGAGGGTGCAGAGTTCTGTCTACCGCTGACCCGGTCTCTCTCTCCGCTGCTCTGGCGGAGGGTCACCCCGTTCCAGAGCAAAGGAGGAGCTGGTGCGCTTTAGTGGAGCTCCGTGCAGACCGGCCAGGTCTAGCCACCCGTGTTGTTCCAAGTGCTGCACCTGACTCGAGGTACACATTGACCCCAGCGATAACCGGATAGTTCCTGACTCGGTGGGCTGTCTAAAATGTACCCCCACCCCGCCGAAACCAGTTTGGCTCAGTGGATAGAGCATCAGTCTGATTGATGTCTCTCTCATTGATGTTTCTAACTCTCTATCTCTCTCCCTTCCTCTCTGTAAAAAATCAATAAATTTAACAAGTAATAATAAAATGAAATGTACCCCCCCCATGACGGAACATTTTGTCTACGCCTGGGGTATCCTGTGGTCCCCGCTACAACAATGCTGAACTGTTGACTTTGTTTTGGAATCTATCATTGGTCTATGGCAAAGATTTTCAACTGGTGTGCCAAGGGATTTTTTAAAACATTCAATACCTGACCATCCAGTCAGGGGCACAGACCTCTTTTCCCTTAGAATGTCAAATAGAAAACTGACAACAGCCAACTCAATAGCCATCCAGTCAGAATGAATCAACATTATACCTATTTGCCCTAACTGGTCTGGCTCAGTGGATAGAGAATCGGCCTGAGGACTGAACGGTCGCAGGTTCGATTCCGGTCAAGGACATGTACCTTGGTTACGGGCACATCCCCAGGAGGCAGCTGATCAATGTTTCTCTCTCATCGATGTTTTTAGCTCTCTATCCCTCTCTCTTCCTCTCTGTAAAAATCAATAAAATATATATATTTTAAAATTATACCTATTTTTTGTCAGACCAGCAAAAAGTATATTTTTTGGTGTGCCGAAGAACTTTGGTAATTAGTTTCTGTGTGCCATGAGATGAAAAAGGTTGAAAAGTGCTGGTCCACTGGGACCTTGACCTTTAATTTCCTACCTTTGGAATACAGAGCTCTTTGGTCCTTTTCTTTTTTGGTCATGAAGCAAAGGAAAGTGGGTAGAGTTACCAGTGGATCTCAGTGTCAGTGGCATCGTTCCTGAGCCTGACACCGGCAGTGAGAATTCACTTCTCCCCTCTTTATTCAGATCGCTAATAAATGAGCTGACTCTTCTTTAAGGGGGAGTGTTTAAGGCCACAGACTTTGGAGATTGGCAAATTGGGATCTGAATCCCAATTCTAATGCATTTCTTTGACTTCCAAATGTCTCACCACGTGGGTTTGGAAGTCTTAGACTAGATAGATCTTCAGAATCCAACCCCAACTCTGTTTGTGCTCAGAACTGCGTGGCCTAATCAAGAGGTAAAACACAGGTGGGTTAGGGATCTTCATTAGGGGGGATGGTTGAACTCTGTTGAAAACTGATACCAAGATGTTTAAGTATAGCCCTGACCGGTTTTGCTCAATGGATAGAGCGTCAGCCTGTGGACTGAAAGATCCCAGGTTCAATTCCGGTCAAAGGCATGTACCTTGGTTGTGGGCACATCCTCAGTAGAGGGTGTACAGGCGGCAGCTGATCACTGTTTCTCTCTCACCGATGTTTCTGGCTTTCTATGCCTCTCCCTTCCTCTCTGTAAAAAAATCAATAAAATATATTTTTAAAAAAATAAAATGAAAAAAAAAAGATATTTAAGTATATTGATGGTGGGAAGAGGAGATCCCAATATGTTCCCATACTTTTCTAAAGAGCCTTTCAACTTTATTCCACCACCTTAAGAATATTTTCCTAGCCCTAGCCTGTTTGGCTCAGTGGATAGAGCATTGGCCTGCGGACTGAAGGGTGTCGGGTTCCATTCCAGTCAAGGGCTGGAGGGCTCAGGAACACACCTGCAGTAGACCCTGGAGCATGCTGGCATTATTCCATGTGAGGACATGGGCCCTAAAAGGAAGATATTACCCTCATATTATAAAGGAGAAACCATTTCTAATCTAAAGGTTCCATCACCACCCAAGGTGACTCAACAGGAAGAGGTGGACCGGGTCTGTGGGACTCCAGTTCTCTGAGTAAATCCAATGAGTGCTCAGAGCTCAGAACACTTCTTCCTGAAATCCAACTCCCAGGCCTTCTGGGCCCTGGTGTTCCATTGTATCCGTCCTTTCTTTTCTTTCTTTTATTTTTTAATATATTTTTATTGATATTTTACAGAGAGGAAGGGAGAGGGATAAAGAGCTAGAAACATCGATGAGAAAGAAAGACATCCATCAGCTGCCTCCTGCAGGCCCCCCACTGGGGATGTGCCCGAAACCAAGGTACATGCCCTTGACCGGAATCGAACCTGGGACCTTTCAGTCCGCAGGCCGACGCTCTATCCACTGAGCCAAACCGGTTTCATCTCCCGTCCTTTCTTGAGGGCTGGAGAAACAGACATCAAGTCCCCGGACCCAAATCCTCCCTTCCCATCCCAACGCCATCCCAACCACCACCCCAACCACCACCTGCGACTTTTCTCCCAGTGACCAGTCCCTGGGCTTCCCTCATCCTGGACACCCTTTTCAACCAGAGCCAGCGCTTCGGGGTTCCTATGCCACCTGCCCTCCCCCACCCGGTGGGACCGGGCCCTCCGATCAGCGGCTGGGACCAGTGCTGGAGCACTCCCGCCATCAAACTCCTCACCAAGAACGGGCGCTTCTCCCCAGAGGCTGTGCTTGGTGGGGATGCTCAGAGCAAGCTCACAGGCACACACACACACACACACACACCGTGCTCCTCTGCTGCTCCCCTGGTTGTGCAGGAGGGGAAATTCCAGACAAGACTTGTTCAAGCCGGAGATCACAAGGAGCATCCGGGACTCAGAAGAGCGAAGTCCACAGCGCGTGTTCCTGTCTCCCTCTCTCTCTCTGCCAATTTCAGTTTCCAATTATCTGTGTCCACTGGAAATTTCCCCTTAAAAATGATGCTCCGGCCCTAACCGGTTTGATTCAGTGATAGACAGTCGGACCGAGGACTGAAGGGTATGGAGTTCGATTCCAGACAATGGCACACACCTTGGTTGTTGGCACATCCTCAGTAGGGGTTATGCAGGAGGCAGCTGATCGATGTTTCTCTCCCCCTTTCTCTCTGTAAAAATCAATAAAACATATATTTCTTTTTTATTTTATTGACAGAGAGGAAGGGAGAGGGATAGAAAG
>JAAGEH010000297.1:19480236-19636771 GCA_011751065.1 Lasiurus cinereus | reverse complement strand
ACTAGAATTCTGTTTCTAATACTATAAAATTGGCAAGAACTTAAATGCCCAACAACAGAAACTGATTAAATAAATTCTCATTAAGATAATGAGCTAGGATGCAGCCATTTTTTTTTCCAAATATATTCCTGCCCCATCCTCTTTCAAAGACTCCCATTGCAGAAATACACTGAGTGGCCAGATGATTAGATCTCTGAACACACAGTGATCCGGCCACTCAGTGTCTGATGGACCACTTGAGTTGGGCCGGAACTGACTGATCCTCCCTCTTTGCTGTTTCCCGAACACATTACTGCCCTGGCATGCTCAGCCTGGTAAGTGGGGAGAGCAAGCCTTGGCAGCCAAAACAAGTCCGCAGGCAAAGAGCTGGGGTGCTGGCAGCGGGAAGGAGGACAGGCATAAACAGAAATGGTGGCCAAGGGGATACGGGCAGAGCCCCAAAGGCTGCATTTGTCTCCAGCCCTCCTCTCCCTGGTTCCAGATCCCACTCTGACTTCTGCACCAACATCCCAGTCCATCGATGTGCCAAGGGCATCCTCACATGAGATACAAAATCAGGGGCAGCTGAAACCGGTTTGGCTCAGTGGATAGATCGTCGGCCTGCGGACTGAAAGGTCCCAGGTTTGATTCCGGTCAAGGGCATGTACCTTGGTTGCAGGCACATCCCCAGTTGGGTGTGTGCAGGAGGCAACTGATCGATGTCTCTCTCTCATCGATGTTTCTAACTCTCTATCCCTCTTCCTTCCTCTCTGTAAAAAAATCAATAAAATATATTTTTAAAAAATCAGGGGCAGGAGGGAAGGCATGGACAAACCAGGAAGGGGGACGGGAAGCCATATTCACGGGGTAAGCTAGGCACTGGTGAAGGCTGTGCAAAGCCCTAGCTATCCTCCTGCTGCTGAGTGGCCAGCCACACAAAAGCTTCCTCATCTTCGTTTTTTTGTTTGTTTGATTTTTAATTTTTTTAAATATATTTTATTGCTATTTCACAGAGAGGAAGGGAGAGGGATAGAGAGTTAGAAACATCAATGAGAGAGAGACAGCTGCCTCCTGCTCACCCCCTGCTGGGGATGTGCCCGCAACCAAGGTACATGCCCTTGACCGGAATCGAACCCAGGACCCCTCAGTCCACAGGCCGACACTCTATCCACTGAGCCAAACCGGTTTCGGTGGCTTCTTCATCTTTGTCACGGCCCATCCCCATCCTGGTGTCGGCAGGTGATGCGGGACAGATTGCACACAAACCAGGCGGGCAAGGAGAACAACTGGGCCGCCATGGGCCTGTGAACTGGGATGGGGAGGATGAACGAAGTCAGATCGGCAAGAGACAGGCTGGTTGGCAAAGGAAAGGGTGCCAGGCAGGCCGCCCTCCTCAGCCACAGTTCAAGCAAACGAGCGGGCCGGGCAAAGCAAAGGTTTTCCATGCCAGCCCTGGACCAGGAGCTGGGAGCTGAGCCCGGATCTGGGTGGGGAAGAGAACTGGGCAGCTGAGGAAGGCAGGACTGAGTATGGGCTGATGGTGCCCTTGTAGCCAAGTGCTGTGTGCTGCCAGGGCTGGGGGTGGGTGACACTGAAGCCCATCCCTTTGCAAAGCTGAATAAACAGTCCTGGCAGATTTCCCTCAGATGCTCACGTCTTGAGTTTGCAGGAAGTTCACACGCCATCTCTATTTATTCCCTCAGCTTTCCCTCTCTCTTCTCCCTCACACTCTCCACGCTGGGCAAACCCACAACAAAGGCTCCCAGGTCCGATCTCCACAGTTCCACCCAGCGCCTTCCCTTACTCCTGTGCACCAGCCTTCCATGGGCAAACACATACACACACACACACACACACACACACACACACACACACACCACTGTCAAGAACTATGGCTCTAGCCAGTTTAGCTCAGTGGGTAGAGTGTCAGCCTGTGGACTGAAGGTGGAGGGTTTGATTCTGATCAAGGGCATGTACCTCGGTGGCAGGCTCCATCCCTCTCTGTCCCTGGTCAGGATGCAGCCAGGATGAGTATGGAAGGCAGCCAATGGATGTGTCTCTTTCACATTGATGTTTCTCTCCTTCTCACTCTCTCTCTGTCTCTCCTCCTCCCTTCCACTCACTCTAAAAAAATAAATAAATAAATAAATAATCAATGGAAAAATCTCCTCGGGTGAGGATTAACAAAACAGAGAACTATGAGGGTCTGAGATTTGCCCTCCTTGCAAGCTAACAACGGAGCCTCCCACAGTTTCTCTGATTCTGGCAGAAGACAAACTCCTTGATCGGTCAGACTTCATGCCTCATGGGGCAGTGAGTGGCCTGAGCATCAGCATATTTAGCATTGGTTTCCCCACCTCCAGTGCCCACAGTACCACACAAAGAGGACCACTCGCTCACACAGGGAGGGCACTAAGGAGAGGAAGCCAACACTTAGGGAACCTGAAGCTTTTTTTTTTAATATATTTTATTGATTTTTTTACAGAAAAAGGAAGGAAGAGGAATAGAGAGTTAGAAACATCGATGAGAGACATCGATCAGCCGCCTTCTGCATGCCCCCTACTGGGGATGTGCCCACAACCAAGGTACATGCCCTTGACTGGAATCGAACCTGGGACCTTTCAGTCCGCAGGCTGACGCTCTATCCACTGAGCCAAACCAGTCTGGCAGGAACCTGAAGCTTTTATAGGGAGCGAGTGTGCCTAGCTCATGTTCTGTAAGGAGACATAATTGCTGTCTTCCAAGACCGTTTGCTGGCCAAAGACCTCTGAAAAGAGAGTGCCAACGAGAAACCAAAGAGTCACCAGTGCCTCCTCACAGACATGCGGAAACACAGGAGAGGCCTGGGGAACTCCCGCCACATCCACCTGCCCACACTCCATAATCTTTAAAGCCCCCACAGTTGATCCCGTTGTAGAAGCCCCCCATCCCACCTCCGACTTCCCAGTAAACACGGGAAACTCGGCCCCCTTCTGAGTGGCTGGCCTCGCCTCAAGTGAGCATGTTTCCACGGGGATGACTCTTGCTCCAAGTCTTGCCAAGTTACGGTAAATGTATAGACCCTGCCTTCTGACCTGAACATTCCATTCCAGAGGGCAGAGATTCAGTCTTCTGCCTCTCAGCATCCCTGTGGCATGAAGCATTATACCTCTACACCAAGCATGTCAAACTCAAAGGCAAACACTGGCCAAATAAACAAGGCAGGCAGCCCGAGGGCCACGCGAGTTTGACATGCTTGTTCTGCCCTCTAGAAAACACAGACAGGAAAGCAACTGAGAAATATCACGTTCTTGGGCTATTAGACCCCTGTCAGCTACACACACACACACACACACAGGATATTTGGGGGGAAACACACTAAACAGAAGCCCTTACCTGTCACCTGAAAGCTCACCTCCCCTCACCACCCTCCTCCCAATGCCCTGGCCCTGGAGCCAGACCTCCCATGACCCCCTGCAGCCCTTACAGGAGGGCCTGTCAGGAGTGGAGGACTGGTCCCTTGGCCACAGGAGAGAAATACTGACCGTGAGAGGGTACTTGTTTGAAAAGAACCACTCGATTCAAAGCAAAACAAACCAAAGAATGTTATCCCTTGGAAAGCCAACTTGCAGCTAATCTCTGGCATGAAAAACACCCCCTCCCTGTGATGCAATACCATCCCCAGGTGGCCCAGCACACCCACCTCTCACCCAGCTGTAAACGGGTAAACCAAAGACACCTTCCGTGGGCATTTTAGAATTTATGGCCCACTTGACAGCTGATTAAACCCAGATGTGCACTGAACACACACACACACACACACACAATATTAAATTATCTCCTCTAATCCCCCATTGAATGTGCATGAATTTTGTGCACTGCGTCACTAGTGGAAACATAAAAGTCCCAGCATGCCACCCCCTCCCACCCCTGCGCCAGGCCTCTGAGTGCCACATGTCTGTCACAGCAGGATCTGGGGGTCTGCATCACAGGCCCTCACATCCTCGTCCAGGACTGGCCATGCCCCTCCCTCTCTCCGTCCAGATACAGCCCTGCCCCTGGCGCCATCCCCACACTTTCTACCACCACCTCCATCCAAGGAGCTGGGAATCCTGGAACCTGGGGGTTCACCGTTTTCTCTTGAAAAGCTTTTCAGTGAATTCTGCAGCATATAGTAACCAAAATGTATTACCTCTGGATTTCTCCCACTGGGGTCCACACGGGTCTACCGACATGAAAGCTACAGGGGCATCTTCCCAAAGGTCAATGTCACCGGCAGCTATTCGTTTAACACACTGGACACGATGAAGGAAGCTCTGCTGTGGAAGGAGACACACAGGGACGGGGCTGGAATGCTGATATGAGAGAAGTCTAGGCCAAGGCCACCGCAATGTCAGTGAGGCCTACATGCAGCCTGCAGCGGAGTTACAGACACCCCCGCACCTCCCTCGGACAGCAAGCTCTGGCCTGGGGTCCGGTCTTGGCCAGTGCCCTGAGGTGGGTCTGCTGAGGGAAGCAGGGGTTGAGGGGTTTCATGGTAGCCAGGGGCTGAGGGGAGAGGGGGCTGGGGTACAAAGGTTCACTTATAAGAATAACTTTTGAGGATCTAATGCAGTGGTTCTCAACCTTTCTAATGCTGCAGCCCTTTCATACCGTTCCTCATGTCGTGGTGACCCCCACCCATAAAATTATTTTCGTTGCTACTTCATAACCGTAATTTTGCTATTGTTAATGAATTGTAATATAAATATCTGTGTTTTCTGAGGGTCTTAGGCGACCCCAGTCAAAGGGTCATTCGACCCCCAAATGGGTCGCAACCCATAGGTTGAGAACCACTGATCTAATGGATAGCACCTATAGTTACTATGGTGTTGTGTACTTGGAAGTAGATCTGAAGCATTCTCACAAAAATAAAAGCAACTTTGTCACGTGATGTGTGTGCTAATTATCTTGATCTTTGTAATCATATATTTATGCCATCATATTGCACCCTTGAAATATATACAATTCTATTTTTCAGTTATTCCCTCAATAAAGTTAAAAATAAAATTTGCAAGTATCAGCCTCCTAAGAAACATCAGAGACGGCCAGACCCTACCAAATTTATTACATGGATAGGCCCCTAGACACGACCCAGGCCAATGCTCTTGTGCTGAGAAGAAAACAAAGTCAAGAAGTAAACTGGCCCAAACCGGTGTGGCTCAGTGGATAAAGTGTTGGCCTGTGGACTGAAAGGTCCCGGGTTCGATTCCGGTCAAGGGCATGTCTCTTTGTTGCAGGCACATCCCCAGTAGGGGGCGTGCAAGAGGCAGCTGATTGATGTTTCTAACTCTCTATCCCTCTCCCTTCCTCTCTGTAAAAAAGCAATAAAATATATTTTAAAAAAACAAACACACACATAAAAAGAAGTAAACGGACTTGCTGAAGCCACTCAGCTAGTTAGAAACCAGGCTGGGACCGGAGCTAGCTAGAAACCAGGCTGGGACCATCGTATCAACCTCTCCCACCAGAGTCTGTTGCGTTGCCTGAAATTCCACCATCACAACTTCCCTTCTCAATTCACAAGCCCTAACTCCACCCATAAGCAATTTGATGTCCCTGTCGAATGTTACGAGGCACACTGCCCCTCCTCTTTCATCTCGTGTTATTATTGCCTGATTAACTATCTGTCTTGCCCCACAAACAGATCTTCTTCTGAGCTCCATCCGGGTAAAGAGAAGGTATTTCTTGCTTGCCGTTGTATCCGGAATCCAGTACACAGTGGGTTCTCATGATTAATATCTCAATAGTCACTGTTTGAGAAAAAAATAACTGAGTGAACGAACGATCACCACCTTCTCAGAGCACAGCCCTAGTCAGGCTACAGGAGGCGTGGTACATATAACCAGCTACTCTCCTCCTCAGTGCTAGCCACGACAGGTCGATGATTTGATGAGAAAGAGAGGAAACAAATCCACAAGAGCATTTTAAGGAAGACAGGCTGAGGCGAGAAGCCAATCCTATCTGATAAAGAGGGGATATGCTAATTGACCATCATTCCATCACAAAGATGGCTGCACCCACAGCTGAGGCCAAGTTCCCATAAGGAGCAATCAGCAGGGACCTGAGGCTATGCCTTCTCCCACTCTGTAGGGCTTGACAGGGGACCTCAGGCCACATCCCCCCACCTATTAGGGCTTGACAGGAGACCTCAGGCCACGCCCCTGCCCTGGCATCAGGCTGGGGGACCTCTGGCCATGCCCCCCGCCTGGCAGGGCTTGACAAGGGTGGGAGTGGCCAGCTCTGGATCTAGCCCTATGAGTGGTGCAGGGGGAGGGCCGGCCAGATCTGGGTCTCACACAATTTTGAGGTGCATATGAGTGGGCAGGGACTTGACTCTGGGTCCCGTGGTGCGCCCCAGACTCTGACAGGAGGAAGGTCTTCCTATACATTTTAGTAATTTTCTTTCATCTCTGACACTTCTATTATAGAGAAAGGGCAAATAGCAATATTAAATTATTTCCTCTAACTAACCTCCTTTTAATGTGCACGAATTTTGTGCACCGGGCCACTCGTGGAAGCATAAAAGTCCAGAGCACCTGACTCAGATCAAGAGACTCGAGTTGAATGAGCCGGAGACGCACAGGAGACCCCGTGCAAACGGCCTGGCCCCTAATTGTGTGTGGGACTCCGCCCAGCCGGGGCCCCATCTCCCCCTGGCGCAGCCGTTGTTTCCAGCCAGAAACTGGCTCCCTGGCTCGCGTCCTTCTCCTTCACCAAACACAACGCCTGAGCCATTAATTTTCTCTCTGTGCAGGGAGCCTGCCAGGACTTTCCTGGAGCTGATGAGTCATGTTCCCTGAGCACAGAACATCTCCCGAGGGAAGCGAGGTCTGGGGGGCCTCCCACCCCCAAGTGAAGCTCTGCCCGGGGGTGCACAGACTCGGAAGCACCCAGGAAAGGCCCTGTTGGAGGCGCTGGGACAAAGCAAGCAGGTGTGCTCCTGCCTTTCTCTGATCCCCGGCTCTCTTCATTTCATCATCGGATTCTTCAATGCTGATCCCTCCCCCCCCAAAAAAAAAAAAGAGGAAAAAGAGAAAACAGAGGTTCCCAGAGCTGGGCTGGTTAAGTTCCTACTCCTTTGGATGTCTGCGGGCAATAGTGGACGATATTTCCATTTTTAATGCGATGTTCCTCTTGATTCAGAGAGGTTAGTCTCGTGGGGGATTTGATGTAAGATGGCAGGTGAATTTTGAGCCAAGGTTAAAAACAAAACTTTAGAACTGGCCGAGACTGGTTGTGCTCAGTGGATAGAGCATCAGCCTGCAGACTGAAGGGTCCCAGGTTCGATTCCAGTCAAGGGCATGCACCTTGGTTGTGGCACATGCCCAGTGAGAGGTATGCAGGAGGCAGCTGATGGATGTTTCTCTCTCTCATCGATGTTTCTAGCTCTCTGTCCCTCTCCCTTCCTCTCTGTAAAAAATCAATAAAATATATTAAAAAAAACAACTTTAGAACTCAATACAAAAGCACATCCTTCGCTCTTCTAATAATAAAATGTGTAAAGGGTTTTCCGAGCGGCATGCAAAAATGTGTTGCTTTACTTGTAGTTGATGTGAAAGAAGAAAGAAACCGGATTCATGACCTCTGTGCTCTCGGTCCAAAGGTATAGAGAGACACAAGCTAGAAATAGAAAGAGGGGAGGCGGCGCGCTGCCCAGGTTAGGACAGACTGACCGGGCTGACCATCTGTGGACATCAGCTGAGGCTGCTCCCAACACAGCGCCAAGAGCAGCTCAGGGATGTCAGGCCCTCAGGGTGTCTGCCCCACTCACGTGACAGGGACGTGGTGTGCTTCTCGTGACCCTCCTTTTACTTCCCAAGACGTGAGGAGCACACACTTAACGACGACAATGAGTGAGCCTCCACTACCACACCGCCCTAAGCCATTTCCCGCACAGTCTGACTCTGCTGTCATCTATGGTCACCACCAACAGCCTATGGGAACCAACCCCAGAAACTGCAACCATTACCAGAACGAAAAGAATAGCCACATCCAAACCGGAGCAGGCTTCAGTGGTTCAAAAACGCTTAGCCCTCGCCCTGACCGGTTTGGCTCAGTGGATAGAGCATCGGCCTGCGGACTGAAAGGTCCCAGGTTCGATTCCGGTCAAGGGCATGTACCTTGGTTGCAGGCACATCCCCAGTAGGGGGCGTGCAGGAGGCAGCTGATCAATGTTGCTCTTTCATCGATGTTTCTAACTCTCTATCCCTCTCCCTTCCTCTCTGTAAAAAATCAATAAAATATATTGAAAAAAATACATAAAATTATTATTTTTTAAAATGCTTACCCCGAACCATCAACAAATACTTGTTTCATAAAGCAGGATGAGAGGATCCTTCCTGCTTTAGGCATAGCTTCCTGTGTGAAAGATGGTACACGATATTCTATGGCTACTTCATATTATATACGTGACAACTAGAACCCAGAACTCTGCAGAGAGACAACAGCCTCATCATTAATTTGCACAGTCATTTCCCCAAGGTTAAGTGGAGAAGACGCACTGTGGAGCCGCAGCTGCTGTCATCTCCGTGCCGAAGGCAGGGAGGGGGTGTATCGATTGCTGACCGGGCCGTTTGGAGGGTTATCATTCACTGTGTATGGAAATTACCCTGTCGAGAACGTCAAGGTCAGAGGCTTGGGGATCCTTCCCACCTGGCCCAGAAGCAGAGTTCAGGATCCGGGTGGTCAGGACCAGATACACCTGGAAGAGCTCTCCGGCCAGACATGAGGGAGGTGGGGCTGCATCCGCACCCCTCGGCAATTGACAGGTGTCCTCTGAGGGACGCAGGAACGAAGGGAAGGGTTTTCCAGATTGTATTTGGGGCAGAGACGATAAATCAAAAGTCAGTGTGTCGCCCTGGTTGGTTTGGCTCAGTGCATAGAGCACCGGCCTGCAGACTGAAAGGTCCCAGGTTCGATTCTGGTCAAGGGCATGTACCTTGGCTGAGGACTCATCCCCAGTGGGGGGCGTGCAGGAGGCAGCTGATCGATGTTTCTAACTCTCTGTCCCTCTCCCTTCCTCTCTGTAAAACATCAATAAAATATATATACTTTTTTAAAAAGTCAGTGTGTCAGAGTCAGGAAAGGAACTTTCCTGGGCTAAGTGAGCACTGATCATAACTGGAGAACCGGGGAAAAAACACGTTGCATCTGGCAGCAGGGAAAGGGAAGATTCCATGTGTCAAGGTTAAAGAAAAGTCTCTCCTATTTGAAGTGAGACTTGCATTGGAACCTGCAGAAGGGCTATCAGCTAAGTAGGAAAGTAGGAGAGAGAGAACTTTATGAACTTAAAAGTTTCATCCCAGTTGAAATAGAGAATTAACATTGAAAATAATAAGAAAGCCGCCGAAACCGGTTTGGCTCAGTGGATAGAGCGTCGGTCTGTGGACTGAAAGGTCCCAGGTTCGATTCCGATCAAGGGCATGTACCTTGGTTGCGGGCACATCCCCAGTAGGAGGCGTGCAAGAGGCAGCTGATGGATGTTTCTCTCATCGATGTTTCTAACTCTCTATTTCTCTCCCTTCCTCTCTGTAAAAAAATCAGTAAAATATATTTTTAAAAATAAAAATAAAAAATAAGAAAGTAGTTAAGCGAGAGGTTGGCCTGCTACCTCTGGCTATAACACCATGAGGAGTTTTATCCTGCGGGCACCTTCGCTCCATCAGGAGCAGCTGCTGGAACGGTAGGTGGAGGGTTCTGAGGCGGTGTTTGCACTTTGAGGAAAGTCATGATCAATCAGCAGTGTCTGCCCTGGCACCGGCTGGGGATGCCCAGGCGGCGTGTCTGCTGATGGTAAGGAGCACCTTAGAGGTTGGAAAGCAAGACACACTCCACTAAACAGAGACCCACATGTTTACTGCGAGAGAAAAATCTGCCCCCAAATTTTAAAATGTCAAACTTCGTGCTGAAAAAAAAGACGCTATCATGATTGTATCTTAGATTTAGCTTTTCTATTGTTTCATTTGACAAATGTGCCCGCTAGAAGCTTGGCACCAGGAATAAAAATGGGCAAAACCAATGGCTTCTGCGTTCTCAGAGTTCCCAGTCGAGGAAGGGAAATAGATAAGTGAGCTGACTGCCAGAGCAGCAGGGTGTCAGTTGAGGATACTGCGGAAGGTTGGGAAATGGAACCCCAAACCTGGCCCTGCGAAGGCTAATGCACACGGCAAAAGGCGGGAGAGGGCGCTTCGCAGATGCCATTAAATAAGAATTGTGAGATGGGCCGAAACCGGTTTGGCTCAGTGGATAGAGCGTCGGGCTGTGGACTGAAGGGTCCCAGGTTCGATTCCGGTCAAGGGCACGTACCTTGGTTGTGGGCACATTCCCAGTAGGAGGTGTGCAGGAGGCAGCTGATCAATGTTTCTCTCTCATGGATGTTTCTCTCTCTCTCTCTCCCTTCCTCTCTGTAAAAAATCAGTAAAATATATATATACATTTTTTAAAGAATTTTGAGATGGGAAGATTAGCCCAGTTTATCTGAATGAACTGTGAATGCATGCACGCATCTCCTTCTGCAAGGGAAACTGCATACTAAGCAGGAGAAGACAATGGGACCACAGGGGCAGAGGCCAGGGTGAGGCAATCACTAGCCGGTGCCGAGGAAGGATGGCAGCCACCGGAAGCTGGAAGCGGGAAGAGGCAGAGGACAAATTCTCCCCCAGCTCCTGGAGAGAGCAGAGCCCCACCTACACTTCGATTTGGGCCTGGTGATGCTGAGGTCAGACTCGTGACCTAAAAGAACACATTGCCGTTGAGTCCACACGTTTGCTGACACTTGGCTATGACAGTCATAGGGGATCCATACACAGTTTGCAAGCGGGTAGGAGAGCGGCTCCTTCCGGGTTCCTGGGTCCAGCGTGGGGGTGGACTCTGGCTGAGTTAGAACAGAAGGCTCCCCGGGAAGGCTCTGCGGTTCTTTCTCTCTCTCTCTCTCTTTTATTTAAAATATATTTTATTGATTTCTTACAGAGAGGAAGAGAGAGGGATAGAGAGTTGAAAACATCGATGAGAGAGAGACATCTATCAGCTGCCTCCTGCACGCCCCACACCGGGGACGCACCCGCAACCAGAATACATGCCCTCGACCAGAATCAAACCTGGGACCTTCCAGTCTGCAGGCCAACGCTCTCTCCACTGAGCCAAACCGGTTTCGGCTCTGCGGTTCTCTTATGTGATATTTCTAGGATCTAGAGGAGCTGGAAGAGGAAGCTCAGAGAAAGGGGCTGACCCCCGCAGTGAAAAGGGGCTGACCACCCTCTCCTTTCTTACATCTTATTATTTCCCTCCTGCTTACAAAGCGTGAAGTCAATCCACAGCGTTTTGGGGAAAAAAAAAAAGGAGAATTTGGGGTTGAAGCAGAAAGAGACCACGTATGACCCTTCTGTACTTCACTGTACTACGTCCTTGGCTTTTTGGCTCGGGAATCTCCCATCCATCACCGACACCTAGAACAACTCGGGAAGTGTGTATTAGGTTGCTTAGCAACCCGCACTGTTTACGTGACGAACTCCTTGCCTGGACATATATGAGTATAACTGTCTCTCTGCGGATTGTAACGGAGTCACAAGTCTGCTTTTATGAGGTCAGGAGAGAATAAGAGCATTATTCGCCCCAGTGATTGCCTGCAGCTACTGAAACGAAGCAGAGCTCTAAGACCTTCAGGGGAGATGACTCAGGAGGCTTACAGGGAGGACAATGAGGATGACCGGGGAGGACAAGTTTCCGGAAGAGACTGGAAATAAATCCTATTAATATCACCCTTCCAAAGAGGCGGAGGAGATCCGGTCCACGGGTCTCTGTCAGCCAGGGCACCAGTGCTGGCCTGAGGTGGTCAGTAGAATCAGTAGAATTGATGTTAGTCACCATCGATCTCTTGCGTTGTTCTTGAATTGGGCCTTAACACCCAGCACTTTCTTGGGAAGATGTAATGCTCATGACCTGTGGATAAAAAGAAAACATGAGCTGAAACCGGTTTGGCTCAGTGGATAGAGCGTCGGCCTGCAGACTGAAAAGTCCCAGGTTCGATTCCGGTCAAGGGCATGTATCCTGGTTGCGGGCACATCCCCCGTAGGGGGTGTGCAGGAGGCGGCTGATCAATGTCTCTCTCTCATTGATGTCTCTCTCTCTCTCCCTTCCTCTCTGTAAAAATCAATAAAATATATTTTTTTAAAAAAACATGCTAAACGTAAAGCATACCCAGCTATTGGCAAATACCCTATATTGCTATTGGTATAAATAAGCCTATAAGCAAGGGATTCGCCTTTAAGCCACTGGAACTCACTGTCATTTGGGCCACAGGCTATTCCTTGGCTATGTGGTCTGTCTCTCTCTTGCCCTGACATCTTCTTGCCCCATCATCAAGAGAACCACAACCTTGCCCTAACCGGTTTGGCCCAGTGGATAGAGTGTCGACCTGCGGACTCAAGGGTCCCAGGTTCGATTCCAGTCAAGGGCATGTACCTTGGGTTGCAGGCACATTCCCTGTGGGGGGCGTGCAGGAGGCAGCTGATGGATGTTTCTCTCTCATTGGTGTTTCTAACTCTCTATCCCTTTCCCTTCCTCTCTAAAAAATCAATAAAATGTATTTTTTACAAAAAGAGAGAGAGAGAGAACCACAACCAAGGAGAGGTGCCACTTAGTAGTTATACACTCTGAGCAACTCTCCAAGTCCCAACTCCCTTATCTGCAAATCGGGCAAAATATAGGACTTCATTGTTCTGGAAATTTCTTGGGATGATATAAATAAAGCATGTATCACCGCCTGGCCCATAAAAAACCACTCCATAAATGGTAATAATTTGGATCAGGTTAGAAACCTGGCTCTGGCGCCTACCAGCTGTTGATCTGGTACAGACTTTTCACCTAGGTGAGCTTCCATGTCCTCCTTCATAACAATACCAATCACACTGAATTCCTGAGAATATTTCAATGAGAATATTTAAATGGCGCATTCAACTAGTATTCAACTAGTGGTATTCAACTAGCATTCATTAATCAGTGAAATAACTTTTCTGTTTCTACCCACTTGATGGACCTCATGCTTGCTTAGTTAGGCTTATGTGGTTGTTTCCTCCAAAAACACAAATTTCTCTAAGTTAATTAGACTTTTATAGACAACTTAATGAGAGAGACCATTTGTTCTACAGCTCGATGTCCCTGGCACATGGTAGATACACAATCAAATAAAAAGTAAAATTAATTAAAGTAAAATTAGAGCTCTCCTCTGTCCCTGACTTCTTGCTCTGCACTACCTCCCAGCAGCCCCCTATTCTACCTCATAATGTTTCTTGAAATCTTATTTATTGATTTGATGAAACAGAGGATAGATTCAGAAAGCACAATAGTGACAACAATGATTAAATTCTGAAACTTCTAGATTATTTCCTTTCCTGTGATTAGAGTTAAGAGAATAACTAAAGATGTCCTTCTTTAAACTAGTTAATAACCAAACCATTATGTGGAGTTGGTGTGGTTGGGTGAGAGGATGCGATTCATGCATCCCCAAAATTATGCAAGGTGACCCACTGGGGTATGGGAAATATTAGAACTTTAATCCAATTAGTATAGCAGTAAATGTACAAAATGCATAAATAAATGAGCTCTATTTTGGGGGGTGCATACCCATAAACTGTGATGCGCTTACAGCTTACACAATCAAAACAGTGATCATTCACCAAAACCGGTTTGGCTCAGTGGATAGAGCAACGGCCTGCGGACTCAAGGGTCCCAGGTTCAATTCCAGCCAAGGATATGTACCTTGGTTGCGGGCGTATCCCCAGTAGGGAGTGTGCAGGAGGCAGCTCATCGATGTTTCTAACTCTCTATCCCTCTCCCTTCCTCTCTGTGAAAAATCAATAAAACATATTTTAAAAAAAGTGATATTTCACTTAAACCATATATTTAATGCTAGTTTGCCATTGTTCTTATACCCAAAACTTATCATGACATTTTAACTTCGTTACTTTAGATGTGCAGTTAGGGTCACCCGCTTTTGAAGGTCAAATACCTTTATTCTATTTATGGGGAAGGAAGGGAGAAACAGAAGGGATGGGATGAGAAGAGGAAAGAAGAGAAGCAAAGAGAGGAAGAGGAAAGGGAAAAGAAAAGACCAGGTGGATTAAACTGATAAAATCTCCAGAGAATAACAATCCCCTCATGCACCCTGCTAATATTTCTATGACTAACACTCCCAGTGATAGACAATGTAGAACAAGACACAAACAAAACCTAAGTTTTGCAGCCGATGTAGACAAAAGTGGCCCAAATGGAGCCAACAGAGATCCGGCTTCTTCCACAGCGACACAAAGCTCCCTGTGGTCCCGGCCGGATGTCTGATTTGTGCTCTCTTCATCTGCCGGCCCCTCTTGGTCCGGGATCTGGACCTGGTCTGTGGCTATTGACTCCTGGGGGCTGTTTATAATTACCTGTCCTGCTGCTCTCTGTTTTCCATTCTCTAAAAAGGCAGTAAGTCAAGACCAGAGGCCCCAGTAGGCCATTCATTCAAAGTGGCTAAATGGTTTGAGAAGTTATGAGAGGCCTTCTTCTTAGAGGAATGTTTTTGTTAGATATTAAATATTTAAAATTTTTCCTCCCCTCCATTATTGAAGCTTCTCATTCTCCTATCTAGCTACACTGGTACAAATGTCGGTGCCATATCTATTGTCCACAACTACCACGAGGGTGGGATATACCCTACTCTCATGGACATTCTTGTCCCAACATTCAGGGCTACTCAGGGCCCATTAAAGCTGGCTTCTAGACACACTCATCTCCTGAGAAGAATTCCCTGTCTGTTATCTGAATAACCGTTATTAATAAAACAGTCCGCTGGTGAGTCATGCTTGGGCAAGTCATGACTTACTAAGTCAGTTCTCAGACTTGTGACCCAGGGGTTCAGTGCCAACATGGAATAATTGCTTTCTCTTCTTTGTCTAATCTTAGGGCTAAAGTTTTAGCCAGTTGAAACATGAAGTTAACTAGTATGAAGACAAAATCTAAAATAATATTTCAATACAAATAAAGTTCTTCATTTAAATAAAATTTCAAATTTGGTGTTACAGTCACACACCATTTAATGACGGGAATATGTTCTGAGAAATGCAGCGCTAGGCAATTTCGTCCTCATGCAAACATCATAGAGCGCAATTCCACAAACCTAGATGGGATAGTCTACTACAGTGGTACCTCGAGATACGAGTTTAATTCATTCCGTAACCTTGAGGCATGGGAAACTATGAGACACTCGAGTCGTGGTAAACTGGTGGGTCATGTGCAGCCGGCCGATCTGCGCAATTACTCCTATCTCAAATGTTGCTCGTATTTCAAAGCAAAAATCGCTCGCTCAATGGCTCGTATCTCAATAATCTCGTATGTTAGGGCACTTGTATCTCGAGGTACCACTGTACTATGATTATTGGTGCTGTGCTTTTATATGACTGGTAGTGCTATAAGTTTGTTACACCAGCATCACCACAAACACGTTTGAGTCATGTGTTACACTACACAGAATAGCTACTGTATTACAACCTGATTATTGAGGTACTAGTCCCATTTCACAAATGGGGAAACTGAGTCACAAAGCATTTAAATAGCTTGCCTAAAGACATACACATAGACAGTGGAACAAACCCAAGTTCTCCAGGGCTTGAAGCTTATCTAAGTAGTAGTAGGAAAGCTCTCCTCAAGAAAAAATATTCAAAGAGAACCAAATGAAAGAGGGAAGTGAATATTCAAAATAAAATTAGAAACCACAACTAATCACTTGAGTCTTAAGATACTATATGCAAGTTTCTCTCTTCTGAAATGGCTTTGGACAATTCCCCTGAGATGCTTACATACAAAATGCTTCCTACTTGCTCCCTCGCTTTCCCTCACCATATAGAACACTGTAACTCCTTTCACTCACAGGGGCGGGCAAGGAAGGGGCCTGGAACCTGAAGCAGCACTAACTCATGATAAACCTGCTTCCAGACAGATGGGACTTAATCCAAAGGCCGCATTCAAGGTACCATTTTGGATTTGCCCAGACCAGAGGGCTGTTCATAAAAGCAAATTTATATTTTGCACACATCATGCATTATATTAAGTCCATTTTCTTATCAAAATGTTCCATATATCAAATCCCAGGTATGCTCTAAAGTTCTTGAACAAGAGTTATTATCCTTCCTCTATCCTATCTAATCAAAGAGTAATATGCAATTTAACCATCACTCTGCTACACCCACAAGCCAATCAGGAGTGAGTATGCAAATTAACCCCAAGCAAGATGATTGCGGCCACAGAGTGAGCAGGAAGGAGGCTTGGGTTTCCCGGTGATGGAGGAAGACAAGCTTTCCACACACCCTGGTGGACTCAGGCCTCCACTCAAGGCTACAAAGTTTCAATTATAGAAGATAAATAAATCCCAACAAAAATGGCAGCAGCCACAGAGGTGGAGAGAGCAGGAGGCTAGGGTTGCCCCCAGTGATGGAGGAAGCCAAGCCTGCACCCTCTTCAATCTGGGATCCCTCTCACAATCCAGAACTGCTGGCTCCACTTAAGGCAACAAAGTTCCAATTATAGAAGATAAATAAATCCCAACAGAAATGGCTGCCACCATGGAGCGAGCAGGAAGCTAAGCTCCACTCCAGGCTACAAAGTTTCAATAAATAAATCCCAGATACCAGGGCCTCCACTTGGGTTGCTGGGAGGTGTAGCCGGCTTGCAAACCACCACAGGCCCTCACCCAGGCAGCCCCATGCCCCAAGGGAACCCCCATCCTGATCCAGGACACCCTTCAGGGCAAACCAGCTGGCCCCCACCCATGCACTAGGTCTCTATCCTATCTAATAAGAGTAATATGCAGATTGAACATCACTCCAACATACAAGATGGCTGCCCCCATGTGGTCAAAGATCCTGCCCCCAAGTGGACATAAGATGGCCACCATAATATGGCCAGCTGGGGAGGGCAGTTGGGAGGGACCAGGCCTGCAAGGGAGGACAGTTGGGTGATCAAGCCTGCAGAGGAGGGCAGTTAGGGGTGACCAAGCTGACAGAGGAGGGAAGTTGGGGGGTGATCAGGCCTGCAGGAAAGGGCAGTTGGGAGGGACCCAGACCTGCAGGGGAGAGCAGTTAGGGGTGACCAGGTCTGCAGGGGAGGGCAGTTAGAGGCAAACAGGCTGACAGGGGAGCAGTTAGGCATCAATCAGGCTAGCAGGCAGAAGCAGTTAGAGGCAATCAGGAAGGCAGGCAGGCGAGCAATTAGGAGCCAGCAGTTCTGGATTGTGAGAGGGATCCCAGATTGGAGAGCGAGCAGGCGAGGCTGAGGGACACCAGTGCACGTTTTTCATGCACTGGACCTCTACTAGTCTTCATAAGGTTTCAATTGAAAATAATAATATTCAAGATATATCTTTGTTAGCATGGCAATCAAAAACTCATACCACATATACTTTGGGGATCAACAGACTTCTAAAAACAGTAGCAGCTTCTTTTTCCAATGGAGAAATGTAAAGTTTGCCTCTTCGTGTATGATTTACCTTCATTTGAGAAATCATCAGGAAGTCAAAAACAGAGAGAAATGTTCATTTCTAGACTATGAATTATATGAGAAAATTGCAGTAACTCTATATCTTTTCACACTGGCCTGCTTGAAAGACTATTTCATTTTTTATCCTTATTTCACATTTAACTAACATGATTAAAATAACATAATTACATAATAGTTATTGAGGAAAAAATACAGACTAGAGTTACTGGATGAGTTAAATATTGAGGTCAAAATGTCTTTTATTTTTGTTCTTCTATTAAGTATAGCCAAAAAAATCCTCAAAATAACCATACTTAATGTTTCATTTGGGAATAGTTCACATCCCAGTTGCCTTTCGGAGCAACCCACAAACCACTGTTTCTGTTTATTTTGGTTAACAAGATATCCAAATCTTCATCCAGTGTTCTGATGAGTCTTAAGAGTATACTTCCAGTATCAATTTATTCACATTGCTATCAAATGTATGGGGTTAATGGTATGGATACAACTGACTGACCATCTGGAGAAAAAATTAATTAGACACATCACTTCTTACACCAAATTAAATACCAGCAGAATCAGAGACTTAAATAGAAAAAAAAGCACTAAAGTACAAAAAAATATATAGGAACTTCCATTTCTTGTAGTAGTAACTTAGGTAATTCAACTGACTATCCCGCTGAGAACAACTAGGCAAAAGAGTTTTATACGCACACCTACCACAGAGGACCCAACTATTCCCAAGAGAAATAAAAGCATCTGTTCACACAACGATTTTAACATAAATGTTCATAGTAGTTTTATTTATAAAAGCCCCAAACTGGAAGCAATCTAAGAGCCTGTCAGCTTGTGAATGCATTAAAAAAGTTGAGCACATACACAAAATAGAGTGCTTCTCAGCTTTTTAAAGGGGCTGAACATACAACACAGATAAGTCTTAAAACAATAAAAAAATCCAGACAAAAAAGAAGAAATATTTTCATTTCTTTAAAATTGTATTTTTTAATGAGCACTTGGTTAAGCATAAATAGAACAACCAAAACATTCATTTATTTTTTTCTACTTATGGAATAAGCATTAGGGTTCCCAAGTTTTCAAAGCCGACTGACAAAGAATTCCTTAATGATGTTTATGGAAGAGAAATGAAAAATAGTTACTGATGGACTCCCAAACATTCTCAATAAAACAAGGCATTTTTCATTCATGCAAGTCAGTTCATTAAACCTATCTTCATCTTACAAGTGCTACTTTTGGAGATTATTAAACTAAACTACAGTTTAAATTTATCAAGTTATTCAATGATCTGACACATCTATTGTCTAATGTTCTTCATCTTACAACAAGTGTTACTTTTTCTTCATCTTACAAGTGTTACTTTTTCCAACAGACTTTTATGTTCTTTTTTTTTTTTTAATATATTTTATTGATTTTTTTACAGAGAGGAAGGAAGAGTGATAGAAAGTCAGAAACATCGATGAGAGAGAGACATCGATCAGCTGCCTCCTGCACGCCCCACACTGGAGATGTGCCTGCAACCAAGGTACATGCCCCCGACCAGAATCAAACCTGGGACCCTTCAGTCCCCAGGCTGACGCTCTATCCACTGAGCCAAACCGGTCTCGGCGACTTTTATGTTCTTCATCTTACAACAAGTGTTACTTTTTTCCAATCATGGATGGACCTGGAGATTATTAAACTGAACTATAGTTTAAATTTATCAAGTTACTCAATTACCTGACACATCTATTGTCTAATGTTCCTAATCAGATTAGATTTTCCAAAAACAGGTATTTTACCGTTTTTAATGCATTCCATCAGTTTTTAAAAGGTTGGTCACTTTTTATTTACTTTATCCTTTGATACCTACCCCCACAACCCATGGGGGTGGGAATAAGGGTAAAACTCTGGTAATATAAAATGCTCTTGAAGAAATCCTGTCAGTCATACTGGTAGCTAGTGACTTGCCATTTTTACAGCTATCACAGCAGCAGCCTATGAGAACAGAGAGCTCTGTGCTTCAAACATGCCTGGAACGCCTAAGGCATTGAGACAATTGTGATCCGTTGCTGCCACCTGCAGGTCATGCTCACAAAATGTTATTTTCCCCTTTGTTTTTGTCTTATTGCCTCCAAGTCCTTAGATAAAATAACCAGTCTCTTTCATAGGTATTCCCAGTAACAGTGACTTCAAAAAATATATACTGTTATACAAAACCTTTTCTTCCTTTTAGAAATACATCTCATCTTTTTCTTTGTCTTCTCTTCCTTTTTTCATTTTCCTTCATAATCTCCATAATTCTTACTTTTTTAAGATCATTTTTCTGGTAAATGTATTCCTTTGTTGCGTCTGTCCTTCAAAAAAACAAAAACAGCATGTCTACAAACTGCTTTAGATCCCAAACATTAATTTGGGACCATCTCAGAGAAACAGTACCGTCTGTTGATTATACACATTGTTTACTGCAAGTCACGAATTTCCTAAGAATCCCGAAACTCCAATCAGAAAAAAAATATGCACCCCAATTTTCATAGCAGTGTTACTTACAATAGCTAAGATCTGGAAACAGCCCAAGTGCCCTGACTAGATGAGTGGATAAAATATCTGGGGTAGCCCTAGCCAACTGACTCAGTGGTTAGAGTGTCAGCCCATGGATAAAGGATCGAGGTTTGAATCCAGTCAAGGGCGTGTACCGCAGTTGCAGGCTCATCCCCAGCACCACTCAGGATGCATGCGGGAAGCAAGCATTTCATGTGTTTCTCTCACAGCGATGTTTCTTTCTCTGACTCTTTCCCTCCCCTTCTACTCAGTGGCTGTAAAAAAAAAAAAAAAAAAAAAAGGGAACTCTTACCATTTGTGAAAGCATGGATGGACCTGGAGATTATTAAACTTTAGTTTAAATTTATCAAGTTATTCAATTACCTGACACATCTATTGTCTAATGTTCCTAATCAGATTAGATTTTCCAAAAACAGGTATTTTACTACCATTTTTAATATTCCTTAGTGGGTACTTGATAAAAGTACATTAATTATGGAATTACTAATAAACAATTATATAATGATAGATGTCTTTATATATAATGATAGATGTCTTTAATGTTTTAACATTTAAGAATATATGTCCTACCTGGTTTGGCTCAGTGGATAGAGCGTCGGTCTGCGGACTGAAGGATCCTGGGTTTGATTCTGGTCAAAGGCACAAAAGCCTGGGTTGTGGGCTCGATCCCCAGCAGGGGGCATGCAGGAGGCAGCCCATCAATGATTCTCTCTCATCATTGATGTTTCTCTCTCTCACTCTCCCTTCCTCTCTGAAATCAAAACGTATTTTTAAGAAAGAATACATATAAAAAATTAAACAACAGTGCTGTATGAAAACTCTGCTATACTTTGCAACAAATTGATTACTGTAATACTAGAGGCCTGGTGCACGAAATTCGTGCAAGGGGCTCAGCCATCCCAGCCCCTCGCAGCCCCAACTGGCCCTCGCAGCCCCAGCTTCTTCCGGAAGGTTGTCCAGACGGTCGTTCCGCTGTTCGGTCTAATTAGCATATTAGTTTTATATTATATAGGAGGATAATATATAGAGACATATAAGCAAGGAATGGACTGTGGAATCTCAAAGCGAAGGCGGAGATGGTTGGGTAGGTGGGTAGAAATCAACCATAAGAACATGTATGCATATATGCACCACCCATGGGCACAGACAATAGGGTGGTGAAGGCTGGGTGGGGGACAGGGACAGGCTAGATCGGGTGAATGGCGGGGGGAAAAGAGACATATGTAACACTTTCAACAATAAGAATTTAATTAAATACATGAGTAATTCTAATCATTTTCAAAACTTACATTTAATTACTGTAATTTTTTAAAGGGGGGACCAGGGAATGTCATAAAGTAATCTTTCATTACAGAGCAGTATGCTGATTGGTTACATTCTGAAAAAAGAATGACACGTTTTCTCTGATTCTTTCAAGAAAAGGATCTTTGAGATTTAACTGATCTCCAGAAAAGTGTTTCCATTGCTTCAGCTGTGACATGGAGAGAGGTTTCAGGGAGTCAAACTTCTTGTGACGTGGGCCAAGCTGACAATTTCTAGTGACAGGGAACTTTTCCAATGAATCACCTGCAATAAGTAAAAGAATGAGAAAATCCTTAAGCCAATCAATATTCTATTACATACATTAATTTTTATTGTATGATATAATGAATTTATGCAATTTATTATATTTTGTTCTTTGATCTCAAGGACCTTTTGGTCTAATAGGAGACATACATTAAACACATAACCATCCGGAGATATATTTCCAAAATCAGAATATAATTGGAACAATCGGGACAACACTCCATAATCAAGTTCATTATACAGAATATTTATCACTAAATAATAAAAAATCTACGTATCAAAATTATAAGATCCAGCCTTGGGGAAAACTTACAGCCTTAAATACCCAATCAACTTGAAAAATAAGAAAAAGAACAGAATAAATACAATGAAAAAAAAAAAGAGAGAGAAGATAAAAGCAAAAATTGTTAAAATAGAAAACATACGGTAGAGGACCTAATATTAATTTATATAAAATATAAAGTTTCCATGTCAATCTTGTACAGTCTAACTTCTTAACCTCCTCAATATAATTTATCAAGTGACTTCAAACTCTTGAACACTCAAGTCCCACTTGTGATCCAGTTCCTATGGGAATGGTGTTAATTACAGAGGACTGATGTGGGTTTTTTTAATTAATTAGTTAATTAATTAATTCTTTCCTCAACTGGGGATATTTTTCCATTGACTTTTTAAAAATATATATATATTTTATTGATTTTTTACAGAGAGGAAGGGAGAGGGATAGAGAGTTAGAAACATCGATGACAGGAGACATCGACCAGCTGCCTCCTGCAAGCCCCACACTGGGGATGTGCCCACAACCAAGGAACATGCCCTTGACCGGAATCGAACCTGGGACCTTTTAGTCTACAGGCCGATGCTCTATCACTGAGCCAAACCGGTTTCGGCTCCATTGACTTTTACAGAAAAGTGGAAGAAGAGAGAGGAAAAGTCAGAAATATCAATGTGAGAGAAACACATTGACTGGTTGCCTCCTGTCTGAGCCCCAACCAGGGCCCAGGCCAGGGAGGAGCCTGCAACTAACCAGAATCGAACCCGAGACCCTTCGGTCTGCAGACCGGAGCTCTATCCACTAAGCCACACTGGCTAGGACAGGACTGACATCTTCAGCTTCACTTAACCCTCTCTAGCAGTTAGTTCATCAGGTACTGGGAAGTATGGTGGTCTCTGCGAACCGCCTCAGAAAGAATGTTCCCATTATGATTAAGATCTACATAAATTACACAAAGAGTCAGCTTACTCTGTCAAGTGCAGGTTTTGAGGGAAACAGAAATAAGGGTTCTAATTCTAAAGCTGTTAGGCCAGAATTTGAAAGATGTCTCTAAGCTAAATTTCTCACCGCTGTTTCAGAAATCAGAAGCGAAATGGAGAGATTAAGGTTCTAATTAATATTTTCTCCAAAACTCATCTGGCAGCTGCCCTCTGACGTGCAGAGGGAAAGAAACTGACATATACAAATGGTCAATATTGTCGTTATTCTGTATAGTGGTACCTCGAGATACGAGTGCCCTAACATACGAGATTTTTGAGATACGAGCCGTTGAGCGAGCGATTTTTGCTTTGAAATACGAGCAACATCTGAGATAGGAGTCATCGCGCGGATTGGCTGGCTGCACAGGCCCCACCACGAATTAAACTCGTATCTCGAGGTACCACTGTATTGAAATACTTTCAACTACTGGCAGAGAGACGAATGAACTTTGCCATCCTAACAGAATTAACACACAACAAACCTGTATGGTTTCCGTCTCCTGCGCATTCACAGTCAAGCAGGTCATGAGTCACACAGTGTGAACTTTCGTGTAAGGTGAAGAGGTTTTTAAGCTCCTCTACGGAAAACTGGATGTGCTCAGATGTCGTGGCCAGGTCGACAACGGCCCCAGAAAGACCCTGCTTACTGATCTGCCTTTGATAGATCTTTTCTTCTATTGTTCCTGAGGAGAAAACATCATTAGATTCACTGCAGATCCTGATGTCCGTTAGTTCTGCAGGGTAAGATGTGGTTAGCATACAGTTACCAAAGGAACAATAATTTCTAACACTAAAGCACAGATTAACAACAACAAAAGTTTTTTTTTTTCTACTGTTCAAAGGGAATACATTTTTGGGGGGCACGTTGAAGGGTTATTACCTGTGGTGAGGAGTCTGTAAATATGTACTGGATGTTTCTGGCCATCTCTCCACACTCTAGACATTGCCTTAGAAAATAAATGAGAATTCAGAGAGCACAGTTGAAACGAATAGCCTTTTTCCCATAAGCAATCTGCATTGATACATTTCAGATTAGGAATTCTTGGTTTTCCTTATAGCTTCCAAAGACAAAGCATGTCAAAGCGTTCGCCACTTCTATCTTTTTCCTGAGAAAAAGGCAGGCGTGGACACGCACGGCGGGACTGTAAAATAACCGGAGGGGTGCCAGCAGGGTGAGAGGGTCTGTCTGCACCAATGAATGGCACAGTGAGTTTAGATAGCAAAAGTGCAAAGAACTGCCCTGGCCAGGTGCTCAGTGGTTAGAGCACTGGCCCATGGACCTAAGGGGTCACAGGTTCGATTTCGGGTCAAGGGCGCATACTTCAGTTGCAGGTTTGATCCCCAGCCGGGTCAGGGCACAAGGGCACATGCAGGAGGCAACCATTCAATGTCTCTCTCTCACATTGGATGTTTCTTTCCTCTCTCTCTCTTAATCAAGGGAGAATATATATATATACACACACACACACACACACACACACACATATACTTGGGTGAGGATTAAAAAAGGAAGAATACAAAGAAACCACACGTAGTTTGAGCACAGAGGGATTCTTCCCAGTCCGAGTGGCTCATGATTCATCCCTAAGGAATCCTGGGCACGCCTGCCATCAGTTCAGGCTCCAGGTCAGTGGTTCTCAACCTTGCTAGCAGTTTTCAACCTGTGGGTCGCGACCCACAAGTTGAGAACCGCTGCTGTAGAGCCTAAGACCATCGGAAAACACAGATATTTACATGATGATTCATAACAGTAGCAAAATGACAGTTATGAAGCAGCAACGAAAATAATTTTAAGTTTGGGGGTCACCACAACATGAGGAACTGTATTAAAAGGTCGCAGCATTACAAAAGGTTGAGAACCAGGCACTTCCTGAGGTTTCAGGATCGATGATGCCATGCAGAAAGGATTGATGTGCAAACCCTGCACTTTCCAAAGAAAGGTCTGGTTCTCCCCACCAGGGGCAAGTAGACAACCGCCAAGCCCTTGGGGTAACCTGCCTGATACAGGGTGTCTGTTCAGCAGGGGCCTTGCAGCCACTAGCTCTTTCATGCTAACGATGTGATGTAGGCCCTGTCCGGTCAGTTTGCCCTCTGGTGAAGTTGGAGATTGAAAAAGTGAGGTCAGTCACTCAAGTACTTCATGCTTCCAGGAGCAACTGACAAAAACTCTGGACACCGGGATGCAAATGAACTTGTGTTTGACAGTACTCATCGATGCTGGGACAATTAAGTGTTGTCCATAGAACTCCAGTAGGGAGGAAAGAGGGAAGCTTTTGCCTGGTCTCTACCCCATGTACCTTTTACCTTTACTGATTTTAATGTCTTTTCACTGTAATAAAAACACAGATACCAACTGTGCTGCAAATCCGTAAGTAGAAATCTTAAAATACATAAAGACGGACTGTATTCTGAAGTAAACCAAAGGCTTCTTCTGAAATATTTTCCGAAATGAGTTCATTTTATATCTTTACTATACTCTGCAAAAACACTGATCATAGCATCTGTGATACTTAATTGTCTTCCCTGATGGTCGTAAGCATCCTAATGTCCCAAGATGCAGGTGAACCTCTGTGTGTGACAATCCTCATCGGTGCTGGAAAGTGAAGTGTTGTCCCCAGAACCCCGGTAGGCGAGGAAAATTAGAGCCTGCAGTACCTGCAGCAACTTAGCGCCTAGAGACATCCGGTTTGGGTCTGAATCCTGGCTCTGCCCTGTATGAGCTACTGTTAGGGCAAAAGTAGAATACTGGGGGCCAGCTGCGGTTATGGGAAATTTAATCATGCTGTTAACCATGACTGCCTGCTGCTGGTTAAAGACAGGACATTCTGGCCTGGCTGGGAGCTGGGCACCCCCAGGACCTGGGATTCAAGCTTGGAGCCATTCTCATTCAAAAGCTGCCTGTTATCATGGGAAGATTAACCATTTTGTTGCCTAAACAATGGAGTTCCATCCCAGTCTCTTACTGCTCCATTCCTATAATCCTTACTTCCCCATACTTATAATCCAAATTTCCCCTGTAATCTTTATCTTACCCTAGCTGGCTTATGGGGCTGCAGAGACGATATTTGTGGATGACTTGCTGCCCCCCCATACTGCTGGCAGCATTTTAATAAACGCTCATGTATGGTTCAACCCTGTCTCTGCTTAGTTGGCTCAAGTAGTGACAAGTAGCACGGACCCACTAATTGTCCAGTTGCACTAAGCGACCTAGAACAGACTTTCATATCTTCATCTGCAAAGCGGGGCTATCCACACTGAGGATTATTGGGCAAACTGAATCGAGGTGAAGCACTTAGCAGAGCGGCTGAAGCAAAATAGGCGCTCAGTTACCATACATCATCAGCATTCACCATACGTCGTCATCTCTGTCTCCCCTATAATGTTTACTTAATGCAGAACTAGTCCTACCTGGATGTCGGTGGCTGGGTTCCAATCAATGTCATAGAGAATTAAGTGAGATCCTCCAATGAGGTTAAGTCCCACGCCACCAGCTTTGGAACTTAATAAAAAAATGAAATCTGAGGAGTATTTACTATTGAAGCCATCCACAATTTGCTGCCTTTGAGAGACTGGTGTTTGTCCATCAAGTCTTGTATATGCATATCCATGACGCTTACACACTTCTTGTAAAATATTCAAAGTTTGTGTGTAGTTGGAGACCAATACCACCCTGTCAATCAAAAAGAAAGACTCTTGGTATATCTGAAGAAAATTACCAAATAACATCATCACTGATATTTATAGAACATGCAGCGATGACCGTATACATTAAAACTCAGCTTCTCCTTCAAATTCAATTTTTAAGTCAATATCTAAGAAGTTTTCCAGTTTTAAGATAGTGAAGTAAAAACTTTTCTGCCTTCTTCACCTCTCTGAAGTCACCCTAAAAACAGCTGGAGAATAAGAAACAGAAATACAAACACTATCTTTGATTTTTTTTTTTAAAGGAAACATTTATATACAAAAACAGAAAATGCTGAAATAGTGATCTACTTATGAGTACAGAGAAGGTGAAATCTAAGTGCCCAAAGTGGGAGATTCCAGTAAGAAACAAGTACAAGTCCATTCACCCCACGAATCTTCTTATGGTACCCCAGAGGGAAGGAGACTGGAACTCTTACAAGAGCACTGATAACAGAAGCCAGGCCCTGTCCCAAGTAATTGGTTGGTTTTTCCTTCTCAAATACAATGTCTGTTGTCTGGACAAAGTAAACCAAAGAAACAGATAGAGGATTTAAAAGACAGGGATGCAATGACTCATCAGAAGAAAGTGTGCATACCTGAGGGCCCAGTCCCCTCTTCCAGCCAACCCCCAGAACAGCACAGCCAGCATCCCTCTGACATTGCACCCCAGGAAAGATATTAGTGTAAGATTCATCTCTGAGATGACATGAATGGCCCCGGAGAAAAGATCCACAGAGATAAGGAATCCCTCAATAAAGAAGCCAACTCGCTGCCTAATTACCCAGTCAGCAAGCCTTACCCAGGCGCACATAACATTAAGTTTTTTTTAATATATTTTATTGATTTTTTATAGAGAGGAAGGGAGAGGGACAGAGAGCTAGAAACATTGATGAGAGAGACATCCATCAGCTGCTTCTGCACGCCCCACAATGGAGATGTGCCCACAACCAAGGTACATGCCCTTGACCGGAATCGAATCTGGGACCTTCAGTCCGCAGGCCGACGCTCTATCCACTGAGCCAAACCAGTTTCGGCATCATTCAGTAAGTTTTAATGCCTCAGTCGTACACATCAATGGACACCACAGATCACCATCGATTTGCGGTGAGTCTCCAACATTAAAAACAGAACAAAAAAGGAGAAACCCGAATAAAACAGCAATGGAGGAAACAGAAAACAACATCCGCCAGTAAGAGGTAACATTCACAAGAAGAGGAGGCATTTAAAAAGTCAAGAAGGAGAGAAATATCTTGTAAATGTAAAATGAAAGCCCAACTGTAATCTTCACTGGAGATTTTGCAGATAATAACAAGAGAGTCTACCCAGAAATAGATTCAAAAGGAATGTAATGGCCAATAAAAAAGAAAAGAATTCGGTTTAGATGTCCATTCAAGAGTTAGAAAGAAGGATGTGGAAACTAGATCAGAGGGCTGGACTAGAGAGGCAAACTTGGAATAGATGGGTGACAGTTAAAACTATGGGGAGTAGAGATAACCAAAGAGTGTTCAGAGTAAGAAGGAAACTAAAGATAATCTCTAAGGGGTATCAAAGGGATGGTTTAAAAAAAAAAAAAAAGGACTCTGAAAGAGCTTAAAGTACAAGCTAGGTGTTACAAGACTTCTCGAGGGGTTTTTTAAATATATGTGTTTATATTTAGTTTTTTCTTAAATAAAAACTTACAGACGCTGATCATGCTCCAAAGAACACCAACTTATTTTTAATGTTTTCTTCTTTTGAAAGAAAGGAGAGATGGGAGAGTAAGGCCATACTCTAAGCCAAAATCCCAGGAGCACTTACAGGCAGATTAGTAGACTGACCACCTACCTTTCAGTAGGACGAAGTTCGTGGATAACAGCTAAGAGCTTTGCCAGCACTTGCAGTTTTCCTGATTCCTCCTCAGTAAACATGAGAGGGTTATAGTCAGCGGGGAACACGTTTATCAAGCCTTCATACAAACTGCTCTCTTCTTTTGCATCTGAAGTTGAGGTACCTTCTTTTTCCTATTCAAGAGAAGGATGAACACTGGCTCATGTTTGCTTGTTTTTAATTGGAAGAGAAAAATGCTCAAGTTACGGGAGGAAAATGAATATCAATAGCTTCCTGAAAAGACCAAGCTGATAATCATGTAAATATTATTGTTATTCCTGGCCCAAGGACAGTTTCTCCACTGATTTTTAGAGAGAGTGGAAGGGAGGGTGAGAGGGGAAGAGAAGAAAATGAGGGAGAGAGAGAGAAACATCTATTTGAGAGAGAGACACCTCGATTGGTTGCCTCCTGTTCTTGGCCTGACGGGGGCCAGGGATGGAACCTGCAAACCAGGTATGTGCGCTTGACCAGGAATCAAACCCACAACCCTTTGGAGCACAGGCCAACGCTCTAACCACTGAGAACACTGGCCAGGGCGCTGGTCATATTTTCTAAAGTAACATGTGTCCTACTGAGTTAATGACAGAGCCGTTCTAATGCAGCCTCCTAATGCCTGCTGCCTTCACCCTGCAAGTGCAGAATCACTGTCTGGATATAACGGGGGAGAGAGAGGGCGGGACAGTGTGAAGGGAGCCAGAAGCAGAGAAATAAAGGAGAGGAAACCAGAGGGCAACGAGCGCTACAAAATCTAGCCTTCCGCAGCCTGAGCTAATTGTTGATACCTTTTTCACTCTTCTTCCCTTTTCCCCTCCCCACTATTAACTTTTCTCTCCCGATTTGTGGGCTTGCACGGCCCCTCCCGGGTGATACTCAGAAAGGAGCAAAGCAGTTTCCTCCATCTTACCAATTTCTTCCGAAAGAAGGAACCATTCTGTCAATAAGTTCGCAGAAAATTATTCTTACTCACAACTATGTTTTTATTTGATCCTTAGTTTTTAGAATAATTTTATTCCAAAGCGATTGTTGGCACCTCTGAAATTCCCACCCTAAAACTGCCTGGCTGAAATGTAAACATATGGCTAGAGATTATATTATAGTCATTTATTAATAACTTCATTATTTTTTAGATTACTTTTCTGGTCTCCTCACTCTCTCCTGCATTTACCAAATGTATCACTATTACTTACACATGTGGAAGGTTCTTTCAGCTATTTTATACTGATCCTTACTTACAGTATCCTATGCAGTATAGTATGCCTGTTTATAGTTAACTGATACATTCTAGATCATCATAAGGTCTTCCTTTTAAGGAAGAATTTTTAACTTCTATTTTTGCTAGACATCATGCCCAAATATATAGAATCTGTTTCTTAAAATGTTGCTTAATAGTTATAATCGTGCCTACTGCAGAGTTATAGAAGCTGACTTCTATGATAAACCATGTAAACATAACCCTTTGCAGGATAAGCTTCAAGAATTCTGGTACAGCCGAAACCAGTTTGGCTCAGTGGATAAAGCGTCAGCCTGCGGACTGAAAGGTCCCAGATTCTATTCCGGTCAAGGGCATGTACCTTGGTTGCAGGCACATCCCCAGTAAGGGGCGTGCAGGAGGTGGCTGATCGATGTTCCACTCTCATCGATGTTTCTAACTCTCTATCCCTCTCCCTTCCTCTCTGTAAAAAATCAATAAAATATATATTTTTTAAATTAAAAAAATAAAAAAGAATTCCAGTACAACACCGCATTTTCTAAGTATATAATTAATGACTTCAAGCATCGTGTGGCATCCAAAGGTTTTCCTTTGTTTGCAAATTATTATTTTACTATTTAAAGAAAAACATATAAGAATAAAAATTGATAAGGGCAAGCTGGAGATAACAGGCTCTCACTGTGCAACTTCCCATGCTATTTCACCAAACCGACCAATAACATTATCAGGAAGTTATTGCTGTCTCTGCTTTCCAGTTAAGAAAGCCAGGCTTGCAGATGAGATGTAACCTGGCCATGGTTAAAGAACTGGTAAACTGTACAGTGGGAACTGGTACCGTGTTCCAATTCCAAAATAGAAAACTCTCACTATACTTCAAGCTGCCTTATGTTCATTAAATATCCAAATGGCCAGCTCAACTATTAAAAATCATATCTGTAGAAGGCACCTAATTTGGGAAAATGTTCATAATTTATTGAGTGGAAAAATAGGTTTTAAAAAATAAGTACAGCATCAAAATTCTCTGTAAAAAGATCATATATACATATCTCTGAGTTTCTATTTCCTCAACAAAAAATTGGGAATAGTAAAAATAGTTCCCATTACATAGAATTTTATCAAGAATAAGAAATTCTAGCCCTAGCTGGTTTGGCTCAGTGGATAGAGTGTCAGCCTGCAGACAGAAGGGTCCCAGGTTCAATTCTGGTCGAGGGCACATACCTATGTTGCAGGCTCAATCCCCAGTAAGGGCCGTGCAGGAGGCAGCCAATCAATGATTCTCTCTCATCACTGAAGCTTCTATCTCTCTCTTACTCTCCCTTCCTCTCTGAAATCAATAAAAATAAAATAAGTTATAAATAAATAAAATAAATCATTCTAGCCTGGCTGGTGTGGTTCAGTGATTGAGCATCGTCTAGGAGGTCACCGGTTTATTCCTGGTCACAGAGCAATGCCCAGGTTGCAGGTGTGATCCCCAGCAAGGGGTGTGCAGGAGGCAGCTAATCAATGTTTCCCTTCCTTCCTCTCCCTTTTTCTCTCTCTCTAAAATCAATAAAAAAAATATATTTTTTAAATAAAAAGAATAATTCATTCTAGAAAAGTACTTTATGTCTGGTACATGATAAGTGCTTAATAAATCCTAGCTAAGATTATTATTATTATTAATAGCCAAGTGTGGTTTCCTCTGGCTGGAGAGCTTTCTTTCTTTATAATAAATTTCAAAAAGTGGTATGTCAGGTCACAAAATATACAAAGTGAGAAGGCTTTTGATACATATTATCAATTCTGGTCAAAGGCACATGCCTGTGTTGCAAGCTCAGCCCCCAAACTAACTTTGATTTATTTAACAATTTGTATTCTAACCAGTATATCATTTTTACTATCTTTTTTGTGATTTTCTAAATTTCACACAAAAATCATGTGTTGCCGGAGCAGGTTTTTCTCAGTGGATAGAGCGTCGGTCTGGGGACTGAAGGGTCCCAGGTTCGATTCCGGTCAAGGGCATGTATCTAGGTTCTTAGCACATCCCCAGTGGGGGACGTGCAGGAAGCAGCTGGTCGATGTCTCTCTCTCATCGATGTTTCTAACTCTCTATCCCTCTCCCTTCCTCTCTGTAAAAAATCAGTAGAGTATATTTTTCTTAAAATCATGTGTTACTTAAAATGACCAAACAATAAATTATTTTTAATGACAAATTTTCTATTTGTTAGTAGCAGACAAACAAAACTGACCGGCTATATTAATAAAAGGCAGGAAGATTCACAGGAATATTCAGCTACTTACCTTTATGGAGCTGAACAAAAGGCAGGGGTGATTGCACAGTTTTTTAAGAGCTCCGATGCATACCAGATGGGGACTGTTTTCCAACGACCCTTGAAGACAGAACCTCACAGCCTGAGAACTCAACAGCTTTTGATAAAGTTCAAGCTGTAGCGCCCCCGGTCGGCAAAAGACCACATTCTCTATCTTAGGTGGAAGATATTTATTTATGACCTCTTGGGTTCTTCTAAGGAAAAATAGTCCAGTGAAGCAAACAAGTTCAGCTGCTCTTCTCTCTCCTAATTCCTTCTCTTCCTGTGAAAGAAATAGCAGACTTACAGTTTACTTGCAGTAGGGAGTGTGCAGGAGGTGGCTGATCAATGTTTCTCTCTCATCGATGTTTCTAACTCTCTATATCCCTCTCCCTTACTCTCTGTAAAAAGTTAATAAAAATATATTTTTAAAAAATAATAATAGTACAGTTTTAAAATCAAAATACAGTACAAGTAAAACATGTCCCAAATGGAAGAATATAATAAAACTCCAAAAAAGAACTAAACGAAATGGGGACAATCTATCAGATGCAGAGTTCAAAACACTGGCTATACAGACTCTTTAGAGTGTATAGAACTTCACAATGAAGGTTAAAATAAACCCCTTATGTGTATGTTTGTTTATATATATGCATCCCTATGAACAGTGCAACATTAAATAGCCAAGATATGGAAGCAACCTAAGTGTCCATCAATAGATAAATGGATATGAAGAAGTGGTGCACATATACAATGGACTATGGCTTAGCCATTAAAAAAGGGGGAAATGGCTCTGGCCGGTTTGGCTCAGTGGAGAGAGTGTTGGCCTGCAGACTGAAGAGTCCCCAGGTTCGATTCCCGCCAAGGGCACATGCTTAGGTTGCGGGCTCAATCCCTGGTGAAGGGTATGCAGGAGGCAGCTGATCGATGATTCTCTCTCATCATCAATGTTTCTCTCTCTCTGTCTTCTCCTCTCCACCTTCCTTCCGTTCTCTCTGAAAATCAATGGGAAAAGAAATATATGTTTTTATTGATTTTAGAGAGAGAGGAAGGGAGAGGGAGAAAGAAAGAAAAAGGAGAATCATTGATGTAAGAAAGAAACATTAATCAGTAGCTTCGTGTAAACACCCTGGCCAGGAAACAAACTCACAACTTGGATATGTGTCCTGACCAGGTTTCAAACCCATTGACCTTTTGGTGTGTAGAATGATGCTCCAACCAACTGAGCCACACTGGCTAGGGCCATTTGGCTTACTTTTCAATGCCAAGAAGGATGAGTATTTTTACCTGTTTACTATCAATTACAATTCTTTCTATATGAAGTACCCATTTATGGAATTTTTAAAAGTGATATTATTATTTTCTAAAATAAGAAATAGAGGAGTTCAAGGATTGAGGGGGGGGGAATTAACTATACTAATTTAATTTCTCCTCAATTAAAACTACCCAAGTTATAGAGAATTTCCCCAGGCATACTGGTCTTTTTATTTTTTTCATACTGCTCTTTTTTTTAACCTAAATTTATCAAAATAAATTATACCTTAGAAGCAGTAGGCTGTCTTGATATAATGATGGGTTCTTCATATATTCTTCTAAAAGATGACAAAGAGCCTAATATTCCTGGATTTACAAAATCAATTAATGCAAAAAACTCTTGCAGATCATTCTGAACCGGAGTACCTAAAGAGTTAAAAGAGATGAGGTCAAGTTTGTGTTTTACAATCACAGATCTACATAGAAATTGGTACTTACTTCCTTAAACGGACTAACTTTAAGCAAAGTCCCTAAAACTGAGGACAAAAGAGCAGTCAGATCAAGTTGAAAAAAATATATGAGTAATTAGATATAAAGCGTTAACTCTGGTTTTAGGTGTGTACTGAATTCTTCTTTACAACAGCATAGTGGCTGAGTGCAGGTTCTGGAGTCCACTTGAGTTCAAATCCTACCTGCATCCCTTACTCTCTGAGTGACCTGAGCAAGTCACTTACCCCAGTTCTATTAGTAGTAAAATGGGAATAATAATAATAATAGCTCCTAGAGTTGTATGGACCAAATGAGATAATCCATATTCTTACTTAGAATAAGGCCTAGAGCACAATAAATGTTCCATAATTCTTAGTAATTCTTAATATTATTATAACTGTGTAACTTCAGACAAATTGCCTTAGCTCTTTAAGTTAAACTCGGGATTTTTTTTTCACTTATAAAAGTGGGAAGATAATACTTTCCCAGTGGTATTACAAAGAGAAAAAAAAAATAGAGACAATGCGATGAAGTGACCAGCACAGTGCCTGACATTTAGTAAAACACCCAGTGAATGGCACCTACTGTTATTGTCTTTCAAAGTTACCAGATCGAAGTGGGATCTTTACTAATCTGAAAGGCTGGCAGACTGGAATGAATTAATATACCTTGCATATATCACATACTCAATAACTCTGGCTAACTAGTATTCAAAATAACATCAGCATGCTTCAATAATTATAATGTCAAAAAAACAGAGAAGTCAGCATAGTCCAAGAGTGTAACAGACTAGAAAAATTGTCCAAAGAGATAAATAATAAAATTCATTTTTAAAAACGCACTTATTTCACTAACATAAACAATATGAATTTTACAATGTCAGAGAGTTTAAGGATCACTTCCCTCAAAACTAAACTGGTCAATTCCAGGTTGGACCAACACTTACCAGTTGTTGTTTTTAACACAGCTAATCAGTTCTACATTTTTAAACACATCATAGAGAAAATATACTTATGTTGTATGCATTTTGTTACGCTTTTCAAAGAAAACCCATGACAATGACTAATAAACTAGGGAGGATGGGAAAAGCAAGAAGGAAAGGGGAGAGAGAGGTGTAAGGATCATTGTGGTTGGCTTCCAGGCATTCATCTAGCCCCAACCAATCACGATAGCCCCACCCTTTGCCAATGACAGATGTAGCCCCACCCTTTGCCAATGACAGATGTAGCCCCACCCTTTGCCAATGACAGATGTACTAAGGGCTTGTGTCTCATACTGGGTTCCTCAGAAGCAGATCTGAGATAAGTATTTGGCTACACATGACTTAGGCAGGGAGTGCTCTCAGAACAAAGAGAATAACGGAATCCAAAACCAGCAGAGGGAGAAAATAAGCAAGGACAGCCTCAAGCTAAATTATAGGGAGGCTGAGAGCAGAAATTGTGCCATACGTTGGTCCTGGAATTACTCTGAAGCAAGCGGGCTGGCATTTTTCACTTTCCCTTTTATGAGCCAATCGCTGGCCGAGCTACAGGTGACAGAGTAAGCACATATTCAACCAGGGATCATTGTCCAGGAGAGACGGGTGACGCATATTGTTCAATCAATAGTCCTGGCAGGTAAGGGATGGGGGCAACCAGAAAGGGGAGCTAGGAACGGCACCGACAGCTTCCACCAACATCATCTGACCCATGCTGTCCAAGGAGACACGAGAGGAAGTGAGAGAGGGGCTTCTGGGAAAGTTTCCTCATTCTTGAAAATAGAGAAACAGGAAGAGCCCATCTCCGCTCTCCTGGAGATATCACCACATCGAGATGTGATGCCTGGCACTGCTGCAGTCACCTGTGACCAGCCCAAGGATGAAGCCAGCCCTGGCCCAGCAGAAGACAAAAAGCCAAAGTCATTGTTGATAGAGTTGGGCTGCTGTATCGCAGCCCTGAGCCTGCCCTCGCTCTAGACTTCCAGTTATGTGGGAGAGTAAGCACATCTAATTCACAGGTCTGCTACTTGTACCTGAAGTCACCCTAAGTGATACACAAGAGAAAGAGGTCAAAGCAAAACTTTAAAAAAAAGGAGCCGAAACCAGGTTGCTCAGTGGATAGAGCGTTGGCCTGCAGACTCAAGGGTCCCAGGTTCGATTCCGGTCAAGGGCATGTACCTTGGTTGCGGGCACATCCCCAGTAGGGGGCGTGCAGGAGGCAGCTGATCCATGATGCCTTTCTTTCATCAATGTTTCTAACTCTCTATCCCTCTCCCTTCCTCTCTGCAAAAAAAATCAATAAAATATATATTATTAAAAAAAAGGAAAAGAAAAAAGGCAGAATACAAAAAAGTGGTAAGACAAAAGGATTTCGAGAAGAAAAAAAGGAAAAAACAGAGAAGGGTATGTGGCCACAAGAGAAAGCAATATACTAGCTTCTCTCATTCTAGACGAGGTAGAACCTGTAGAAGAAGCTAAATAACTTAATGTTAATAAAAGCCAAGCCGCAGCCGAAACCGGTTTGGCTCAATGGATAGAGCATTGGCCTGTGGACTGAAGGGTCCTGGGTTTGATTCTGGTCAAGGGCATGTACCTTGGTTGTGGGCACATCCCCATTAGGGGGCATGCAGGAGGCAGCTGATGGATGTTTCTCTCTCATCGATGTTCCTAACTCTCTATCCTTCCCCCCTTCCTCTCTGTAAAAAATCAATAAAATATTTTAAAAATAAGTTAAAAAAAAAAAAGCCAAGCAGCAATGTCCTGTGACAAGAAAAAAAGGAAACGCTAATGATTTAAGTCAAGTTGATATGTTTCCTGAAACTATTCAGAGTTTTGAAAGAGTTGGGGAATATTACACAGGGATTTGGAAAAGCAGTTCTATCAAGACTTTATTAGTCTGGGTTTATTAGCATGAACTCCATTCAATAACATGGATTCATTGGATTCCAAGCATTATATTACAAGTTGTATATGTTCACTAGGCAGGATTCCATTACCTCCACCCAAAAGTCAGTACTGACCAGTCAGAATTACTCTTTTCTCACAAGCGAGGCTAATGAGGGCTGTAGTTGTCTTAATGGCACTGTTCTTCAAACGATGCCCTTCATCACAGATGAGGAGGTCAAACTTTATATTCTTAATCTGATCCAGGGAACGAAGCAACATTTCATAACTGATAATCAGAACAGAATATAGTGGAGACTTGATGAATTCTTCTACTTTGTGGTCCTAACAAAAAGAGAACATAATATTTAACAAATCTTGGGCAGAAACTGTATGAAGTAAAATGTAAGCAGCATCTTTCTTCCAGGCATTAAGCAAGTTATTAGAATATGTTAACTCAAAACCAAATTGCATGCCAAGATGCCATTTTTCTGCAAAGGAGGTGGAGAGTTACATACACTGGAGAAACTGCTCCATTAGAGAGTAAAAACCGCAGTAATGATTTGAAAAACTACAGGTTTAGACGATGACCAAGGCTAAACTTTCAAGTCTCTTACCTGATCGACAGTAAATATCTTGATCCTTTCGCTTCCTAACCATTTTTGAAATTCTCTCCTCCAATTATTCACCAAACTGCCAGGGGTGACAATAAGCGTCTTCTTTATTATCGGCTTGCCTCCATAGGGTCCCTGGCTCTGCAGAGTCCAGATGAGCGAAATACATTGCAATGTTTTCCCTAAACCCATCTCATCGGCAAGAATAGCGCCACTTCTGCCACTCACCCTGTGAGAAATAATTATACTTCTTTAATCACAATAGGAAAATACTCTATGGCTCTAAAATCCTCACTTGTTAGTCAAGAACCAGAAGCTGATATTTTGTAATTAAAACAATGCTACTCCCTAAATAATTTTTCTAGTTTTTCATTCAGCTGATTTACATATCTCTTTTGCATCTTTGATAATTGTGCTCATTATATATTTATTGTCTACGAAATTACTAAAACAAATCTGAAATTAGAATTGAATCTAAATCATTTGTTACATATATGTGTGTGTGTGTGTTCACTTAGACTAGAAATGAATCTCAATTTTATATCTACACCATAGGTACAATGCATGAAAATTGATGCACTAAAGGGGGAGGGTCCCTCAGGCCAGGAGCCCTCAGGGGCAGGAGGTGACCTGGCGATCAGGGGAAGGCAACACCCCTATCACACCTCTGCTGCCGCCACTGCCAGCAGTGCAAAGCCTCGTTTGACCCTGGTTACCTGAGCCTCGGGCAGCCCTGGGCGGCTGGGCAGCAGCCATCCGAGGCTTGCCTGCACTTCGGGCCAGCCCTGGGCAGCTGAGGGGCTGAGGGAGGGTCCAGCCGCACCACACGCCTGCCACCTCCCACCCCCGGCAGGGCTGAAAAGTCTGAGGGACTCTGGCAGGGCTGAGGGGACTGGGCACCGCCATCTTGTGGCTGTGGGCGCAGCCATCTTTGTGACAGCGTGATGGTCCATTTACATATTCCCTCTTTATTAGATAGGATATAAATACTTGAACTGTCTTCATCACTAACACAGTTCAGCAATTTTTATTAGTCTTGTTAGTAGGTATCAAAACAGTTAAAATATATTGTAATCTTAATCATCAAGAGCCATCGAGCTGTATTTGATTCTGATAGTAAATAAAAACTTCAACCAAAATATCTCTCTGCACTGTAAGAAACATTAAATACTAAATATTTAACCTAATACACATCATTTACTAAGTGTCCGTTATCCTACAGACCTACTAGATTAACACAATTTAAAATTAAATAATACAAGAAATATTATAAGTGGCACCCCATACCACTTTTATAGCTTTTAAAACCCTTTGACATATAGAGTTGATATATATTTTAAAAGTTACAAAGCCCAAGGGAATTGAGGATAGTACCAAAAACGTAAGTATAATCTGTTAGTCATTCTATTCCTTATTGCTAGAAATAACAGCCAAAAAGCTATTTGTAAAATGTTTTCCATTGCAAAGTATAGAAATAAGATTGCAAATACGAATTCTAGCCACTGTTAGCATTTTTTATCAACCGTTTACCAAGGCAAGACCGAATGGCAGTTGAGAGAGACTGAGTGGCAGAGAGAAAACAGTAATGCATCCTTTCAGGGTAAAGAGCAGGCAGCAAGAGAGGCTTCCCTGAGAAGATGCACCTTGTGCAAAGTTCTAAGAGATGAACAGGAATTCACGACACAGAGGGAGTAGTTCCGTATGGTTAGCACTTGAACTCCAAGCAGGGAAATACAAGACTGTGAACCTGGCAGGACAGGCAGAAAGAAGACAAAGGATGAGAATACTTATCCTTGAAAGGTCAGACTATACCTTCAAGGTCAGACTGTACCTTCTAGGTCAGTGTCTCCCAAGCACCAGGCTTTGCCATCACAATTGTTGGCATATGTGTTATTATTTATTTATTATTTTTCTTTCAATCAGCATACTTTATATTTAGATTTATTTGAAAATTCTTTCTATACATAATTAAATGTGAAACCAAAAGTTAAATGTGCTATTTTTCCCCCCTAGTAATTCACTGACTAAAATATGCTACTAATAAAATTTAAAAACAAAGTGTGCTCATGTATGCCTAAAATCACCCAACACACCAGCAGTGGAGTGCATGTCACAGATTAGGAAACAATGCTCTGAGTTCTCAGAGTCTGAATGGTTTTAAGCAAGGGAATGGCATGTTCGGAACTGTTTTTACAGAAACACCAAACTGGTGGGTTTAAGGAGTACAAGAAGCAGATATGCAAGTTAGGAGTCACTGACCAACAGTCCAGATAAAATGGAACTTTATGACCTCGGTTCCCGCAGCTGCTGCAAGGTTTGATTAGATTGAGAAGATGAAATAGAAGAAATCACAAATGATTCCCAGGCCAACTGAGATAAGATCTCCAAAGAGAAGAGCAAATCTGAGAGAGAACAAAGGTCTGGACAATTTGCTGGAAACAACATTCCCTTAACATGTTCTCAGAATCTGCGGGAATTGACATTCCCAGTTCTTTGTTAAATGACCAATTTAAAAATCAAGAGCCTATGCACTAAAGAAAGAACTGGAAGGAAATACACCAAAATGTTAGGAGACATTTGACTTTTTATTTCCTTTGTCTGGATTTTTTGGGGGATTGAGGTAGACCTCTATTATATAAGAGAGGATACTACCATTCTTTAATCAGAAAACTTGATTTAAAAGGAAGGGGGGAATTGGTCATCTTTTTTAAGTAGAGGCGAAATCAGAAAAAAACCTTTTTCTAAAATTCTCATAAGGAGAATTAAGGTTTCTCCCATTTTGCACCAATACCCCTTATCATACTAGTAATGAGCTCTTATTGTGTCGCATTAAGGTTGACTGCATTTATTTGTTTCTTCAAATAAAGAGTGAGGATCTGAGTGGTGCTGAGTCTTGTGTGCCCAGCTCCCAGCAAGATAGCTCCTATATGGTATCCATCAAGAACCACTTCTGAAACAAATGCACACATTAAGTACCACTCATTCCAACTAAATTCATGATGGACCCTCTGCAAATCATTGTATTTCAGACTCTTCCTACAAAACCATTATGTTATGGGTTATAGATCAAAATGCAGATTAGACTCAACTCAAATGATTTCTTTTCCTACCTCATTCCCATCACACATTCATAAAGGAATAGGATTCCTTCTTTCTGATGTGGCCGAAGGTAATATGCAAGGTGAGGATCTATCACAACATCCACAACAGGCAAACAGTTCTTATTGAACATCCACTGATGATTTTTGTCTGGTCGGGGCATAACAAAGGAATCTTAAAAAAAAGGTAAGACAATAATTATAAATAAATTGTAATTTCACTTTGTTAGCAACTACATTATCTTGTTTTAATTACTCATAAGATAGAACTGTTTGCCATCATTTGTGGCAAACAAAAAAACCCATAACCCTTCAAATTTAATAACATTAATGCTAAGCAAGGGTACAAAATCCTATATAATAAAAGGCTAATATGCAAACAGACCAAATGGTGGAATGACCAGTCGCTATGATGTGCACTGACCACCAGGGGCAGACACTCAACACAGGAGCTGCCCCCTGGTGGTCAGTGGCAGGGCTAAGGAGCAGAGAGCTGGCCGGTGGTAAGGAGCGAGGGCTACCAGACTGCGAGAGTATGCAGGCCGGGCTGAGGGCCCCTGCCCCCCCAACCCGAATACATGAATTTTCATGTATCGGACCTCTAGTTTAAAAATAAAATCTCATGCCTTATTGATGTAAGGTTTCATGCAAAGAATTACAGTTTTCTAAACTTCATATACTCAAAAGTGCCCTGAAATTCACTATTTCTAATAAGAAATCCACTAAGCCACAACATTTAATAGTCCAGTACTCAAAGCAAAGAGAACTATTATATTCAACAGAAAGCATAGGTTGAAATTTTGCTTCCTATTCTGAAAAAGTGCCCTAAATTTAACATAAAGACTCCTTTATTTTCAGTACTGTACATAGTAACAATGACCACTATTCCTATCAACCAGAAGAACTGAGAATTTCCCATTGACTTCACCACCATTATTTGCTTCAAGTTAATCACTATATTCCTGAATGTCAAAAGAATGTATCTTTGCAAAGCAGCATGAAGTAACCACAGAACAATAATGTAATTCTTTAGAAACATGCTAATACAATTTAAAATATTTATTAAAATACTACCAAAAATTACAAAATCAAATATAACTAGATAGCAAGTCTCAAATGATAAATCTGAAGTCATCATTCATTGGCTGCCTCCCACCAGCTCTCCTCATGCCCCCACGCAACTGGGATTAAGCCCACAACTTGGGCATATGCCCTGACCAGGAATCGAATCGTGACCTCCTGGTTCATAGATCAACATTCAACCACTGAGCTATGCCAGATGGGCTAAAATTTAATTCTTTATATGACATCTTATCATTCAATATTTTAATATGATAATGCATGTAATCAAGACATAGTCTTCAAAATGGAAGTATAAAAAACATAATCCTCATTCATGAATTTATTAATTTTTCTCCTTACTAAATGTCATATTTTATCCGAAATCATACATGCTATGTCTGTATGTATACATCTACAATTTGCATATTTTCCTTCAATGCATGTACAGAATTTTTATGACTGTTTCTTACAAAATAATTCTCAAACCACATTGTTACTCAACATCAACATTATTCCTTACATCAGATTAATATATCTGAAGAATAATAAATACTTTCATCTGAAATTTTTAAAAGAAAATTTAAAGTTTAAATTCACATACCAAAAATCTTTTGGACAGGAGAAACAGAATATTCAAACTAATTTTTAAATCTTACTTGGTGCACATGGATCGTGGCGTGGTTTGCAAGTTTGGAAGCTAATCTGCCTATTTTCCTTTGAACTTGGTTTATAGACACTTTTTAAGGGGTTAGAAAAACACTTGTTGGCAGCTTGAGAAGAACTTGATATCGCAGGACTTCCTCCTCCAGGCTGAAAACATTTGCCACTGCTGAAGTCATCTGGGGAGATGGTACCCGTGACCTCTATTTCTTTTCCACCGATCATCATTGTGTGGCCCTCTTCGATCTGTTCAAGCTCTTTGAGCTTATATCCAGTGCCTTTAAATTGAGAACAAAGAAAGTTAGTTTCCTGATACTCTAAGATGACTTAATTACTGCTACCACAGACATCTTCCCATAACTCTACAAGAAAAATGTGCTTTGAATGCAAATAGCCTCGTACAACCCATTAGCCAGGATGAAAACATAACTTATCAATTTGGTAAACAAAACAAAAACAAAAAGATAAAAAACACTAAGAAATCAGAAAAATAGATAATGATATAGTTATCAAAAATTAGCCAAGTGTTAGCCCTGGCCGGTGTGGCTCACATGGTTGGAGCGTCATCCTGTGTACAGGAAGGTCGCAGGTTCAATTGCCAGTCAGGGCACATAGCCAGGATGCCAGGTCCATCCTGGTCAGGGTGTGTATGGAAGGCAACAGGTCAATGTTTCTCTCTCACATCGGTGCTTCACTCACTCTCTCTCTTTCTCTCTCTCTCTTATTTATCTCTCTTCCTCTCTCTAAAATCAACTTTTAAAATTTTTAAGTGGGATATTTTATACCAAGTCTGTTTGAATTATTGATTCAACAGGCATTTATTAAGTGTTGCCATGTGTAAGGTGCTGACAGAATGTAAATATGAGTAAGTCAAAATGAGCTCATTAACCAGACAATTATAGTGAAAAAATTTTAGACTCCTATGCCTGTCTACTTTAAATGCATATAGTTATTGTGTGATTACAAGAGGGTAGGAACTGTGTCTACCATAAATGTTTTTAAGGCTCTAAAAAATAAAACACTCACATTTTAGAAAATCTTACCTGTTTAAACTTGCTGGAAATCACTACAATTTGCCCTATTAAAACTGGACTAAAATTTACAATCTGTACCAACTGGTAACATATGTGTGTATGTGTGTGTGTGTCTATTCTTAAATGACTTATAATGGAGCACTTTTTAATGTTAATGCTCTAATAAAGGAAGAAATTAGCTCGTATTCCAAAATGCCAAAGACCGATTGCTCTATTCCCCAAACTATCTGAATTCAACGGTAGTCTTGACCTCTCCATATTGAGGATTATAGTTTTATCTTCATATATAATAGCCCCCCTCTTTTCCATGGAGGTTATGTTCCAAGACCCCCATTGGATGCCCAAAACTGTGTATAGTTCCAAACCCTAAACATACTGTTTTTTTCTATACATACATACATATGATAAAATTTAATTTATAAATTAGGCACAGTAAGATATTAACAATTATAATATACTGTAATAAAAGTTTTGTGAGCCCTAACTGGTTTGGCTCAGTGGATGGAGCATTGGCCTGGGGACTGAAGGGTCCCAGGTTCGATTCCGGTCAAGGGCACGTACCTTGGTGCGGGCACATCCCCTGTGGGAGGTGTGCAGGAGGCAGCTGTTCCCTGTTTCTCTCTCATCGGTATTTCGAACTCTAACCATCTCCCTCCCTCTCTGTAAAAAATCAGTAACATATATTTTTTTAAAAATGTTTTGTGAATGTGTTTCTTTCCCTTCTTCTTGTGATGATGTGAGATAAAATGCCTTGTGAAGTCAAGAACTTGTACCTTTTCACTGAAAGGAAGTACCCACACTCTGTGCTTTGGGGACACTGTTAAGTAAAATGATGATTGCTTGAAAACAACCGACAGGGCTGCTAAGGGACTGAAGGGAGAGTAGCATATACAATCTGGATACACTGGACAGAAGGATGAGTCACATCCTGGGTGAGGGGAAATGGGATAGCACAAGATTTCATCATACTACTCAGAACAGTGGGCAATTTAAAACTTATAAACCGTTTATTTCTAGAATTTTCCACGTAATAGCTTTGGATCATGGTTGACTAGGGGCCACTGAAACCTCGGAAAGTGAAACCAAGGATAAGGGAGGGGGGGTACTATAAAATCCAATTATAGTCAAATCTCAGTATCCCTGGGGGACTGGCTCTAGAACTCTCTCACCCACATCACCAACCACTCAGGATACTAAAACCTGGGGATGCTCAAGTCCCTTATTTCAAACTAGAGGCATGGTGTATGAAAATTCATGTACTGGAGGGGGCGGTCCTCAGCCCGGCCTGCCCCCTCTCACAGTCCAGGAGCCCTCAGGTGTGGGAGGTGACCCGGCAATCAGGGGAAGACAATACCCCCATCACACCTCTGCTGCTGCCACTGCTGGCAGTGCATACCTCAGCTGGCCCTGGTTAACTGAGCCTTGGGCAGCAATAGGTGCGGGGCAGCCACCATCCAAAACTTGTCTGCGCCTCAGGCCGGCCCTGGGTGGCTGCAGACTGAGGGGACTGGGGACTCTAAAGGCAGGCACATGGAGCGGCTGGACCCATCTGGGAGTGGGCCTGGCCGTGCCATGCACCTGCCACCCCAGCAGGGCTGAGGGGACTGGGCACCTCCATCTTGTGGCTGTGGGCGCCGCCATCTTTGAGGGCATAGCAGTCAATTAGCATATTCCCTCTTTATTGGCTGTGGGCACCGCCATCTTTGAGGGCATAGCAATCAATTAGCATATTCCCTCTTTACTGGCTGTGGGCACCGCCATCTTTGTTACGGTGTGATGGTCGATTAGCATATTTCCTCTTAGATAGTATGGTGCAGTATTCGCATATAGGCTACAGCGAGGATTCCTACACATGACTTCATTCACGTGGATTCAGCACATAGCAAATTCAAGAATCTTTGGAACCTTCTGGGATTTCTTCAAATATTTAACCGAGATTGGTTAAATCCAGGGATATCAAACCCACAGACACAGAGGTACTGGTAATCTCAGTATGGAAATAGGAGATAAGAATAAAGTTAATTTTGAGGCATCTTTAGAAATCTCTGTAACTCAGATCTCTCATTTCACTTTGATCTAGAGCAGTGGTTCTCAACCTTCCTAATGCCGTGACCCTTTTATACAGTTCCTCATGTTGTGGTGACACCCAACCATAAAATTATTCTCGTAATTAAGTTATGAAGTAGCAACGAAAATAATTTTATGGTTGGGAGTCACCACAACATGAGGAACTGTATAAAAGGGTCGCGGCATTAGGAAGGTTGAGAACCACTGATCTAGAGTGGTAACTCTCTTAAACAATTCTAAATCTCTAGAAAACAGTCCATACTCTGGAACTGTTTCCAATGCTTGTTTTTTCTGGGTACTGTGTAATAAGGGCCAATCGAGCCTGACTACATTTCCACAAACAATCAGCACATCCAGCATGCCAGCCTCTGTTTTTTTAGTCTCTCTCCCTAGATGACAATATTTAAATACTGAATATTCAGTTTATTTAGGAGAAAATCTGCCTGGATTACAGGCCAAAACTTGCAAAATTAACTCCAGGTTGATACATCTATTACTATTATAAATAAGCAATCAAGTCTTATGTTTGAATGTTTTCATTATGAAAGCCCATAAAATCCCTTTAATCCCCTGGAAACATAAAATAGACTTATGCCCAGGCCCTCTCTCCACCATCCAGGCCAAACATAGCACAGCACCAGAGGTCAGGGCCTGAGCACTGGTATTTTTTTAAAAAGCACCTTGGGTGACTCTACTTCTACAGATAGGGTAAAACCTTTCTTAAACCTAATTTCCATTTTTTGCTACTTGCAACTAAAACATCATTTTATTATAAATATTATATTTATATTTCAGTTCAACCTCAACTTTTAGCAGTGCCAACAGCCTTTATATACTACATTTCTGAAACTTTGAACTACACATACACAAAACCATGTATACTATAACTAAGGGGTAAAACATATTCTGGGAAATTTTGATTAGAATTTTATTAAATAAGCATGAACAAGTTCTCCAAAAATCTAGCTATTATCTATCATAAGCTATAACATGCAATGATTATCTGCCGTAACTTATTTTAATTCCTCTAAACACTGAGTATGACAGTGTATACGTTTATAGTAGTTGTTCAATATTTTCTTTAAACGTTTTCATTAATTTGAGAGAGGAAGGGGGAGAGAGAGAAACATCAATGATTGGAGAAAATCATTTATTAGCTGCTTCCTGCATGTCCCACCTGACTGGGAATCAAACCATGACTTCCTGGTTCACAGGTTGACATTCCAACCACAGAGCCACACTGGTCGGGCTCAATTTTTTTTTTTTAATCTTTATTGTTGAAAGTATTTTCCTTTTTTTTCCCATTGTCCCTTTCTAGCATGCCCTCACCCCACACCCCAGGCCCTCACCACCCTATTTTGTCTGTGTCTATGGGTTATGCATACAAGGACCTTGGTTGATCTCTTCCCACCCACCCACTCACCCCTGCCTTCCCTCTGAGATTTGTCAGTCTGTTCCATGCTTCTAAGTCTCTGGATCTATTCTGTTCATCAGTTTACTTTGTTCATTAGATTCCACACATGAGTGAGATCATGTGATACTTGTCTTTCTCTGGCTTATTTCACTTAGCATAACACTCTCCAATTCCCTCGATGCTGTCACAAAGGATGAAAGATCCTTCTTTTACTTTTTTTTGCATTTTATAAAAATATATGTTTATATTTTTTGAAAACCTGTTGCAGATATTTCAGTTCAACCTCAACTCTTATCAGTGCCAACAGCCTTTGTATACTACATTTCTGAAACTTTGAACTACTTTTAATTTCTCATGCTTTTGCATATGTTATTTCCTCTTGTATATGCTCAACACAAAACTGTCATCCTTCAAATATTATCTTACACAATAACTTCTATGAAGTTTTCCCCTAGCCCCATGGTCGGCAAACTGCGGCCCGCGAGCCACATGCAGCTCTATGGCCCCTTGATTGTGGCTCTTCCACAAAATACCACAACCAGGGCAAGTCCATTTGGAAGAAGTGGCGTTAGAAGAAGTTTAAGTTTAAAAAATTTGGCTCTCAAAAGAAATTTCAATCATTGTACTGTTGATATTTAGCTCTGTTGACTAATGAGTTTGCTGACCACTGCTAGCCTCCTAGGTAGACTTAAATGGCCATTCCATTTATGATCCTATTACACTTACTAAAATTCTCATTGAAACAATTATCTTATTGCTTCTCTAATTATCAATTACATTGGTCTGTTACCACTAAACTATGAATAATATCCATCTTTGAATGTTTACTTTTAGTATATGCTTGGCACATAACAGTTACTGAAAACTGTAAAGTATAAAAGTTTTAAATGAATGAATAAACATGTAGGAAAGATTCTATAATTATGGGTCACACCCAAATTGAACAATAACCTGACTAGTGCGACTCAGTTGTCCTGTGCACTAAAAGGTCACTGGTTCAATTCCCAGTCAGGGCACATGCCTAGGATGCAGGTTTGATACCAGTCAGGGCACATACAAGCAACTGATCAATGTTTCTCTCTCACATGGATGTCTCTCACTCTCTCTCTCTTCTCTCCCTCCCTCTCTCTCGAGAAATCAATTAACATGTTCCTGGGTGAATCTGTGGGCTAATTTGTATTAGTACAAGTCATCTTGGCAACATTTTATAATAGACATAATGGCAACTTCCAACTTAAACGTATAACCTAGGGATAGGAGTGGGCTGGAGAGGGTCAGTGGGAAGAAAAGGGAGACATCTGTAATACTTTCGACAATAAATATAAATTAAAAATAAACAAATAAATGTAAAATATAGGTTCATTTGACATTATCGAAATCAGAGTTCATTCCACTCCTGATCAATATCTTTTTTTAATTTTAATCACTTAGCATTCTACAAAAAAATAAGTTGGGGGAGGGAAGTGCAGTCAGACAAACTGCTTCATCACAAAAAAATGCCAAACTACATATACAGCTGGTGACCATCGGATTTTTTGAGAAAATCCATTTTTATTTAAGAAAATAAAACTATGAGATGGGATCTGCCTCACTGAGCTACTATACATAAGACTAAACATTACGAGAGAATTTTATGTTTGCAAGATAACTTAGATATAAAAGAACATCTTAAACCACCCCTTTATAAAACCCAACTAGATGCCAATGATGTAACCAAGAAGATATACTAATTTGAGGCCAAATCACAAGCATTAGGTGATATCACACTACCTCTTCCAATGTCTTTGCCTTCCAGGTCCTTTAACGTAAGCGACTTTCCGTTGACAATCAAAACGGCATCACCTTCCCACTTTTTGTGTTTTTTCTTTGAAGTCTTACACCAAACAACAGTGAAGTATCGAACCACGCTGCCAGGTTCCACTTCTTGTCCCTTAGACACTATGATGTCTTCAGGCGGTGAATGAACTGGAATAAAAATGTAAAATATAAGCCTTATTACTAAAGATCGCTTTAATGTTTAAAAGTAAAGCCATTCGAACAAAAACGCACCCAACAAAATCAGACTGTATTAACCAGTAGGAAAGAATATTGGCAATTACCATGTTAGCATTTTATCAACTGGGAAATTCAAATGTCAGGTACTAGCACTACCATGAGTGCAATGAATATCAATTTCTTATCTCCAAGTCATGAAAACTCAGTTAAAATAAAATAATAATCACTGCAAACATTTTAAAGCTCTCAAGAACTAAAAATGGTATTTCAACATCCATAGGAAAATAGCTAAAGTCACTTGTTTCAAACAACTGACTTAATTAACAGTGATACAAGTCAAGGAAACCTAAAAGAAGATGACAAATTTCTCCGAAAGAAAAATCTGTAGTTTTTTCAAATAAGAACCAATGTAAAACAGCAAAGTAGAAATGAGACTGAATTTCGTTGAAATACTTCTGTGTCCCATTTAGAGAATAATCACGCTGGCCACCGATTCTAAGATTCTAGGTTTTCCATCTTACAAAAGCCTGTACTTTTCTCAAAAACATTTTCACAATCGCCTTCTAAAAAAAACATATCCCATGTTAACTAGACTTACTGTGCTGATTATTTCACGATATATGTCAGTGATTTTCAACCAGAGTGGAGCAAGAATTTTTAAAACATGCTATACCTGCTGGACTCCCTCTAGCCCCACCCTGTGGAGCTTGCCCCTACTGGGTACAGCCATAAGCTCTTCCTGGTACTGAAGTTATAGACAAGGCCAGGTGGGGGAAGATGGAGTGTGGACTGAGGGGTCCCAGGTTCAATTCCGGTCAAGGGCATGTACCTTGGTTGTGGGCACATCCCCAGTGGGGGGTGTGCAGGAGGCAGCTGATTGATGTTTCTTTCTCATGGATGTTTCTAGTTATGTATCCCTTTCCTTTCCTTTCTGTAAAAAATCAATAAAATATATATATTTTAAAAATACCTCTTGTCAAAGCATATATGCAGTAAGTGCTAAAATAGAAAATTAATAAAACTACAATATTTCCAGATATGTAATTATCTGCACAGCATTTCAAATTCCCTTAAATATCAGAAAAGTTATTCCATCAATTTCAATTGGCATTCCAATCAGAGAACATGAAAAACTTTACTATTTTAAAAAACATACACTATAAATGGATATTTAAATGGTCCCATCACTTCGGGGGAAAGTCTGTCTGTTTTTTAAAAAGTTAACTGTAGAGAAATACCAAGATGGTGGCATAGGTAAACACCTAAACTGCTGCCACGCACAATATCAAAACTACAACGAAAAGACACAACGGCCACCACCCAGAACCTCAGGAAGGCTGGCGGAGTGGAAATTCTACCACTAGAAGGAAAGAGGAAAGCACCCTGAGACTCAGAGGAGCTGCAAAAGGCTGAGGTACGGAGATGTGTGAGCATGTGAGAGGATGGGTGGCTGAGTGCAAGGCTGGTTTTACTTTATTTTGTTTTTCTTTTGTGGATAACATTTATTGAGTGCCTACTGTGCACGAGGCACTGGGCATATGGTACTTCATTTCCTCAGAGTGGCCCAAGATCGTATTAGATGTGAGGGTTTCCATGCCCCTTCTACTTTCACTCCCTACTCTTTCTTTTTCTTTTTTTAATTTCATAAATCTTTATTGTTCAGATTATTACAACTGTTCCTTGTTTCCCCCCATAGCTCCCCTCCACCCAGCTTCCAGCACTCCTTCTACCCTTTCCTCCCCTCCCGCCTTGTTCTCATCCATAGATGTATTTTTGTCCAGTTTCTGCCTGCACTCCCCTCATCCATTTCCCTGGGAGAATTGTCAGTCCACTTCCTTTCTATGCCCCTGATTCTATTATATTCACCAGTTTATTCTGCTCATCAGATTTTTTAAGGTACTTCTTAGAGTGCCTCTCAGCATTTCATATACTAGTTTGGTGTTGAACTCCTTTGGTTTTTTCTTATCTGTGAAGCTCTTTATCTGACCTTCAATTTTGAAGGATAGCTATGAATTCTAGTTCATAATACTCATGACAAAGTATTTAGATGTATTCTAATTCTGCAACTTGTTTTAAAGTTTTCTTTAGGTTTTTCTATATGCAATATCTGATCATCTGCAAATAATGCCAGTTTTACTTCCTTTCCAGTCTGAATGCCTTTTATTTCTTCTTACTTGGTTGCTGTGGCTATGACTTCAGTAGTGTCTACGCTAATAAAAGAGCAATATGTAAATTAACCATACCTCCATGACGCACATCAGCCAATCAGGAGGGAATATGCAAATTAGCAGGACAAAGATGGTGGCGACCCCGGTCCCCCAGCCCCTCTAGGTGTGAAGCAGCAGGCAGGGCAGGATGCCTGCTTTGAGGGGGAGAGAGCAGGGCAGAGGGAGCTACAGGAACGGCGCTCTGGCCAGAGCAAAGCGAAGACTGCAGACTCCGGCCGGAGCTAAGGCGGAAGGCGGAAGGTGGCAGCCAAAGCACCTGGGTCCTGGGTGTTGGAGGAAAACTTGTACCAACACCCAAGTGAAGGAAGGCCCATTGTACGAATCTTTGTGCAACAGACCTCTAGTGTTGAATAAGAGTGGTGAGAAGGAGACATCCCAATCTTGTTCCCAAGGTTACAGTTTTTGCCCATTGACAGTGACTGTGGGTTTGTCATATATGGCCTTCATTATATATGTCCCCTCTATTCCCACTTTGTGGAGAGTTATCATCATAAATGGGTGCTGGATTTTATCAAATGCTTTTTTGACATCTACTGATACCATCATGTAGTTTTTATTCTTCATTTTATTTATGTGGTGCATCACTTTTTTTGATTTGCAGATATTGTACCAACTTGAAATCCCAGAGTAAATCCCAGTTGATCACAGTGTACGATCTTTTTTATTGTATTGCTGAATCCAGTTTGCTAATATTTTTTTGAGGATTGAGCATCTATGTTTATCAGGGAGACTGGCCTATAATTGGGGGGAGGTGCTGAATCAGTGGGGGGATGAAGGAATTGAGCAAAAAAGAAAGAAAACTTTAAAAAATAATATAGGTTTTCTTTAAAAATCAATTAATGGCCAAAACTGGTTTGGATCAGTGGATAGAGCGTTGGTCTGCGGACTGAAAGGTCCCAGGTTCGATTCCGGTTAAGGGCATGTACTTGGTTGTGGGCACATCCCCAGTAGGGGGCGTGCAAGAGGCAGCTGATTGATGTCTTTCTCTCAATGTTTCTTAACTTTCTATCCCTCTCCCTTTCTCTCTGTAAAAAATCAATAAAACATATTTAAAAATAAAATCAATTGATGGCTTTTTGGTTGAGTGGTGTCCATGCACCAAGAGGTCGCCAATTCTATTCTGGTCAGGACATATCATATGCCTGGGTTGCAGGCTTAATCCCCAGTAGGTAGCCTACTTGAAGCAGTTGATTGATGTTTCTCTCATCAATGTTTCTCTCTCTGTCCCTCTCCCTCTCCCTTACTATCTCTTTATAAAGCCAATAAAAACCTATTTTTAAAAATGAACTGATATGTTGATAAAGAAAAAATTAATTGCAGAACTGAGGTGACAGACACATGTTTACTGTAAAATGCTTTTGACATTCTCTATGTTTGAAGAGTTCCTTAATCTTTGTTACAGAATTGAATTCACACATAATTTAAAAATATGAAAGATCTACTAACCAACGTGCAAGTCTAATGATATATACTTTTAGTTTAAACTGTTAGGGCTGGCTTGAGTGGTATTTTTATCTTATTTATTTTGCTTTCCATTATTTACAAGGCAATTAAAAATAACAAGTTCAAATTATAGCTACTAGTTTTAACAAACAAATCAAAATTATATGCAAAGACTTAGCATAACTGTTAATGATTAATTAGGTTGCATATTTTAAGATTTTAATCTTTTGTACTAAGTATTGCAACCATTTTTAAGTACTTGTAATCAAATTTACTATCAAGTATTTAATAGATTTTGAGAATTTGTGGATCTTAGTATTTGAAAAATAAATGTTATGATATTTAGACATGGTACATTTGATATCTACTACACCACAATCCTGTAAATAAGTTTATTTCCATTTGCCTTATAAATTTTACCTCAACAGTATTGAATTATTTGTCTTATGACACACAAAATGAGCACACAAATCAGTATAATGTATTACCTTGTATTTAAAAAAAACATGTATTAAAACATTTAACCATGGTCATGGACAATATATATTAAATACATTTCATCACACTCTAAATGATTTAAACATGTCTATTTAAAATTTGACGTTACTCTAAAAGAAGGCACATGGAAACATATTAAACATTTTTATATAACTAAAAATGCAAAGGATAGAGTGAATCTTTCAAAAATGAAATAACTCCAAGTTGATGTCTCATTATTATACATAAAAATACTTGATTTAAATATTTTAAGAAATCTGCCAATATCTTTAGAAATGAAAGAGCTTCATTATCTTTTTTAGGATGTCATTATAAATCATACCTCATTTAGAAAATTGTAAGTTGTAAAAAATAACAATGTATCCCCATTGGAAAATAAAGAAGAAAAGAAGAATTATAAAAAAATAAAATATTTTTAAAAAACCTACAATGTACCATTAAAGATCATATGGGTAAGAAAAGATATAAGATGGCAACAACAATCTTGACCAATACTGGAGAAAAATCTGACAGAAGACTATGTTTGTAACTTATGGGCAGCAAAAGAATTGAAAAGGGCAATTTTGTATACACATTTACCTTCAACACTCATTTTAGAACCTAATTACACAAAAAAGATGCATGTTGTACTTTTTTTTTAACACAAAACTCTTTCCTAGAAACAACTCACAGAATTATTCTCACAGGACACATTTTGGAAAACTCTGATTTAGCTGTACAGAGTAAATATTCACATTAAACATTTGTCATCAATTATGAACAGTACATGCTGAGACTGTAATATGAATTACCTTATATATACAGTAATTTGCTTTCAATAATCTTAAAAAGCCAAACTATTATAAGGATGCATTTACTAGAATCATATTATAAAAACATTACCTCAAATTACAATTATCAAATTCATTAGACTCAAAGAAGTCATGGTACAGATTAAAGATGATGAAATTGTCAAAATGATTTATCATTATATTCAAGGCATTTTTATAAAATATTGAAATCTAATAGCAGATATAAAATGTCAATGAAATTAAGCAATCAACAAGCTAAAATATCCTAATAGTCCACTTTATTTTTATAATTTCTATAGCCATAACCTAAATTTCAGACTTTCTTTACTCTCACTACAAGATGCTATTAAAACACTTAGAACTCTAATTTATACTATATCCCCCTAATCAAAAGCCTTCAATGGCTTCCCATTTTACATTCAAGTCTGATTCCTTAAAAAGTTTGTTTTGTATTAATTTGAGAGAGAGAAAGAGAGAGAGAGGGAGGGAGGGAGGGAGGGAGGGGGAAATAGAGAAAAAAACATCGATTTGTTATTATACTTATGCATTCACTGGTTGATTCTTGTATGTACCCTGACCAGGGATCGAACCCGCAACCTAGCCTTATTAGGACACTCAAACCAACTGAGCTAGCAGGCCAGGGCTAAACCTAGTTTTTAATGTAATCTATAATCTGGCACCAACCAACTTCCAAATTAATATCCCTTAACTCACTTTTACTACTCTTTTCAACAAATTTTTTGAGAATCGGAGTTAGGCACCAAGCTAGATTCCAAAATATCCTGTTCTAGTGGTTTTCACCCTGAGGGTTTGTTAAAATATTGCTGGACTCCACCTCCAAAGCTTCTCATTCAAAAGGCATGAATTTACATTTGTCACAAGTTCTCAAGTGATGCTCACACTGCCGGTCAAGATCTACTCTTGGTGAACCACTGTTCTGCTCCTTAAGGCCACAAAGGAAGCCCACAAGCTGAATGAAGTCGCATGTTTTGTCTGAGCAGGGTTTTATTTTTTATTTTTATTTTTTCTACTCCCACCCTCCCTTACCTTCCGAGGTTTGATGGTCTGATCTCTGTTTCTCTGTCTCTGGATCTGTTTTTGTTCATCAGTTTATGTTGTTCTTTATATTCCCGTCTGTGTAGTGTTTTAAAGATTTTGAATTATTTGCAAACATTTTAAAATGGGAAAATTTTACCTAAAATGCAGATCTCTGGCTTATGGCGCATGTAAAAAATCTCCTGGAACTTAACAGTAGCTACAGTCAAGGAAGATGTCTTCAGATTACCACCATCCTAACGGGCCCTCTGCACTCACGTACAATCATCGGGTTTAGCACTGCATTTATGCTTATAAACGATGATCCACATCTTCGTGCTGCTCACTTTGACTTAAATGTCCTTTCTCCACTCTACTGCTAAAATTCTACCTACCCCATTCTAAAGCTCGGCTTAAAAATGCTTCCTCAACAAAGCTCTAGCAAAATTAGAAATCGGTAAGTAATATACATACTATAGAGTTAACTTAAATTTAGTATGTGTGCTTTAAGAATGAAAGTTTTATTTCCACAAATATTAAAATAGCAACAATATTTAAAAAAAATTAAGATTATATCATAAACTATAAACACACCTTTTGCTACTTTGAATCTATGTGAAATTTCAATTTTGTTCATTAAAAATTTTACTGTGAAATCTTTTTCAGAGTAAGACATTAAAAGTGAATTAGAACATTAAATCTTACAGCCAGATATATAATAGCTCCAAGAGATTATCTTAGTTTGCTGGCAAAAAACAAAACAAAACCCCAAAACAGGGTGGGTGGGTGATGGGAGATAATTGATACAATTCCCGATTTCATAACTTCCCAACCTTTAAAAACTATTTTAATAAAATAAGCACCTTTAATTTTTTAATATGGAGGTTAATTTTAATGGATCTTTATTTCTATGGGATAGTGGCGGCGGCGGGGGGTGGGGTGGGGGGGTAGATTACAAACAAAAACTTAGTGCTGGTCCTTGCTCTGCCATAAATAGCTTTGTTATATCAAGTAAGCCATTGAGTTCTTTGTGGACCTCAGTTTTATTAGCTTCTAAACTGAAGAGAGGTTAAAAAGTGATCTCCAAATACCTCCCATCACTAAAACCATAGGCTTATTCCTTCAAAATATGAAAGCACAAAAATCAATGTCATAAAGACAAGCTTCCTGTACTTAGGCTAGTATTGCTTCTATTTAGATTGAATTAAAAACCTTGAACTACAGCTTTTCAAAGCTCTAATTTAAAAATGTTGAAGACAGAGCTTTGAAAGAATATGTATGTGTTTGTGTATATAGTTATGTATGTTGTATTTTAATGATCAAAATATAACATCTTTTGTAAGGTCAACAATTAAACTTCTTAGAAAAAAACACTGAGACAAAAAAATATATATAATATACCTCAAAAGAAAATGAAACAATTTTAAAAATGTCAAAAACGTGTTTTTTTTCGTAACAGAGATTAACGATACATTATAAGAATACAGATTCTGCTTGAAGACATTCCCCAGAGAAAGTAATTTGGCCAAAATTAAAAGGACCACATTGTGAAATGAGAAAACTTCAGAAACTGTTGTATTCCGGCAGATCGTGCCGTAAGCGAATTGCTCTCAGCTTCTCCACTTCAATTTTTGCTTGTAGCAGCTCTTCCTCTAGCTGCTGCCTTCTTTTCAACCCATCCCTCTTCTCCTGGACATACAGGCCAAAGTTTTTCTGGTTTTCCAAAATGATCTGATGCTCCTCTTTCAGCATTTGCAGAATCTGAGGATCATCCCCTAATTGTGACCTAAAGTGCCCTCCACACTCATGATGAAAGAAGTCCTCTCTCCTGGGGATGGAAGACGGAGACGAGGTCATTCTCATATCAACAGAGGAGAGTGATGGCGACCCAGATCTCTCCATAACATGTACCAAGTCATGTTCTTCTCTTTGCTCTAACGTGTAACTCTGTTCCAAATTTAAAACCAGCGGGGAGGAGGGCTTAATGTCTTCTTCTTGCTTCACCTCCACTGTAATAGCAACCGGGTGCTGATCCAACATTACCTGCAGTGAGCTGGTACCAGCCTGTGCCTCCTCAGCCAAGTTTGCACTACAGCACACAAAAAGGCATTATAAAATGTAAATCAAAGGAAGACAAGAGTGTATTTGTATTCATGTTTAATGTACATTAAGTTATTAGGCTTTACAGCTACACAGAAAATTATGAAACAAAATATGTAACCCTGAGAATAACAAATTGAAAGGGACTAAATTTAGGATTTTAATACCATACATATATGGTATCTCCCACCCTTCACTTTAAAATCTGGCTCGTAAAAGAACATTACAAATACTACACAAATGACAATGAGGTAAATTTTTAAAAAAGCCATTTTTATTTTTATCTCATTTTTCAAAGAGACGCCAATTGCTCCTACAAGCCTGATGTACTTTAATGATATTCTGAGTCTGGCTAACCCTATACCTTCTTTGTCCTTGATCTGCTTGTGCTCTCCTGGATTGATCTAAAAATTACCAAGTTCTAAGACTTCTAGGAAGATAATGGAAGGACATCTTTTTTTTTTATTGATTTTTTTTACAGGGAAGAAGGGAGAGGGACAGAGTCAGAAACATCGATGAGAGAGAAACATCGATCAGCAGCCTCCCGCACACCCCCACTGGGGATATGCCCGAAACCAAGGTACATGCCCTTGACCGGAATCGAACCTGGGACCCTCCAGTCCGCAGGCCGCCGCTCTATCCATTGGGCCAAACCGGCTTTGGGGAAAGGGAATCTATGAGAAGCAATGTTTTCTGCATTTGTTAAAAAAAAAAAAATCAAAGATTGTGTATGGCTTCAAATGCCATCAGGATTATCCTAACTATTCAAGTTCAGGTGCAATGTTTAATCTTACCTATCCTAAACCACATGACTCAGTTGTTCTCTCAGTCTGTCAACCACTGGTCAGGTAAAGTTAACCGGCCAAGGTTTTATACTGACCACTATATCCCCAGCACCTTGCATAAAACTATACTTGAAACCTGGTAGGTACTCATTATATGTGGAGTGATTACATATAGACGAAGAGGTTATGTTAGTGCAATGGTTTTAAATAGGCTATATGCAATACACTGAAAGTTTATTAAATCTACGTGTTATTTCCATAAAACTGTACAGGCATCTACAGTTTTAGCAGAACTCATTAATATGTTATTATGTAAATATAATATACCTTAGAGTTGTGTTTTAAAAGATAATTTCAGTTATACCAGGAAATTATTAATTAAGACTACCTAATCTTGTTTGCTTGAGGGTTACTTTTAAATTTTTGCTTCTGCCTTACTTAAAAATAAAGATTAGAAAGGGAAAGAGATTATTAGAATATTACTGGGAAAGTGCTGTTAACATTATTTACAGAACATTTCACAAATGGTAAGTAACACAGTTTAAGTAGAACTTAGGAAAAAATTTAAAATCTCCATATTTCACTTACTGATGGCATTAAGTTGTCACTAACATCAGATGTTTGTTAAGGGATACAAATGAAATATACAGTATGTTATAAAAAAAACCTATTTGCAGATTATATAAATTCATCCATTTTCATAACTTTTTTGTCATCTTATAATTTTCTCTTAAAAATCTTTTTATTGATTTCAGAGGAAGAGAGAGAAACACCAATGATGAGAATCATCCATTGGCTGCCTTCTCCTCGCCCCTCACAGGGGACTAAGCCTGCAACCCCAGCAGGTGCCCTGACCAGGAATTGAACTGATACCTCCTGGTTTGTAGGTTAATGCTCAACCACTGAGCCAAACTGTGGCTGGCTATCATCCTATGATTTCCAAAAGCAAAACGACAGAATATAAATGTAATTCAAATTCGTAAGATTTACTTTTATTAAATCTCTAAAACCTAGAATGGAAAAATATTACAACTACAGATTAAATTTAAAAAATTTACACTCTAACTATTCCAAATTAATATTTACAATAATAGGGAACAATACAATTAGACATATACATTATACTCTCATGTAAATTAAAAATGTCTTATATCTGGAATATTCTATTCCATTTTAGTGGAAACATTATAAGTCATCATATAATCAGAAGGGTTTCTAAAATTTAGAAATATGGATTGTAAGGATCAACCGGGTTACAAAAACACAAAATATAATTTGATAAATCAATGTGTTACAGATAGCCTAACCAAGTATGTGTATACGTTTTAAATACATTAAATAATATGAACAGTAAGATTTTCCTTACTAAGAATGGAGAGACTGATGAGATTAGCAGACATGTTTATATAGAAGCATAATTAAAATTATAAAATTATAAACTTGTGAGATAATTATCAAAATTCAAGATGATGTCAAATAAATATAAGCACATTAAATCTATCAATATATTACATGAAAACGTTAATATGAAAAATGGCAGTGTAGACACTAAAATAAGATAGCATTTAAATGGCTTATTTCTGATATTCTTCACTTTAAAATATAGAAAAATGTTATTGTATAAAAGTATAAAAATATGTGAATCAATTCCTTTTATCAGATGTTACCCGAAAAGATTGTATATGTAACATTCATACACATACAAATGGTCAAAATATAAACCAATACCTGTATCTTATTTCTCTTCTATATTCATTGTGTTTTTAAAATATGCAACCAACTAAAACTAGAGTTTCTATGTGTAGTTTTCAAATTACAAAAGTCTATATTTCATACCCAAAAGATGGTTTTATACCTGTAATACAAAAGCAACTTTTCTTATGGTTTGAGGAGAAACAAGATGTAGTAACACAGTCTTACTGTTGAGGTTTTTCTGGACATCCAGCATGTTAGGATTTAATCATTTGTCATCTCAGTGAACATTTTAAGCAGTGGCTCCATAATTTAATATATTGTGTACCCATGTCCCGGATTCCCACTAGTGATATTTTTTTTATCATGCTATTAACTAGAAATAAGCAGTATGTGGTAAGAAGCTGAGCTCAAAAAATGATCCCAGTAAATTATCAAAATAACTAATACGTTTGGTTAAAAAATTCTTTTCCCTGTTTCCTAACTTCAAAAAGTTTTCACAGGTAATCAATAAATGACTCTTCCACTAATAGAAAAGCTTCCACATTGCAAAGCTTTATTTGAAAGGTCTCTCAACTAACAGGAAGTTTACAACTTGTTTAAATTACCTCAATGGTTCAGAAGAATGTAGCTGCCATTTTTATCTTTTGCCAGGGGTTGAAATTTGAATCAGTAGTAAGATAATAGTTTTTCAGATTCCAAGGCAAGTAGCTATGCAGAGCATACATTTAACAATAAAGTTTCCAACAGTTTATGAAACCAGTTGCTCTTGTTGGTTTATTAAAATTCATAGTTTGATATCCTTGCAAAGCTATTTGTGAAAACCTGCCCTTTCCTATGTGACCCACGATCAATACCATTAATAAATACACAAAAACTTTAAATTTTATTAAGTAACCTGAATCCCTAATTAGGCATTAACTCCTTTCCTTGTGTTTATTTTAAACATGTTAGGAAAATAACTTCAACTGCCTTACCATATGCAATAATACCATTAAGAAGTTTACTTAATTATTGATTTTAGTTTTTTTAGCTCAAAAGAATATTCAGTAAGTGGAGACAGTGACAATTTCACTTACAAGCAAGGGTTCCATTTGTCCTACAACTAACTTTCTATGAAACTGAAAATTCCAATGAAATGTCATCTTAAATGAAATCTTAAAAGGTCACTCTCTCAGCTAATGAACTAATTTAATTTTAAAGCTTAAAAACTTTATGAACAGATGTCACAAATTTCATCCCAATTATTGCTCCCTAACCTTTACTTTCTAGAAACTACAGAAGGAGGGAAGGGGGAAGGGAAGACAATAAAAATGACTTAAATGAAATGCAGCAGGAAAATTCCTTATAGCCTCACTTTTCTTTTTTTAGACCGCAAAACAAAGACACTATTCATTGCTCCCGAGGGGAGATGCTTACTATGCATATCTCTGTCACAGCTAAGCCAGAGCCCAATAGATAGGAGGCGCCATAATTTTCCACAACAAAATAAAATAAAGCTTACCTTTGTATGTGGTTCCTGTCTCTTACCAGGCAAAAACTGGAAATCTGGGGAATCATCTCCATAACTTTCTTGGTTGGCTCAGAAACACTGCTTTTTAAATCTGATTGGGTATCTTTTTGCTGCAAAAGCTCCTGTTTGGCATATTCTTTGAGCCTTTTGTAAAGGGTGCGTAGGCCCTGCGCTGTTCGAGGAGGGCGGTCTATTCCAATTGCATTATAGTTAACAGCTATGATATCCCAACATCTATTCTTTTCCACTATCACTGAATGCTTGTTAGTGTGTTCTTCGAGAATTTTCACATATGGCTTCACAAGTTTGAGCAGATCAAGCTTTTCAGATAAGGTAAAATTGGAAGATCTGGCCTTTCCTACCATTGTTCTCTTCTCAAATGAAGTAAGGCAGTTTCTGGAACCACCATGCAGCCTTCAGCTCTGCTCAGCTCTTTTCACAAACGGAAAAAGATCAGGCTTAACTAGGCTAGCCTCATTTAGGCCCACGCCTACAGGGGAGGGTTTATTAAAATTCCTCCAGCTTAAGCTGACGCAGGTTCAGGAAATCTGCTTAAGCCAAGCCTGACCTACATAAAGCTTCTCACTGAAACCGACAGGAAGGCACAAGGCAAAACACACTTGTGTATAAAGAGAACAGCTCGAGACAGGATTTTAATACACAAAGGTCTAGAGATAAGCAGGGCGCACAGCTAAAAATTAGCTAATTCGGTGAGAATATCAGATTTCCACACGTGTATGCTTAGCTGATATTGAAACTGCACTGCAGTATCACTTTAATCAAAACAAAAGAGGAACTGTTTTGTCCTGTTTACAAATCCAGTGGGCAGAAGAATAAAAACTAAGGACATGAATGTGGGGATTCCTAACTGAGCCAAGGCCCACGGTTTCTGAGCTGCTATTCTCTCTTACAAAATCTGCATAATGCTGGTCCTGCTGTCAATCAGGAATTGCATATCCTCTAGCTAGTTAGGTTACACCCAGACTCAGACTCCACAGTAAAGCTAAGCTTCTCCTTCATTTTACAATCTACAGTATCCACTGGGGTGTGTGCTTTTGCAGTTACTTAAGAAGAAATTTCTGTCAGACAATGAATCTAAAAAGCAGATTTTTAAAAAAAGGTTTTTAAAGCAATACATTATTCTCGCTGTAACATGTGTGAATATGCTAGCCTGCTCTATCATGTGTAAGAATCACCACAGGGAAAACAGCATAATCTCGCCTTAAGACCTCACACAACAAAATCACTATTTTGCTGTTATGAAGGGGTGGGATTTTCATTTAGCTATACTCACACAATCTCAACTGCGAAAGAAAACAGTCTAGCCATGTGCAAGGCTACCAGTTTACATGCTTAGAGTATATTTTCTAATCCCTGTCTGAACATATGGCAAATGACAATGTAAGCGAAATAAGCTTTATTTTCTCCGGACATACATGTTTATCCAGGTAAGAATGAATCAGAACGTATTTGAACACAATTCCATCCAACCAATTACTGGACAGCCATTAAAAATCCTCCAAGCACTGTGCCAGGCCCAAGGAAAGAAAACAAAGGTGAATTCTACCTGACACAGCCCCTATTCAGGAGGCTGTAGTTCTGCAGAAACCCCATAAAATTGCAATTCCTTGTTTTTCGATCTTTCCATAGAGAGAAGCAAATTAAATGTATTGAGTTCTCATATGAGCCACACGATGTGCACGAAGTTTTAAATGTCTCCATCAGGAAAAAAGGGAAAGACTGCTGGGTGTTCTAATGAGATTAAAAAAAAAAAAAGGACTAGGTACACAGACAAGGACCACGTGGAGGGAAGGGGGAAAGGAAGTCAGACATGGAGGTGAACCTGGCTGAGCTGGGAAAACTTGATCCTTGACCTGGCCAGGTGGGGGACAGTGATGTCACCTGGGACCTGAAGCGGCAGTCCTTAAATCAGGTCTTCCCACAAGTGGAAACGTGAACTTTGATATAATTGGACTGAGCTGTGCCAAGGGTTCGGGGAGTCTGAGGGAGAAGGATGAAGACAAGACAGAATAAGCTGGGTCTAGTGGATCTTCTGTGCCTGGCTGAGACCACGGAGCAGATCCAGCCTGCAAGCTGATGCTGTATTTTATAGCCAGAGGTAAACAAGGTAATTTACAATGTTCTGGTAAGTTCCCCTTGTTTTGGCAGCACTTGCTGCGCCTCCCACAGCCCATTAGCTCCCCAGGAAAGATCTAGAGGGGAGTCACAAGATCAGGCTTAATTATGCTAAGAGAGCTGTGCCCTCTAAGCTGGGACTTGTTTTTGGCTTTGCCAGCAGGTCAGTCTGAGGCTTAACCCTATAACCGCTCCCTACATTGGATAGTGCCAGAATTCCTTAAAGGGACCAATCAGAACCTAGCAGAGTATATGAATATCCCCTCAACGAAGAGCTTAAATGGGTAACCCATTTGGGGCCCCCTTCCTGCTTGTCCATATCTCCTCCCTCCAGCTAGGCCACTCTCCCCCAATAAATTGTTTTCTTCCCACCATTTTTGTCCCTGAATCCATTCTCCAGTTTTAAGACACAAAGAACTCAGACCTGACCACATTTTGGATATATTTTCAATATGGAATGCTAAGTGTTGTGTGGCATACAGTACTGAGTAGTCTGATTTGTTAGTAGTTCTACCTTTTCACTGCCTTTGGTCAGTTTTATTGCTCAATAAATTGATGTAAATAGTAATGATTATTGTCCATAGAGACCCGTCCCAGCAACCTGACCACAGATATGCAAAGAAAAACAAGAACACAAGATATATATACTCTCCTTAAATAGTATTTTGTTATTTGGGGGGAAAAATGCAGATATTATATTAAGAAACAAAGTAGCAATAAAAACATGAAAAACTATTCAATCTCTAAGGAAATGTATAGTAAAATGACTTTCATCCATAAGATAGGCAAAATTCTTACAGACTAAAAAATGTCAAGAGCAGATAAGGGTGCAGGGCAAAGAGCACACTTCGGTACTGTTGATGGATGTGTAAAGTGGCATTCTGGACATCAATCTGAGAATATCCATTAATATTTTACCTTTGTAAAACCTTCCAAAACTGCTAACCTAAAAATAAATTAGCCAAGTGAGAGACAACCAGCATTTACATAGGGAGCAGTTACAGGGTTAAGCCTCCAACAGCCCTGCTGGCAAGGCTGCAAACAAGTCCCACCTTAGAGGGCAAAGCCCGCTTAGCATAATTAAGCTTGATCTTGTGACTGCTCCCTAGAGCCTTCCTAGGTAGCTAATGGGCTGAGGGAGGCGCAGCAAGTGCTGCCAAAACAAGGGGAACTCGCAGGAACACTGTAACTATGGTGACCACCACCTTGTTTACCTCTGGCTATAAAATAAAGGCTCAGCTTGCGGGCTGGATCTGCTCTGTGGTCTCAGCCAGGCACAGAAGATCCACTAGACCCAGCTTATTCCCTTTCTCTGGCTTTTCTTCATCCTTCCCCCGCCCTCCCTCCCGCAGGCTCCCCGAACCCTTGGCTGTGCTGGCGGGGCACACATTTACTTGAGGACCACCAACACAATAGCTATTTAGGAAGCAGTGATTCAGACAGAAACCCAAAGTCTTCCAATTAAGGGGTGAAGGCAAGGGGCATTTATGAGACAGAAGAGGGGAATAATTACATGAATAGAATCAAGGGTGCTAATAAGCGAAGGAAGGAATTTCTGTAGAGGCAGATAAGCTAATACAGTGATGCTGAGTCTTAAAAAGGTCTTTAATTTTCAGTACAGTAGTCATAATAACTGCTCTCTTGTTATCTTTGCAAATAGTTCTTTGGAACACAATGTCGCTTTAGACTCAGATCAAATATTGTTTTGCCCAGTTTTAACATTCCAAAGGTTTGAGAACTAAGACATACAGGCAAGGCAGTTCCTCTGGGATAATAGCTCCAACTCCATTTTGAAATAGCTCCGTTTATATTAGTATTTTTTACAATACTATGGTCTACATTAGGCAGCATTAAAACGAAAGAGGCAGGAGATATATATACAGAGAGAAAAGGAGAGAGAATCATTAATCAACTGCCTCTTGCATGCCCCACCCTGGGGATAGAAACCGCAACCCAGGCAGGTGCCCTGACTAGGAATGGAACCATGACCCCTTGGTTGATGGTGATGCTCAATCAGAGCCATACTGGCCAGGCTTCAATATTTTTTCTTAAATATATTTTATTGACTTTTTTTTTTTTTACAGAGAGGAAGGGAGAGGGATAGAAAGTCAGAAACATCGATGAGAGAGAGACATCGATCAGCCGCCTCCTGCATACCCCCTACCTGAGATGTGCCCGCAACCAGTATAATTCTGATTTGATTTAAACTGTAGTTTTAAAACAATCACATTTTTCTTTTCTCTTTCGTCTGACTTCACTGCCCTAATGATCCTTGACTCCTGACACAGTGGAAGACAATAGCCCAGTTCTGAGTTATGGTCACCCCAAGGTTTAATCCCCTGGGAGGCTAAAGATAACAGCTCCTGAGCCCTAAGGCAGGAAAACCCACTGGTTACTTGTTCTTGAAAGTGGTTCTGGACACCCAGCTGACCTGGGAGTTGTCCTCAAGACCTGAAGGGATGATTTATTACCCTTATCTCACCTCTGACCAATCACTCCTACTATCACCCTGAACCCCTAGCCCATGGTGCCTTGTGATTTTGCCCTGTACCTGTATAATCTGTCACCTATGTCCTTGAGGAGTTGGGTCCTTCAGAGTAGGAGCCAGGAGACCTTCAGACTGGCCAGTTCAGATAAACCAATTTCTTTTGTTAAGGGCAGAAACAGAACATTATCACATCAAGTTGGTTTTTTTTAATTACAGTTGACATTCAATATTATATTCGTTTCAGGTGTTCAGCATAGTACTTAAACTTGATTTCCCTGATAAGTCCAGTACCCACCTGGCACCATACATAGTTATTACAATACTAGAGGCCCGGTGCATAAAATTTGTGCACAGGGTTGTGTGTCCCTCAGCCCAGCCTGTACCCTCTCTAATCTGAGACCCCCCCTCAAGGGATGTCTGACTGCCCAGGCAGGATTGCTGGCTCCCACTGGCTCACCTGCCTGCCTTCCTGGTTGCCCCTAACTACTACTGCCTGCCAGCCTGATCACCCTCTAACCACTCCCCTGCCAGCCTGATTTCACCCAACTGCCCTTCCTTGCAGGCCTGGTCCCTCCCAACTGCCCTCCCCTGCTGGCCATCTTGTGGCAGCCATCTTATATGTTGGAGTGATGGTCTATTTGCATATTACTTTTATTAGATAGGCTAGAGGCCTGGTACATGGGTGGGGGCTGGCTGGTTTGCCCTGAAGGGTGTCCTGGATCAAGGTGGGGGTTCCCTTGGGACATGGAGTAGCCTGGTAGAGGTGCCCATGGTGGTTTGCAGGCCAGCCACACCCTCAGCGACCCAAGCAGAGGCCATGGTGTCTGGAATTTATTTATCTTCTGTAATTGAAACTTTGTAGCCTTGAGCAGAGGCCAGAGTGGGTGGAAAGCTTGGCTTCCTCCATCATCAGGGAATCCCAAGCCTCCACAGCCATTTTTGTTGGGATTTATTTATCTTCTATAATTGAAACTTTGTAGCCTTGAGTGGAATCCAGGGCCAACCAGGGTGTGCAGAAAGCTTGGCTTCCTCCATTGCTGGGGAAACCCCAGCCTCCTACTTGCTCTGCAGCCACAGGCATTGGTTGTGTTGATTTGCATACTCGCTCCTGATTGGCTGGTGGGCATGGCTTGTAGATGTGGCAGAGGTGCAGTCAATTTGCATATTACTCTTTTATTATATAGGATTGTCTATACCGTTACTATTTTGTGACAATTTTTTAAAATATATTTTTATTGATTTTCAATGAGAGAGTATCATTGATCAGCTACCTCCTGCACGCCCCCTACTGGGGCTTGAGCCCGCAACCAGACATGTGCTCTGGACCAGAATTGAACCTGGAACCCTTCAGTCCACAGGCTGACATTCTATCCACTGAACCAAACCAGCTAGGGCTGTAACTGACAATTTGTACTGATCACAAATAACAAATATAATAGTAATGAAAAGTTCTGAAATATTGTGAGAATTACCAAAATGTGACACAGAGACACAAAGTGAACAAATACTACTGAAAAATGGAACCAACAGTCTTACTCGATATAGGGTTGCCACAAACCTTCAATTTGTAAAACACATTATTTGCAAAGGCCAATAAAACAAAGTGCAATAAAATGAGGAATGCCTATACATACTTTCATATAGCTTGAGCATCATAATAAATGATATATGCATTGTTCATACATTGCTGGTGGGAGTATAAAATTGTAATATTTGCAGAGGACAATTTATCATTATCCTTCAAAATGACAAATGCACATACCTTGAGACCAGCACCTTACTCCAATGTATTTACCCTATGGATATAGTCGCACCTATGTTTATAATACACAGATATTCGATCAGACCGTCAAACCTCAGAGGGAATGTAGGGGAGGGTGGGGGTAAAGGGGAGAGATCAACCAAAGGACTTGTACGCATGTATATAGGCCTAACCAATGGACACAGACACCAGAAGGGGTGAGAGCATGAGGCGGGGAGGAGGAGCAATGGGGGTTAAGGACACATGGAATATTTTAATCAATAAAAATAATAATTTTTCAAAAACAAAAAAGCTAAGCAACCTAATAAGGTTCTGATTAATATACTTGGCAAATCCATACAACAGAATATTATGTAGTTTTTAAATAGAAAGAGGTAGTTCTAAATGTACTGACTAAAAGATTCAAAAATAGACTGTTAGAGTAAAAATGCAAAGTATAGAACAGTGCAGCTAGTGAACAATAATTCATATGGGGAAAATATATTACATACAAATGTTCCCAAATGTACAAACTGTCTCATACAAACCCAAATACACGTAACTGGTTGCCTCTGGAGAAAGAAACTAGATGGCGAGGGGTCAGGAAAAGGGGATTTCTTACTATATTCTTCACAACTTCTGAATTTTTTACCATGGCATTCACTACCCTTTTTTTTTTTTAAGGTGACAAGGAACTATATATTGTAGGATTCTATTCCTATGAAATGTCCAAAACAGGCAAAACCATAGAGACCGAAAGCATGTTGGTGTTACCAGGGCTGGGAAGAAAGTGGGGAATGGGGGGTTGACTGCTTAATTGGCCCTGGGATTCCTTTCAGTGATGACAATGTACTGAAACTAGACAGTGCTAATGGTTGCAAAACACAGTCAATGTGCTAAATGCCACTGAATTGCACACTTTAAAATAGTTAAAATGGTGAATTTTTGCCCGGCGCATTGTGGCTCGGTGGTTTTGCCTGGCGCATTGTGGCTCAGGAGGCCACGGTTCGATTTCCAGTCTGGGTACTTGCCTGGATTACGGGCTCAACCCCCCATAGAGGACATGCAGGAGGCAGCCCATTGATGATTTTCATTGTTGATGTTTCTCTCTCTCTTTCCTTCTCCCTCTCTCTGAAATCAATAAAAACATGTCTCTATATATGTATGTACAGACTGTATATATATACACACATACATCTTCTTCTATCTATAATTATAAAGGCAGATTATGCTAATTAAACCAGATGTCCTTCTGGATGTCCTTCCGGACACCCTACCCACTGAGCCAAACTAGCTAGGGCTCCATGCTTTCCTATATGCCACATCTCGCTTCCGCAATCTCTATAGAAAACAAGATGCTTCTCACAATGCTCTTTTCCCCAGTTAACCTCTCTCTGAATGACAGGCAGGGGGTGTCAGGAGATTGGACAGGTTCCCCAGTCCAGCGAATGCATTAAATCAGAGAAGCGTTAAGGGATTAAAGGCTGTAAATTAACTCCCTCTTTAGTTTATCTTAACTCTTAACTCTCTTCTCCTATTTAGCCTGGGAGACAACAAGAAACCATAGAACGCAAATGAAACCCCAAACCAGTAACAAGGAATGTAACATACTGTAGAGTCTAAATATCATTCTCTGGGAAAGATACTCGTTACAATGATAGAAAAAAACAAAAACAAAAAACAGGCATGCAAGGATCATTATCTGCCACGGGTCTGACAGTAAAGATGAAAGACTGGGAAAATAGGACATTCATCTAACAAAGATAGAAGAAAAGAGGGAGGAAGTAAGAGAGCAAATAAGTGAAACATGGAAGCAGCTAAACGGCCATGCCCAGAACTGTTTCTACAAATCTCCCGAATTGGTACCAGCTCCAAAAGTTCTTCCGCACGTTTAAGATCTGGGGAGCACAAATGGTACCAATGATCCTGACCAATTGGGGAAATACAAGATTCCTTTCTGCCCCACCAAGAAATGAACCATTTATAGGTAAAATTAATCATCACCAAGCAATGATTGCATTTTTTGTTGATTAACATTGGTATCAAACCAGCAGATGGGATTCTCCCTGGATATGCTTATTCAACCAAAAATAAATAAAATACAATTTGGAAAACTAAAGTTTTTTTGTTTTGTTTTGGTTTCTTTCTTTTTTTTTTAAATATATTTTATTGATTTTTTTACAGAGAGAAAGAGAGAGGGATAGAGAGTTAGAAACATCGATGAGAGAGAAACATCAATCAGCTGCCTCCTGCATGCCCCCTACTGGGGATGTGCCCGAAACCAAGGCACATACCCTTGACTGGAATCGAACCCGGGACCTTTCAGTCCGCAGGCCGACGCTCTATTCGCTGAGCCAAACTGGTTTCGGCTGTTTGGGTTTGTTTATGGTGTTTTGTTTGTTTGTTTTTGTTTTTGTTTTTTACAGAAAGGAAGGGAGAGGGCCAGAGAGCTAGAAACATCGATGAGAGAGAAACGATCAGCCACCTCCTGCACACCCCTCACCAGGGATGTGCCCGCAACCAAGGCAAATGCTCCTGACTGGAATCGAACCCGGGACCTTCCAGTCCGCAGGCCGATGCTCCATCCACCGGGCCAAACCGGTTTCACCTGGAAAACTATAGTTTTGATGTTGGCTTTCACATGGCCAAATAAACATCTGTGAACAATCTTCATTATTTTTTTAATTACCTGAAAAATACTGATCTATTACAGATACAACAAGAATCATAGCCATTATTTTAACTCAATTCAACAATGGGGAGAGGGAACATTTGTTAAATGCTTGCTTTTACTGCTTTTATTTCATAATTCCCATTTAACTGACCTGAAGTTACTCCACGGACTATAATGATTTAACAATTTAATTTATTTCAAGTTCATGTCTCCAATTTAATATTGTTAACACGTTTTTTTATTTTTATTTTTTTAATGTATTTCATTGATTTTCCACAAAGAGAAAGGGAGAGGGACATAGAGCCAGAAACATAGACGAGAGAGAAACATCAATCAGCTGCCTCCTGCACACCCCCAGTGGGGATGTGCCCGCAACCAAGGCACACGCCCCCGACCAGAATCAAACCCAGGACCCTCCAGTCCACAGGCCCATGCTCTACCCACTAAGCCAAACCAGCCAGGGCAACATGTTTTTTTTAGAAAATTTGTTTTAATTTGAAAACATCTTTTAGTACTTGAAGCAAAGACCATATCTGACCAATATGTTTACAATGAACAGTATTAGACAAATACCTATTATAAAGTACAATATCTGAATGACATGCTTATTAATGCAATCATTAAAGATAAATTATGACAACAAAAATCTGAATTGCCAACAATCTAGTAGTAGTGTCTCCTTAACTTTCAAATGTACATATCCATTCTAAGTAATCAACTTAAATAATCCTATATAATAAAGAGCTAATATGCTAATTAGACCAGAGTATGGAACGACCTTCTGGTACAACCTTCCAGAACAACCTTCCAGAACAACCAAGTGGGTAGGGGGTGGGCCTGTGAAGCAGCTGGGACTGCAAGGGCCGAGCCCCTTGCATGAATTTCAGGCATCGGGCCTCTAGCACTGTAATAAAACTTGTCAAGTGTAAGCCTGATTACTAAAAAGTAGTCTTACCTGTATGATGTAGGTTAAACGCTGGCATTGCAGATGTCTCCCCGTGATTCCCATCTCTACCACTGTCTTCAGGAGGCAGAAGATTTAAACTGTATATTTTGGGATCAGCTTGTGACTGGAGAAAAGTATTATTTGCAGCAACCTAAAACAAAATATGTATTTTATGCAGAAATTCAATCTAATTGTCCATATTTTTACATAACAGATACCTAATTTAAAAAGAGCAACAAGTTTCTTAAAAAAAGAGCTACAAGTTTAGTTTCTCTACATATACGTAGGGAATAGTATTTTAAAATAATTTAAAAATTCCATTTTTATTGTTTTTTAAATTAGTTTTAAAAGCTGAGCCTAGCCAGTGTGTCTCAATAGTTGAGTGTCAAACATGAATCAGGAGGTCACGGTTTGATTCCTGGTTGGGGCACATGCCTAGGTTTTGGGCTCGATCCCCAGTGTAGGGTGATTCTCTCATCACTAATGTTTCCATCTCTCCCCCTCTTCCTTCCTAAAATCAATAAAAATATTTTTTTTAATAACTGACAGAGAATGAAAATTGTGCTTGTAATTATAGTGTGTTTTCTAAATATTTTTATTTTTTTAGAGAAAGAGGAAGGGGAAGGGAGAGAGAAACATCAATGTGAGAGTGAAACATCGATTAGCTGTCCCCTGCACGCCCCCTACTAGGGATTGAGCCTGCAACCTGGGCATATGCCCTGACTGGGAATCAAACCAGCAACCTTCCGGTGCACGAGACAATACCCAACCAACAAAGCCACACTGGCCAGGGCTCCCTCTTCTACTTTTAAGGACGATTATATGGGGCAACCAAGACAATCCAGGATAACTCCCCCATCTCAAGGTCCTTAAGATTATCACTTAGTCAAAAAGTCCCTTCTACCATGTGAAGTAACATATTCAACAAGTTCCAAGGATTAAGACATGGACGTTTTTAATGTTTTATTGATTTCCGAAAAAGGAAGGGATAGAAATATCAATGATGAGAGAGAATCATCGAATCCCGCATGTCCCCTAAAGTACATTGAGTCTGAAATGCGGGCATGTGCCATGTTGGGAATCAAACCACAATCTCTTGAATCAACCACTGGGCCACACCAGCTGGGCAAGACATGGGCATTTTTACAGAGCTATTTATCTGTCTACCACAGTATGTTTGAATTGTTTTAAAAATAACAACTCATAATAAAAAAAGAAAAAGAATTATTAGACTTTAACCTCCACAGCATAAATAGATCGGAGAATTTTAGAGTAGCAGAAGTGTGATTGCCCATTTTATGTATTTGCTATATAACTTCTATATATCTAAGATCAAAACAATCCCTTCTCTTAGTAGTAAAGAGAGCATATATTAAGACTTCTTCAAGCATTTACTTTTTTTTTTTTTTTTTTTGGTTAATCTTTACCAAGGATGTTTTCTATTGATTTTTAGAAAGAATGGAAGGGAGGAGAGGGAAAGACAGAGAAATATCAATTGGTTGCCTCCCACACATGCCCCAATTGGGCCCAGGGATCAAGCTTGCAACTGAGGTACTTGGCCTTAACCAGAATCAAACCCACATCCCTTCAGTCCAAGAGCCAATGCTCTATCCACTAAGCCAATCTGGCCAGGGCACATTTACTTTTTATAAATAAAATGAAATGTCCAAAATAATGACATCATTATTTACATGTTTGTCTTTAAACTGCCTTATCTAAAGTTTTCATTTATTTATGTGGTAGCTTTATACACACACACACACACACACACACACACATTAGAGACCCTGTGCGTGAAATTCAAGATTGGCTGGTGATCAGGGCCAATCTGTGGGGCTACCGACGTGGTGATTGGGGGTGAGGGGGAGGCCCCTGGCTGGCACCTGCCTTGGCTGGCCTGGCTTTGGGCTGGGGGCAGCTCCTGTGCTGAGTGTCTGCTCCCTGTTGGTCAGTGTCCATCATAGCAGACTATCATTCTGCCAGTTGTTCAGCCTTTCAGTCAATTTGCATATTAGCCTTTTATTATATAGGAAATATATGGGGCGTAGTATCACGGGAAGGTCAGGGTATCCTGCCACCCGTGAAGAGTAATCCCAAGTTGCTGTTGGATGTGTTTATTACAAAGCAGCCACTCTTCAGGCGCTCTGCTCTCTCCACATCCAATATATGGTATCTTTAAAGAGAATAAAAATCACCCTGGACAGTGTGGCTCCCTGGTTAGAGTGTCAGCCACGCAATGAAGGTTCACAAGATTCCCAGTGAAGGGTAAATACCTGGGTTAAAGGTTCAAGGCCCAACCCTAATCAGGGTGTGTGCGGGAGCCAACCAATCAATGTCTCTCTCATCAATGTTTCTCTTTCTCTTCCCCCAACCCCCTTGCTCCTTCTCTTCCACTCTCTCTAAAAATCAATGGAAAAAATATCCTCCTGTGAAGATTAAAAAAAAAGAGCCCGACCAATGTGGCTCAGTGGTTGAGCATCAACATATGAACCAGAAGGTCTCGGCTCCATTCCCAGTCAGGGCACATGCCCAGGTTATGGGCTGGATCCCTAGTAGGGGGCATGCAGGAAGCAGCCCATTGATGATTCTCTCTCATCTTTGATGTTTCTCTCTCTCTCTCTCCCTTCTCCCTTCCTCTCTCTGAAATCAATTTATGCTTCCTTTTTATTTTTTATTTATTTATTTATTTTTTACCTCCGACCATTGTGTATCTGGATCCAGCTTTGTATTCTCTTCATTCAGGCTTGGATTATTTCTTGCTGGCGGAATAAATTTTGGTTTTTTTAAGGGTTTCCCCTGTAGCTGACTTGGTGCTGCAGATCGTCTCATATTCAGCAGTACTAACCTGAAAAATACCAAAAACAAAAATCTTCCATAAATCTGATTAGATTCAGTCTTTCTGCCTCAGGTTCTGTGGTGAGTGGGGACATTCATTGTGCTAGATAGCCTTTCTATAGTTTGAGGGGTTAGCAATGGAGAGCATTCTCTACTGTTTCTTATTCAAGGGCAAAATAGATCTCTATTAACACAATCTGAGAGCAAATTAATGATTGAATTAAATTTAAAATTGGTTTGTAACTATGTTTACTTGAGAAGCAGTCTTTACCAATACCAGCTTCCGTCTAAATAAGTCATGCCAAAATAACCTCACTAGCCTCAGCCCCTTCTATGATGGGCCAACAAAATGTTACATGTCCTTGGATACATAATGGACGATTGCAACATGATAAATTAAAACACACAAATGTTAGGCCCTTAATGGTCAAGTGAAATAAAACAAAGTTTATATGAAAAACTCAAGGCTTTTAGATAACAATAGCTCAACTGGAATAACAAGTAATTAATGATGAGCCTACTTAAAGTAATAAATTCTTGATGTCATTATTAAAATTATGTCCAGCCGAAACCGGTTTGGCTCAGTGGATAGAGCATCGGTCTGCGGACTGAAAGGTCCCGGGTTCAATTCCGGTCAAGGGCATGTATCTTGGTTGCGGGCACATCCTCAGTAGGGGGCGTGCAGGAGGCGGCTGATCAATGTCTCTCTCATCGATGTTTCTGTCTATTCCTCTCCCTTCCTCTCTGTAAAAAATCAATAAAATATATTTTAAAAGCCGAAACCGGTTTGGCTCAGTGGATAGAGCGTCGGTCTGCGGATTGAAGGGTCCCAGGTTCGATTCCAGTCAAGGGCACGTTCCTTGGTTGCGGGCACATCCCCAGTAGGGGGTGTGCAAGAGGCACCTGATCGATGTTTCTCTCTCACTGATGTTTCTAGCTCTCTCTCTCTCTCCCTTCCTCTCTGTAAAAAAAAAATCAATAAAATATATTTAAAAATATATATTTTTTTAAATAAAAATATGTCCACATCATGAAATTAGTAGGTTTTATTTTCTGCATTTAGTCAGATCTCTCTGTAAAACTCTGAAAATTCTAACCAAACTGTTTTAAAAAGAACACTGGAAAAAAAAAATACGGTAGCTAGAAACTTTGGGCAAACTATTTAAACTCTCTGGATATCAATTCCCTCATTTGTAAAATAAAGAGAATGGACTAGATGATAAAATTCCTTTCATCACCACCTTAAAAACCCTAAAACCCTTCCAGACCTAATACAGATTTCTAATCTGGCCAGGGCACAAGTGAGAAGCAGCACAGAGTGGTGGCGGTTCAGAAAACGGACTCGAAGTTGGCTGGAATTCCAGCTCCGCCGTTTACATCCATCAGCCGTCTAATTTATTAATGCGTTTAAAAGTCCACTGCGGGCATCAGTAGATTTCCCCCTGAGTATTTCAACTTCCTTGTACCTCTTAAATTAGAACTATCTGAGCCCTTTGCCCAGGCCCATCTGGCCGTAGCTGGTTTGGCTCAGTGGATAGAGCGTGGGCCTGGGGACTGAAAGGTCCCAGGTTCGAGTCCAGACAAGGACACATGCCCGGGTTGCTGGGCTCCATCCGCAGGAGGGGGCATGCAGGAGGCAGCCCGTCAATGCTTCTCATCATTAATGTTTCCGCTGGGCTCCATCCGCAGGAGGGGGCATGCAGGAGGCAGCCCGTCAATGCTTCTCATCATTAATGTTTCCATCTCCCTCCCTCTTTGAAATCAATAAAAATAATATATTAAAAAATAAAGAAATAGCCGAAACCGGTTTGGCTCAGTGGATAGAGGGTTGGCCTGCGGACTGAAAGGTCTCGGGTTCGATTCCGGTCAAGGGCATGTATCCTGGTTGCGGGCACATCCTCAGTGTGGGGTGTGCAGGAGGCGGCTGATGGATGTCTCTCTCTCATCGATGTTCCTAGCTCTCTATCCCTCTCCCTTCCTCTCTGTAAAAAATCAATAAAATATATTTTTTACAAAAATATATATATATTTGTAAAAAATCAATTAAAATATATCTTTATTAAAAAATAAAGAAACGATGCCCACTTGACATTGTTACAAAACACCGGGCAATGTAGGGATAAGGAAGAACACCGCGTTGAGGGCAACAGTGTAAGGTCATCGCTAACAACACGGCTTTGAAGGTAAATTTACCGGGACTGACTCCCTGCCCAGTGCGTGGTCCTGCACAGCCTGCGTCACCTCTGCGCCTCCATTTCTTCAACTACGAAACGGGGGGCACCATCCTCACAACGGCCGTGCTGCGGGGGAGAGTGAAATACTGAGAACCAAGCGCTCACACACGCAGATCTGTCGTCGGGCCCATGTCCACTGAGGACTGGGCACTCCCCCCGCAGGGTCCCAGGACGCAGGTCCCGGGAGGAGGGACGGCGAAGGGGGGAGGGAGCTCCACCCGGGGGTCCTGACCGAAAGGCGGGGCTCTGCGCGGCTCCGAGGGTGGGGGGGGCGCCACCGCCCGACCCCCGGGAGCCAGGAGGGGAGAAGACCACCAAGAACCGGCCGCAGCCGAGGCCGGTGTGGCTCAGTGGATAGCGCGTCGGCCTGCGGACTGAAAGGTCCCGGGTTCGATTCCGGTCGGGGGCATGGACCTTGCTTGCGGGCACATCCCCATTAGGGGGTGTGCAGGAGGCGGCTGATGGATGTCTCTCTCTCATCGATGTTTCTGACTCTCTATCCCTCTGCCTTCCTCTCTGTGAAAAACCAATAAAATATATATATTAAAAAAAAAAAAGAAGAACCGGCCGCGGACCGCCTCTGCGGCTCCTGCGCGGCGCGGCTTCACATCCCGTTCGGACCTCAAGGCCCCGCACACCGGCCGACAAACCCCCGCCTCACCAACCAGCCCGGGAGGAGCCGCAGGCCCAGCCCGGCGGGAGGAAAGGCCACGGGCAGGGCCGGCGGACCGCCGTCCGGAGTTCCCTCTCCCGGGGGCTCCGCCAAACGCGCCCCCGCACCGCCGCCCCCGCCCCCGGCTCCACGCCCCCCAGCACCCGCGCCCAGGGCCCCCACACTCACCTCAGATCGTCCCGGGACCCGCAGGAGGCGGCCCCGCCGGCCTTCGCTTCTGCCCCGGAGGCCGGCTGAGCTGCGCGCCGCTGTGGCCGGGGCGGCAGGAGCGGAGGCTCCGGGGAGGCGCGGGCAGAGCGCGCTCCCTCTCGGCGAGGAGCTCAAAGAGCCCGCTCCCCGCGCAGCCAATGGCGGGAGAGCCGCCGCGCGTGCGCACTGCCTGCTGGCCAGCCTCGCTCTGATTGGCCCGCCTTCCCGCACGGCTCCCTTCGCAGTTCTCTGTAGGCGCTTCCAAGTTTCTTTTCTTTTCTTTTTTTTTTTAATGTATTTTATTGATTTTTTACAGAGAGGAAGGGAGAGGGATAGAGTTAGAAACATCGATGAGCGAGAAACATCGATCAGCCGCCTCCTGCACGCCCCCTACTGGGGATGTGCCCACAACCAAGGTACATGCCCTTGACCGGAATCGAACCTGGGACCTTTCAGTCCGCAGGCCGACGCTCTATCCACTGAGCCAAACCGGTTTCGGCGCTTAGAGGTGTGTGGTTCAATTCAGAAAGGTATTTATGCCCTAACCGGTTTGACTCAGTGGATAAAGCATTGATCTGCGGGCTGTAAAGGTCACAGGTTCGATTCCGGTCAAGGGCATGTGTCTTGGGTGTAGGCACATCCCTAGTAGGACCGCAGGAGGCAACAGAAGGCAGCAGATGGATGTTTCTAACTCTCTAACCCTCTCCCTGCCTCTCTGTAAAAAAAAACCAATAAAATATATTAAAATAGAAAGGGATGTATACCCTAGGCCTTAGCTGGTTTTGCTCTGTGGGTAAAGCATCGGCCTTCGAAGCGAAGGGTCCTGGGTTCCATTCGGTCAGAAAGGATTGGCACGAATTATTGAAAGTGATGACAAGCCAGGAGCCACAACCTAGATTACCCTATGCAGCAGGTCTAACATCAGAATCAGAGGACAGATAAGAGCATCCCAGACAAGAAGGGGCCAAAGAAGCTCACCACCACCAAACCACTATTTAAACACACACACACATATTAAAGGGTCTTTTTTAAGAAGAAAAAGATTTAAAAAAAAAACAAATAGCCTAGCTGGTGTGGCTCAGTTGGTTGGAGCGTTGTCCCGTATACAGAAAGTTTAAGGGTGGGGGCACATATGGAAGGCAACCAATATTCTCTCTCACATGGATGCCTCTCTCTCTCTGCCTCTCTCCCCTTTCTCTAAAATCAATCAGCATATCCTCTAGTGAGGATTTTTTAAAAACATGAATAAAAATGGCTGTAAACACATATTTATCACAACAAGTACTTTAAATGCAAATGCTTAAATTTTCTAATGAAAAGACAATGTCTGAAGAGATAACAAAGCAAGACCATTACATACGCTATGTACAAGAGACCCACTTCAGATCAAAAGACACAGACTGTGAGTAAAAAGATAGAAAAAGGTATTTTATGAAAATGAAAATTTAAAAAGCTGGGATAGCAATATTATACCAGACAAAATAGACTTTAAAACAAAGGCGATAACAAGAGACAAAGAAGGACCCAGCGATTGTACTTCTGGGTATTTATTTTAAAAAAACAAAACACGCCCTAGCCGGTTTGGCTCAGTGGATGGAGCATTGGCCTGTAGACTGAAGGGTCCTGGGTTCGATTCCGGTCAAGGGCACATCCCCAGTTGGGGGAAGGGGGATGCAGGAGGCAGCTGATCCATGTATCTCTCTCATCTCCATGTTTCTAACTCTCTATCCCTCTCCCTTCTTCTCTGTAAAAATTGATAGAATATTAAAAACAAAACACACAAAATGATAAACCAAAACACTATTCATTGCAACATTGTTTACAGTAGCCAAGATATGGAATCAACCTAAGTGTCCATCAATAGATGAATAAACAAGTGATGCACATAAATGGAATATGACAACCATAAGGAAAAATAAAATCTTACCATGTACAGCAGCATGGATATACCTCGTGTGTGTTGTGCTGAGCGGAGTCAGAAGACAATTGCCATTTCATACTTATATGCTGAATATGGAAAAGAATATCTGAACAAGCAGGACTGATACTCAGATACACAAAACATTTTGATGGTTGCCAGATGGGAGGAGGGTTGGAGGGATGTGTGAAAGAATTGAAGAGATTAAGAAGTACAAATTGGCCCTAACCAGTTTAGTTCAGTGGATAGAGCGTTGACCTGTGGACTGAAGGGTCCCAGGTTCGGTTCCAGTCAAGGGCGTGTGCCTTGGTTGTGGGCACATCTCCAGTGGGGGATGTGCAGGAGGCAGCTGATGGATGCCTTTCATACGATGTTTCTAACTCTATCCCTCCCACTTCCTCTCTGTAAAAAATCAATATTTTTTTTTAAAAGTACAAATTGGTGGTTACAGAATAGCCATGGGGATGTCAATAATATTGTAGTAATTATGTATGGTGTCAGATGGGTACAAGATTTGTGGGGTGATCACTTTCTAGGTTATATAAATATCTAATCACTGGGTTATACAACTGAGACTCACATAATATTGCCCAGCAACTGTAATTGAAACACAAAAATTACTTTTAAAAGGTTAGAAGCTAGCCAACGTCATTTTAAAACCTGTTTTTACCACTTTTAAATCAAGTTCCTCAATATCTCCTTTGATGGACTGTTATAAAGACTGAGTAATAATGCATGAAGGAGATAGTCAACATGTTGAATTCCTTAGCTTCCCATTTATCTAAGATTATTAGGCAATCAGGACATTTTTAATGATGCACATAAATGAAATATGACAACCATAAGAAAAAACAAAATCTTGCTATCTACAATAGCATGGATATCCCTAGTGTCTGTTACAAACTTTATTTCTGTATATAAAGTCCAGATTTTATTAGATATTTTAGATTCCCAAAGTAACTATTGGACATAACACAAACTACTAGTTTGAGGTAGTTTATATTCTCAATATAAAGTGGCTTTATATTTCTTCCCATGACAGTGTATCTTTTAAAAACTGGGTTTTCAACAGTTGTGATCAAAAGTACTGTGCAGCCAAAACCGGTTTGGCTCAGTGGATAGAGCGTCAGCCTGCGGACTGAAAGGTCCCAGGTTCGATTCCGGTCAAGGGCATGTACCTTGGTTGTGGGCACATTCCCAGTGGTGGATGTGCAGGAGGCAGCTGATCGATGTCTCTCTCTCATCGATGTTTCTAACTCTCTATCCCTCTTCCTTCCTCTCTGTAAAAAAACAATAAAATATATTTAAAAAAAGAAAAAGTACGGTGCAAAAAGCTTAGTGGAACAGGAAGTGATAGTAGCAGTGTCGATCCACGCTGATTCCAGGTGTGAGCAGCTGTACAGTGTTCGCAGTTACTAGTGCTTACGATATAAATTCTTACTAAGTTGTTTGGATCTGACTGCTTAACAAATGGAAGAATTATGCAGTTCTTTTGTACTAGATGTGCCAAAAAAAAAATTACTGAAATGCTAACGGACACCATGAGCTGAGAAAATATTGGGAACATCTGTGATAGAGACGAGGATACCCTAAGACCGTGGTCGGCAAACTGCAGCTCGTGAGCTGCATGCGGCTCTTCCACGGCCTGGGCGAGTCTATTTTGAAGAAGTGGCGTTGGAAGAAGTTTAAGTTTTAAAAATTTGGCTCTCAAAGGAATTTCAATCGTTGCACTGTTGAGATTTGGCTCTGCTGACTAATGAGTTTGCCGACCACTTACTAAGTAAGACAAAAGTAATTTCACCATTCATTTTTCTACCTAAGAAACTGTCTATTCTTATATAAGAAGGAGAAAAAAAATCTATAAAAACATACATACAAAGTTTGGATTTTTATTGAAATCTTGTGTTATGTATCAAACAAAATCTGTTTTCTTCAGATAAAAATATTTTTTCAGAGTTTCCAGATAACTGCTAAAAGGTTAAGTTGGTCCTCCAATGTCTTATTTGACTCTTTTCTGTCGCTGTCAGGAAATGTTCACATACACTCAGGACGTTCCCAAAAGGACTTTTATCGGGTGAAGGACCGCACGTGCCGGCCCCTGCCGCTGCCTCCGCTCACAAACTTGCCCCGGGAGCCTCCGCTGCCGCTGCTGGCGCTGGCCCAGGAAGGGCCCAGGCCCCCGCGGCCTCGGGAAGCCCGGTCGCGCGGACTTGGGCGGTAGCCTACAGAGGAAAGAACACAGGACGAGTGGCGGCATCCTTCCTCTCCGTTGTATGAAGACGCCTCTCCAACCCTGAGCTCCCAACGAGACAGAAATGACTCTTGGCTCCTTTAAAACCCGTGTTCAAGACCAGTGTGAACGGTCCTCTTTAAATAGTTTCCTATGAGAACATCTCAAATGAAGCTGTTGGGGGTTATATGCTTCCGAGTGTACACACAATACAGAATAGTAACTAAAAATAGAGGACACCATATGAAGATATGTCTGTTCTTAAAAATACTTCGGTCAAAGATGTACCTAAGGGTTGGCTTTTATCATCTATATATATAAAAGCCCAAGCAACCGAACGACCGAACAATTGGTCAACCGGTCACTATGCCCCACACTGACCACCAGGGAACAAACACTCAATGCAGGAGCTGCCTCCTGGTGGTCAGCGTGCTCCCACAGCCAACTTCCCATGGCCCCAATCAACCACAAGCGCCACCCCAACAGTGCACAAATTCATGCACTGGACCTCTAGTTAAAATATAAAAACAGAGCACATCGCCATGAAATTGCTCAGACTATACACCAAGGTCAGAATCCGCAATTTTGGTTATTTCTATAGAAAATACAGTGGTACCTCAAGATATGAGGTTAATTCATTCCTTAACCTTAAGGCGTGGGAAACTATGAGACACTTGAGTCGCGGTAAACTGGTGGGTCGTGTGCAGCCAGCTGATCCGCGTAATTACTCGTATCTCAAATATTGCTCGTATTTCAAAGCAAAAATTGCTCGCTCGATGGCTCAAATCTCGTATGTTAGGGCACTCATATCTCGAGGTACCACTGTATACACTGGGCACTCATTCAGATATAAAATTAAATTGACTTTAGAATTACACATTTATATTCTAAAATATTATCTCCCGCCGAAACCGGTTTGGCTTAGTGGATAGAGCGTCAGCCTGCGGACTGAAGGGTCCCAGGTTCGATTCTGGTCAAGAGCATGTACCTTGGTTGTGGGCACATCCCCAGTGGGAGGTGTGCAGGAGGCAGCTGATCAATGTTTCTCCCTCATCGATGTTTCTAACTTTCTATCCCTTGCCCTTCCTCTCTGTAAAAAAATCAATAAAATATATTAAAAAATAAAAAATAAAATAAAATATTATCTCCCAGAATCAGAGTACATTACATTGAACAATTTGAAAATGAGGATTCACCTCCCTCTTCAGCAATATCACGTAGGAAGGAGGTTTACCTGTAGAACTGAGTGGTCGTAAAGGTGGAAGAGGGCCCCTGTTAAAATTGCTCTGGCCTCCGCGACTTTCATTGTAAGTTCCTCGAGGAGTATTCTGAGCGCTCCAACTGGAGCCTCTTGTTCCCTCCCGCCGACTGTAGTTTCCTAAAGGCAACACAATCAAAATCTTTTTTCACAACTTCAGTTGGATTAAGAAAGACCGGACAGGTTTTCCTTAACTTTCAAAAAGAATAGAAGATAAACTGCAATTTTTGTAAATGAAATATACTGTAGAGTGGCAGCATCATACGTGGTGAGGAGCAGAAGCTATGAAGCCAGACTACCAGGTTCACATACTGGTTTTACTACTTACACTTACGTATCCTGACAGCTTTCTCTTCTGTAAAGTGGGTGTATTAATAAAACCTACCTCAAGGGGTTGATGTGAGAGTATTATATGTCAAGTGCTTATAACCATCCCTAACATAGCTATGTTTGCCATTAATGTAAACTCCTATTCTCTTTCACTCCTACCCTCCACAGCAGCAGAAAAACATGTCATCAATCTACTGGAGAAGCATAATATCTAAGATTAAACTCAGTTTCTAAAATCTTGAAACAATTTAAAATAGATTAAATATTACATTAGGAATCAAGTACACAATAGATTCAATGGTGAATATAGAGAAAAATCTTCGGGAAATTGTTGATAAGTACAGCTATAAAAATAATGTATAAGTATTATTCAGAAAGGATAAATATAATTCTTAAAATAAAAACAAAAATAATTAGCCCAGACTTAATTAAACTCATCACTAGATGTGCTTAGATTAAGCAAAGGTTAATTTAAAAGAATGTTTCCCTATCCAATAAAATGCTCTGAAAATAGTACCACTGAAAATAGCCAAGAGGCAGCTTAATTTTAGTAACAGAAAAATAATTTATCTGAATCACTACCATCTCAATCATATCTATTTAATATTCTAATATTCCACTATTCTAACCCAGCTATTTTCTACCTTTTTTATCTGATGACACACATGAACTAATTACTAAAATTCTGCAGCACAGCCCTAACCAGTTTGGCTCAGTGGATAGAGCGTTGGCCTATGGACTGAAGGGTCCCAGGTTCGATTCTAGTCAAGGGCATGTACCTTGGTTGCGGGCACATCCCCAGTGGGAGGTGTGCAAAGGGCAGCTGATCAATGTTTCTCTCCCATCGATGTTTCTGACTCTCTATCTCTCTTCCTTCCTCTCTATAACAAATCAATAATATATATTTAATAAAAAAAAAATTTTGCAGCACACCAAGAAATAGGTATAGTCTTCATTTATTCACAGTTGACAACTATTATGTTGGCTTGTTGTCATTTTTTTATTTGATTATTTAAGGGAAGAGGTCAGTGTCCCTGACTGAATAGGCAAGTAGTGCATGTTTTAAACACTCTTGTAGCACACTGGTCGAAAATCGCTGTTTTAAACCATAGAAAATATATAACCTTGACTGGTGGTGATCAGTGGTTAGAGTGTTGGCCTGCAACTGAAGGGTCACAGGTTTGATTTCCAGTCAAGGGCAAGTACCTAGGTTGCAAGTTCGATCCCCAGTCCCAGTACGGGCATGTGCAGAAAGCAATCAATCAATTTGCGTCTTTCACATTGATGTTTCTCTCTCTCTCTCTCTCTCCCCCTTTCTACTCTCTCTAAAAATCTATGGAAAGCCCTGGCCAGTTTGGCTCAGTGGATAGAGCGTCGGTCTGCAGACTGAAAGGTCCCAGGTTTGATTCCGGTCAAGGGCATGTACCTTAGTTGCAGGCACATCCCCAGTAGGAGGTGTGCAGGAGGCACCTGATCGATGTTTCTCTCTCATCAATGTTTCCAACTCCCTATCCCTCACCCTTCCTCTCTTTAAAAAAAAAAAAAAAAAATCTATGGAAAAATATCCTCAGGTGAGGATTAACAGAACAAAAACAAAAAAAGAGAGAGAAAGAAAACATATATACGTAGTTACCTTTTGAGGCAGGCGGTGTGAAAAACCTATTTTGACTGTGAAAAGCTCCCCGTCCTCCCCGATTGCCTGAAAATCCACCACGAGAAGAAATTTTCTGTGATACTTTGAGTGGCCGTTTTGGTGGGGGTATTCCATCTTGCGGGACCACTTCTTTACTTTCCGCTGCAACAAAGTCATCCACATGCATAGATGGTGGTCTGCTTGTGTTCTGTTTTCTCTGACGAAAAATATCATGGGGTCGTATACCCTGTCCAAATCCTCCCCTGCCCCTTCCTCTTGGTGGTGGCACAACATGAGCTCGTTTGGCAGGTTCAATGTACTCGGATTTTCCACTATTAAAACAAAAACACTCCGTGAAAACATGTTTTAAAAATGTACACTTCCAATGAAACTATTAATCAATCTTTGCAATATGAAAACTACATTTCAAGTATTTCTGATTCCATTTGTGGTTAGGTGGCAAATATTTCCATTACAGGAAAACCTTGCTTTAATATGCTTTACTGAACTTCACAGATATTGCATTTTTTACAAATTGAAGGCAAGATCCTACATCAGTAAAAAGATTGACTCACCAAAGGCTCAGACGATAGTATCACTTAGAAATCAAGTATTTTTTAATTACGGTATGTACATTGGTTTTTAGACACGATACTGCACACTTAATAGGCTATAGTAAAGGGTAAACATAACGTTTACATGCACCAAGAGACAAAAAATTTCATGTAACTCACTTTATTATAGTAGTCTGGAACCAAACCTACATGTCTCCCAAGGTATACCTGTACTTTCCATGGAAATACAACAAAACTAGCTAAGAATAGCACATTTTATTGGTATAACTAACAATTATCCTAAGAGAGGAAATATGCTAATTGACACTCATACTGTCACAAAGATGGCAGCGCCGAACAGCCAATGAGGAGGGAATATGCTATTTGATTGCCCCACCCTCAAAGATGATGGCGCCCAGCCCCCTGACTGGCTGCCTCCTGCACCCCCCCTATTGGGGATCAAGCCCACACCCCGGGCATGTGCCCTTGACTAGAAATTGAACTGGCAACCTCCTGGTGCACAAATAAACCCCAACTGAACCACACTGGCCAAGGCTTCCTTTATCCTTTAATAGCCACGTGTCCAGCTTAAAATACATTAAAATAAATAAACATATATGACCACAGTCAAAATCTTCAGTAGAATAAATGTTACCTTGAAGTTATAAAGGTCTCATGCTTGTGCTTCCCAAGTTTGAATCCTTTAGTGGTCTTGGTTCTCCCTGGAGATGATGGTTCTGACAAAAATGAGCGCTCTAATTCTGAGTGCAAGTCGAAGTCACTACAGCATTTTTCAGAGAGCTCAATTAAGTCCACCTTAACCTGCAGTCATAAAAATTAAATAAGATGAAATATATGTATATATACTTAAATGTAACTATTAATGTAACACTTAACTATGGAAATTCTTATTTCCCTATAAATTCTTATTTCCCTAATTAATTATAGGCCTACCTCTTTCCCTCATCTTTTCAAAAAGCAATATCACTGGGGGTTAAAAAAAAAAAAGCTGAAACCGGTTTGGCTTAGTGGATAGAGCGTCATCCTGTGGACTGAAAGGTCCCAGGTTCAATTCTGGTCAAGGGCATGTACCTTGGTTGGGGACATCCCCAGTAGGGGGTGTGCAAGAGGCAGCTGATCGATGTCTCTCTCTCTCATCAATGTTTCTAGCTCTCTATTCCTCTCCCTTCCTCTCTGTAAAAAAAAAAAAAAATCAATTACAAATATATTTTTTAAAAAAATCTTAGGAATTCAACTGTGGATTTTCCTTGGTAGGGGAATGGGTTTGGCATTTTCCCTCACATAAGTGTTATTAATCTGAGAGATCTATACTACTTGACAAAAACTCAGGATTTCTCTATATAAATTAACAATGTAGTAATCCAGAACTTTTCCAAAAGAATATGAAAATAACATATTCTACAAGCCTTATGTAGTTAACCTATTTGCTATAAAAGATTTTGTGCATCAGGTCTCAAAGCTCTATAAATATATAGAGGTTCCAACCTAAGTTTACTTTCAGAGAAATGAAAAATACAGTTACTTAGGTTTTATTCAAATTTATCAAACCTAAAAGACTTAAAATTTCCCTAAGCCCTGTAAGGTCACAGTCATTAATGCAACACAGTTGTGATTCAAAGTGAAGTTTACAAAAACAACAATTTGTAACACAAATGTTTTATGTGATGCCAATATGGTAGTTGCTAATCACATATGCCTATTTAATTTTAAATTAATTAAAATTAAAATTAAATGCAGTTTCTTAATAACATTAACATTGCATTGCTCATCAGTCACATAAGGCCGGTGGCTATTTTACTGGACAGAACATTTATGCCACTACCTAAAGTTATATTGGACAGCAAAGTTCTAAAGAATTAATGACTAATTTCCAATGAAGAAAGAAATTAATATTTTAGTATGTTTTTACTGTTTCAGAGAGGAAGGGAGAGAGAGAAACATCAATGATAAGAGAGAATTATTGATTGGCTGCCTATTACATGAGCCCACAACTTGGGCATATGCCCCGATATGGAATCAGACAGTGACCTCCTGGTTCATAGGTTGACACTCAACCACTGACTCAATCCACCAAGCAAGCAATTAATTCTTTCATGAGATTTAAACTGAATTGTATATGATCTTTTAAATAAGAAAAAAGAATCAATATATTAAATACACTTTATTTTTTATATTTTTAATTTAATAAATCTTTATTGTTCACATTGCAATTATTCCTCTTTTTTCCCCCCATAGCTCCCCTCCACCAAGTTCCCATCCCACCCTTTGCCCTTACCCCCATCCCCATCCTCATCCATAGGTGTATGATTTCTGTCCAGTCTCTTCCCACATCCTTCACACTTCTTTCCCCCTGAGAATTGTCAGTCCACTCCCTTTCTGTGCCCCTGTTTCTATTATATTCACCAGTTGATTCTGTTCATCAGATTTTTTTATTCACTTGATTTTTAGATTCACTTGTTGACATGTATTTGTTGTTCATAATTTTTATCTTTACTTTTTTCTCCTTTTTCTTCTCCTTAAAGAGTACCTTCAGCATTTCATATAATACTGGTTTGGTGGTAATGAACTCTTTTTAGCCTTTTCTTATCTGTGAACCTTTTTTCTGCCCTTCAATTTTGAATGATAGCTTTGCTAGGTAATCTTGGTTGTAGGTTCTTGCTATTCATCACTTAGAATATTTCTTGCCACTCCCATCTGGCCTGCATAGTTTCTATGGAGAAATCCGCTAATAGTCATATGAGTGCTCCCTTATAGGTAACTGTTTTTCTCTTGCTGCTTTTAATATTCTCTGTCTTTTGCTCTTGTCATTTTAATTATGATGTGTCTTGGTATGGTCCTCTTTGGATTCCTTTTGTTTGGGGTTCTGTGCACTTCCAGGACAGTAAGTCTATTTCTTTCACCAGGTGAGGGAAATTTTCAGTCATTATTTCTTCAAAGAGGTTTTCAGTATCTTCCTCTCTCTTCTTCTGGCACCCCCATAATTCTGATGTTGGTATGCTTGAAGTTGTCCCAGACAGAGGCTCCTTACATTATTTTCACATTTTTGTATTCCTTTTGCTTTTCCAGTTGAGTGTTTTTTGCTTCTTTGTTTCTCAAATCTTTGACTTGATTCTTGCAATCCTCTAGTCTGCTATTAGATCTCTGTATAATATTTTTATTTCAGTCAGTGTATGCTTAATTTCTAGTTGGTCTTTTTTCATATCCTCGAGGGTCTTGCGGGCACATACCCAGTGGGGAGTGTGCAAGAGGCAGCTGATCGATGTTTCTCTCTCATCGATATTTCTAACTCTCTATCCCTTTCCCATTCTCTCTGTAAAAAAATCAATAAAAATATATTTTTTAAAAAGAAAAAATAATATATGGTACCATAAGATGTAGCTGAAATCATCCTCCCTAATATATCTCTGAGAAGCACAAAACAGACTACATTGAATTTTCAGTCTTAGTGTAACTATACTATTTCCTATGTCAATTTGCATTAGTACTACATTATTCTAACAAATACATTCCTTGCATTTCCTCAAATTAAGAGCAGATAACACAACATCATTCCCCTCCTTAAACACAAACACAGGAATAATTATTAATTTGGGGGATAATTTTGTTTTAAAAATATTACAAAACAAATTACTTCAGTGTATTTATGCAAAAATGTGATTTTCCCCCAAAATGTCTCATGCTTGCCCTAGCCAGTGTTGCTCAGTGGATGGAGCATCAGCCTGGGAACTGAAGAATCCCTAGTTCCATTGAGGTCAAGGGCACAAGCCTGGTTGTGGACTCAATCCCCAGCAGGGGGTATGCAAAAGGCAACTGATCAATCATTATCTCTCATCATTGATATTTCTATCTCTCTCTCCCTCTCCGTTCCTCTCTAAAATCAATAAAAATATATTTTTAAAAAATAAAATAAAATGTCTCATTCCTATATAGACAGATCACTAACCAGAAAGAAGCAAAACAAGTAGCATAAAAACTGAGTCTTGGACACTACTGAGTGACTGACATAAAACGTATGCAGTACTGGTCCCCAAATGAACTTGTAACAACTATATTAGAGCTAATAATACACAAAGAAACAACAACTTTTTTTTCTAAATATTTAGTAATAAAATTATACCAAATCCAGGTCTGCATCAATATCTTCAGCCTGAAATGGAGTAAACCACAGAGATTTCAACTGATCATCCATGACATCAGCTAGTACATAAGCAGTCCTGGAACAGAAAAAGAATTTGGTAAAAAGAAAAAGTCCAAAATAAAAATTTTAACATCTTCTAATTAGAGTAAAATCTGAGAAAGTACAATTTAAAATGTCACCCTGTAAAAGTATTAAAAATTAGCACTTAAAAAATTAATTCAAAGTTATTTAAGAATTAAGATCCTTAAAAATCAATAACTTGGAAACTAATCCTGTAGTGACAAATTTTGATCTTTCAATAAAATAAAACAGTACTGGATTTACTTACAAAAAAATCAAGGTTATTAAACTGTACCAATGTGTACAAAAAATGTCCATACTTAACTTTTCTAAATTCAGAGAGTAATTCCATTACAATGAATAGTCATTATGCGCTGAAAGTTACAGTGCTCTAAAGAGGCATTGCATATCAGGGATAAGTAAACTATGACTCCCATTCTACTGGCCTGTTTTGGTATAGCCTACAAGTTAGAAATGGTTTGTAAGTAAAGAAGAATATGTAATATGGCCTGCAAAGCCTAAAATTTTACTAACTGCCCCATCACAGAAAAATAGCAAGCTGGTCATTTATAGACCTCCACCCATTAATATACTGTATCTTCTCAACCACAAAATATTGCTTGTGTTACCTATTGTTAAACAGATTCTGGAGAGATTCTGGAGCTGAAAGTACTGGTTCTACGTCTTGGTCACCAAGAGGTAAAGGATCACCGGATGACTCAAGCATCTGCTTAAGTCCAACTACATTGTCCAGCAACGAATCCAGATTGTCATCATCTTTTGAATGTTCCTAAATACAAACAAAAACAAAATAAGATGATGCAGGTAAAACCAGAACATTTATGCCCCAAATCTATTAACTCTTTAGTAGAAAAGTTTATATTATTTCATTTCTTAAAAATTTGGAGCATCATCAGGGAGTTATCAACTTAATATTACACTTATTAAAATAAAGCAAACACCAAAAACACTTATTTTATTTCTAAAGAATGGCCGCAGGGGCACCTGCACTCAACCAATAAACAATTCAAAAAGGACTGCCTTCATATAGTCCTTAAGATTCTTCACAAGCCAAGACCGGTTTGGCTCAGTGGATAGAGCGTCAGCCTGCGGAGTGAAGGGTCCCAGGTTCGATTCCGGTCAAGGGCATGTGCGTTGGTTGTGGGCACATCCCCAGTGGGGGGTGTGCAGGAGGCAGCTGATCGACATTTCTCTCTCATCAATGTTTCTAGCTCTCTGTCCCTCTCCCTTCCTCTCTGTGAAAAATCAATAAAATATATTTTAAAAAAAGATTCTTCACAATATGAAGGACTTCACTCCAAATTATTAACTCAGGGTTATTTCAAATGCTATAAATACCCAACTGAGGATACACTGTTTCTTACTGTTATTAATCCACACCCAAGGTATTTTTTTTTCCATTGATCTTTAGAGAAAGGAGAAGGAAGGGAGAGAAACATCGATGTGGGACACATCGACTGGTTGCTTCCCGAATGCATTCCGACCAGGGGATCAAGCCTGCAAACAAGGTACATGCCTTGACCAGAACTGAACCTGTGACCCTTCTGTTCATAAGCTCTAACCAGAAGCAAAACTGGATAGGGCAGGATTCACTATTTTTGAAAAGTCATTAGAAAAAGTGCTAATCAAATGGAAAAGAAAATATGACTTGGGAATGCACTGTTTTTATTTTATTTCTGTTTTTATCTTTATTTTTTACCAAAACAAGTTTCTCCAGTTCCAGGAACAGATTTTCTGGACTTTCTTCTTTGCTTTGTAGAAGTTGTTTTAACTCTGCAGCATTAATACTCATCGTCCGTGATGGATGAGCTCCATCTACTTCCATGAGACCACTCTCATCTCCACAGCATCCCTGTAAATGTCACACACAAATCAAATTTGAGAACGGAATTTGCAAAGGTGCTTCCAAACTTACTCAGCTATTTAAGTCATTTTTCTACAATCTTTCCCTTAATGTTTTGGTTTTATATGAGTACAGATGGCTAAGTTTCAAGAAGGATTTAGTCACTTCAAAATTGAAGTAAGTTTTCTTTTAAGATTCACACAATAAATAGGTAAATACATGTACTCTATATACTGGCACTAAGATTTCTCAACAAAAATATCCAATGGAAAATACACTGGTACATGCAGAACACATCATATTCAGAATATGGGGAAAAACAACACGGTCATCGCAATAGAGACGGAAAAGCACTTAACAAAATCCAACACCTTTCATGATAAAAACACTCAATAAAACTACAATAGGAAGGAAATAAATGTCTCAGCCTCATAAAGGGCATGTATGAGTAACTACAGCTAACATTGTATTTAATGGTCACAAATTGAATGCCTTCTCCTTAAGATTAAGAACAGGATAAAAATATCAATTCTTGTCACTTGCATTCAACATGTACTGGAGATTCTTGTGAGAATAACGAGGCAAGGAAAAAATTAAAAAGGTATCCAGTCAAAACCAGTTTGGCTCAGTGGATATAGCATTAGCCTGCAGAATGAAAGGTCCCGGTTTCGATTCCGGTCAAGGGCATGTACCTTGGCTGTGGGCACATCCCCAATAGGGGGCATGCAGAAGGCAGTTGATTGATGTTTCTCTCTTATCGATGTGTCTAACTCTCTCTCCCTCTCCCTTCCTCTCTGTAAAAAATCAATAAAATATATTTTTTTTAAAAGAATTGGAAAGGAAGAAGATAGACCACCTCTATATATGACATGATCTTATATATATAAAATCCTAAGGAAACTAAAAAATAATCTAATAAAAAACTTCAGCTAGGTGTTGGACACAATATCAATGTACAAAATTCAATTTCTAAACATAAAGAACAATTCAGAAATGAAATTAAGAAACAATTCCATTTATAATAGCTTTAAAAAATTCCTAATTTAGAGACATAAGACTTATATTTTGAAAACAATACAACATGGTAGAAAGAAATTTAAAACAACCCAAATAAATGCACAGCCATCCCATTTTCCTGGACATGAAAATTTAATGGTAATGCTCCCAAAACTGATCTACAAGTTCAATACAATGCCCAGAATAGGGAGTTTCTGTTAATGGGTACAAAGGTTCTTTGGTGGGTTATAAAATCATTCTAAAATTAGATAGTGATGATGGCTGCACAATTCTATAAATAAACTAAAAATTATTGAATCGTTATTTTAAAAGGGTGATTTTTATGGGGTGTGAATTTCTTCTCAATAAAAGTATTACAAAAAAAGGAGGAGCATGAAGGAAAATTTTAAGGTAGAAGAGGTGAAATCAAAAGAAGATCCTAGCCGAAACCTGTTTGGCTCAGTGGATAGAGCATCAGCCTGCAGACTGAAGGGTCCCAGGTTTGATTCCAGTCAAGGGCACGTACCTTGGTTGCAAGCACATCCCCAGTGGGGGGTGTGCAGGAGGCAGCTGATCGATGTTTCTCTCTCATTGACGTTTCTAACTCACTCTCTCTCTTCCTCTCTGTAAAAAATCAATTAAAAAAAAAGAAAAAAGAAGACCCTATATAATAAAAGCATAATATGCAAATCAACTGAATGGTGGAATGACCGGTTGCTATGATGTGCACTGATCACCAGGGGGCAGACGCTCAAAACAGGAGCAAGGGGTCCCAGACTGTGAGAGAGTGCAGGCCGGGCTGAGCAATCCTCCCCTCCCCCAGTGCACGAATCTCCTGCACCAGGGCTCTAGTAAAAGGCTTGTTTATAAATTAACGAAGAATGAGCAGCTCAAAATGATGAACAGAAGAGGGAAAACTGGCTACTATTTCAAGAGTTCTATCCTGAATGTCAGGAAAGATCAATGGTATAAAAACAAAACAAGTTTATGGGGGAAGATAATTAATTTTATTTTTGATATTCAGAAATTGTATACATTAACTAAGAGCAAGGACAGAAGAGGAAAAGAGAGGCAAGAAAAGGAATCAAAATATTAGAAGGGAGATCTATGCCAGAGATAGAAATGAGGTAATGTAGGGGAACATTCTTCCTGATTAAGGAAGAAAAACAAGACATTAAAAAGAACAAGGAAATACTCTAAGAGGGAGTGAAATGATTTAGAAATTAAACAAAATGGCCTTAATCTTTTTAACCAAGGAAGTAAGAAAAAAAAAGGCATTGATAAGGAATGAATAAAAAGCATTACTCAGCAGTACTTGAGGGCTTAACAGATTCTGGATTTCATGAATAAACATTGGTTGGTGTTTTTTATTAGGAACTGTTTAACTGATTATATGTGTAAGAAAATCTACCATATTGTTTTATTAGCAATGTCACTTATGATCTGGTGAAAATATTAAATCTCTTTAAGGTAGCCAAAGTTCTACTGTTAAATATGCCAATCTTCTAAAAACAAAGCATCTAGTAAAACTTAATCACTTTAATAAACTATACATCAGACAAAACAAACAATAATTTAGCAGTGAAATTGGCACAATCGCTACAAATAGAATAGTCAAGAAAGGCTATTGAAGTAAATATTTTCAATATAAAATATATGCATAACAGAAATATACTAAACAGTAAACTCAATTTTTTTCTTATGAAAACCTTCTATATTATATTCATTTTGGTAACACTATACTAAACAGTCTTCTACAACTCTTCCCAAATAGAAATCTTAAATATGAATAAAATTTCTTAAATCAGTATTGACAGAATACTAACCCATGAGATATTTTTATGTATTTTATTGATTTTTTACAGAGAGGAAGGGAGAAGTATAGTTAGAAACATCAATCAGCTGCCTCCTGCACGCCCCCTACTGGAGATGTGTCTGCAACCAAGGTACATGCCCTTGACCGGAATCGAACCTGGGACCTTTCAGTCCAAAGTCTGACGCTCTATCCACTGAGCCAAACCGGTTTCAGCCCCATGAGATATTAACTGTGCACATACACACCCATACAGAGAAGTATTTTGCAAGCAATAAATTTGGACAAAGTTGGATTAGATTGCAGTAAAGCAAGCTTCTATTTATCCAGAACCTCTTAGAGCTTATAATATACTAACGTACACAGTTAAGTTTCATCAATGGAGACATTTCCAAACTTGTTTGACCAGAAGCACTTCCTACAGGCAGGCAGGCCTATTAATGTATTCTGGAAACGTGTCCACAATATATAGCATAATTTTATAAAATACTAATAAGAGAAACTCTTATTAAGGTAGTAGAAGTAAATAATCTTAATCCATATCTAAGATGAATCCAAAAGAGTCTAGTTTAATAAACTTTACATTCACCCCCAAAATCACAGTGGTCAAAACAGGATCAGTAAATGCTCACTTAAATGACAGTAAATAAATAAGAGACTGATAAATCCTGATTATTCTGAGTGACCCTAGCAAAGCAACTCAATGTAAAAAATACAGTGTGGATAGTATTTTTCTCTTTTAAAGTTGCAAAATCAGAGAGTATTCATAAATTAATGTCTAATAAATTAGAATTCAATAAAGACTAATTAAACATCTATAATTTTTCATAAATTAAAAATCTGATTATGAAACGGGGGAAGGACACAGAAAAAAAACAACAAGATTCTAAATTCCAAATTCCAAAAAAAACACATTATTACAAGATTTTTTTGAAACGAAGTGATTAACCTATTATAAACTTTAAGAATACAAATACATATATACATACCACTGTGTCAGAGTTAAGGATCTGTCTCATAAATTCCAAAAATGAAGATGCAAGTTCACCTGTGTCCTTACTAAAGGTGCTGACCACTCGTTTCAGTAAACTATGCAGAGCATTACCGTTTTTCCTTAAAGAACTGTGAATGTTAAGAGAGGAAAAGTCTTAAAATCTGAACGTATAAATCTAGTATGAGAAATGAACTATCTCAGTTCAGACAGAATGAAACATAGTCCACCATTTTTAAAAAAGCAAAAAATACTTTGATGTGTCTTTGTATACAAACCAGGTAACAAAGCTTTATTAATAGCTGACATTTCCTTTTAAAGATAAGCTTTAAGATCGTAAGAATATTTTAGCTAATAATATGTCAAGGTTAGTTTCTTAGTTCTGATACTCAACACATGGAAGTAAGTGATATAAATGATAGAAAGTTCAAGACTGCAGTTCTGAAAATATAGACAGGCAATCATTCAATGCATTCAGAAAACAAAATAAAGAACAAAATGAGAACTTTACCAAAGATATTGAAACTTTTAAAAAAGCATGGTACAGTGGCTGAGCATCAACCTGTAAACCAGGTCATGGTTTGATATTTAGGGCACATGCCTGGACTGAGGGTTCGATCCCCAGTGTGGGACATGCAGGAGGCAGCTGATTCTACAGAATTATGATAACCAAAGCAGCATAATATTGGCAGAAATACAGACACACAGATCAATGGAACAGAACTGAGAGCCCAGATATAAAAATCACACGAATATGGCAGATAATGTTCAACAAAGAAGCCAAAAACACACAACGGAGAAAAGAAAACCTCTTTAATAAGTAGTGCTGGGCCCAGTCAGAGTGCTCAGTGGTTAACTGTCAATCTATGAAGCAGAAGGTCACGTTTTGATTCCAGGTCAGGGCACATGCCCAGATTGTGGGGCTCAACCCCCAGTAGGGAGCATGCAAGAGGCAGCTAGCCAATCAATTATTTTCTCTCATCATTAATATTTCTATTTCTATTTCTCCCTCTTCTTTCCTCTTTGAAATCAATAAAAAAAAAGATATATAAAAAAATAATAAATGGTGCTAGAAAAACTGGAAAGCCACATACAAAAGAATGAAACTAGATTATAGTTCATTCCCATATATTAAAAATTAATTCAAAATGGATCACAGACCTAAATATAAGATCTGAAACAATAAATTACATAGAAGAAAGCATAGGTGCTAAACTTATGGACCTTGGTCGTAGATAACATTTTATGAACTTAATCCCAAAGTATTTTCTCTCATCATTGATGTTTCTCTCCCCCCAACCCTCGCCACACCTTCCTCTCTGAAATCAATTAAAAAATATCTATCTAAAAACAACATATATAGCCTAGCCAGCATAGCTCATTGACCTATGAACCAGGAAGTCATGGTTCGACTCCCAGTCAAGGCATATACCTGAGTTGTGGGCTTGATTCCCAGTGTGGGGCCTGCAGGAGGCAGCCAATTGATGATTCTCTCTCATCACTGATGTTCCTCTCTCTCTCCCTTCCTTTCTGAAATCAATACAAAAACATTTTTTAAAAATCACATATAATACTGTGGCAGAGGTATGCAAAGGATTATTTGTAAAAGCATCTAACCCAGCCAATAATGGGATTAAGGAAAGATTTTTGGCTTTCTTGAAAGTGTAGTGTATAAGGTGAGCTTTAAAGGATATAAAATAAACTAGAGGCCTGGTGCACATTTGTGCACTGTGGGGGGTGGGGGGGCGTTAGAGACTCGGGGCCCCCTCAGCCTGGCCTGTGCCCTCTGAAAGTAGGGGAGCCTTCGGGGGATGTCCGACTGACGCTCCTGAGGGGAGCAGACCTAAGCCATCAGTCGGACATCCTTAGCAATGCTGTGGATCAGCCCGGCTTCTGGCTGAGCAGTGCTCCCCATGTTGAGTGTCTGCCCCCTGGTGGTCAGTTCAGGTCAATATGCATATTATCCTTTTATTATACAGGAGGATATCCAGGCAACAAGAAAAAGGACATTCAGGAAGTAAAATTTGCCTGACTGGTTTGGCTCAGCGGATAGAGCATCAGCCTGCAGACTGAGGGGCCCCAGGTTCAATTCCAATCAAGAGCATGTACCTTGGTTACAGGCACATCCCCAGCGGGAGATGTGTAGGAGGCAGCTAATCAATGTTTCTCTCTCATCGATGTTTCTAACTCTCTATGCCTCTCCCTTCCTCTCTGAAAAAATCAATAAAATAGATTTTAAAAAAGAAGAAGTAAAATTTAAAGACTTTGGTGAGATTCTGGGAAATAGGGAAGGTAAGAGAAAAATTTGAGTGTTTGGAAGGTGCCACCAATCAAGAGGAAGGTGCCACCAATTAAGAAAGAGCATACAGTAGAAGAGATAAATTTTTTTCAGGACAAAAAAGTAGAGAAGGGTAGAAGCCAGGATCAAACATAGTACCTGGAACTTAACTTTTCAACCAATGTTACAGAATTAATGAGAAACACAAATATATGTTTCCTCCTCCTTTCTTTCTCATAACCCTACATAGTCCTACAAATTCCCAAGAAAATCTAGCCAGCATGAAGAAAAAGAAGGCATGGACAGAGCAGAAATTATGTCTGAGACACTGAGCTGCATCAGGTTTATATCATTTCAAATTAATTTAATCTCAGCCATTCCTCTACAAAATAAAAACCATAGGATCAGCATTTAAGGTTCATAATATCACACTATCATAACCTTTGAAAGACTAGGATGAATATATCAACAAATATCTTAAAGCAGCGGTTCTCAACCTGTGGGTCACGACCCCTTTGGGGATCCAACGACCCTTTCACAGGGGTCACCTAAGACCAGCGGAAAACACCTATTTCCCATGGTCTTAGGAACCAACACACCGCTCCTCAGTGTAGCAAAGTGTAGCAATGTAGTTTACTGTTGTCATATGAAGACTGTTACCCATGATTCAAGACAAAATTTCATTTATTTGTAATTAGAAGTAAACATTTCACAATATATAATTATACTGTTTTTGTGATTAATCACTATGCTTTAATTATGTTCAATTTGTAACAATGAAAATACATCCTGCATATCAGATATTTACGTTACAGTTCATAACAGTAGCAAAATGACAGTTATGAAGTAGCAACGAAAATAATTTTATGGTTGGAGGTCACCACCACATGAGGAGCTGTCTTAAAGGGTCGCAGCATTAGGAAGGTTGAGAACCACTGTCAGAAAGCATGAATTAATATCCCTGGAACAGTAAGATTTCATTAAATACTCTAAGATGTCCACATTCATTTGTCTGTCTATTCAATTCACATTTTTAATCCTGTAGATTTTATTAGCACATGCTACTGCTGACCAATCTTCCTCATAAATATAGAGAAAGAAATCACTTCGTCAACCTTCTGTAATAGCTATGAATTAATTAATATGGGGGTGAGGGTGTTAACAGTGAAAAATTAAGCCAAGAGTATATTAAATAAGATAAAGCATTACCTTTTTAAATGAAACAGTCCGTAATCATGCTCTGCAAGAAACATCATCGTTCTGACACATGTCAATAAACAGTTGTAACTGCTCTCAGAGTTGGCTAGCACAGCCAGTAGACAGTCACAAATTGAGGCCATCAATTCTTTGTTTGGCAAAGAATTGGAAAGCTGCTCTAGTTCAGAAATTGAACCTTCAGAAGAGTTTGGCAAAATAAGTGCTATGTCCTGTAAGGGAAGTGGGGAAAAGGAAAACATAATTTTAAAAAGTTATCATATCATTTTTACTTCAGAAATTCATAGCATTTAATACTTAGAAATTATCTCATCAAAATATTGTTACAGTCCCATCCTATACATTGACTCAAACACATTAAAAACAAAGGAGTTAGCCCTAGCCAGTTTGGCTCAGTGGAGAGAACGCTGGCCTGCAGACTGAAAGGTCCCAGGTTCGATTCCAGTCAAGGGCACATGCCTGGGTTGCGGGCTCGATCCCCAGTAGAGGGCGTGCAGGAGGCAGCCGATCAATGATTCTCTCTCATCATTAATGTTTCTGTCTCTCTCTCACCCTTTCCATTCCTCTCTGAAATCAATAAAAATAAAAACATAAAAATAAAACACAAAGGAGTCATTTTGCCCTCCTATAAAAATTAATACAAGTATACATAACTAAAGAATAAAATATTTTATCCTATAGTATTTTTACTTTATAACTTTTTCCTTCTATATTGCACTAAGTGCAGTTTGTATCCACAACTTGTAAACTGAAGTACTTTTGGTAATTAAAATATTTTCAATATTTTTATTGACAGAGCAAATAAACATTCAACCACATCTTCCAAATAAAAATTTTCCTCTAGTTTTGTATATGTTTAAAATACAAATTGGTCAATATTAAACAAATTTAGCTGACAATAATTAAAAACTCCCACTACTCTTTTTATAGAAGTAGATTTTTACCAGAACATTTTTAGGTATGTCTCACAGCCTTTCATAACTTCAACATACTGCAAACCAGTATCCCTACTTAGGTTAAAACTATAAAACAAAGCTAGAATGAGAAGGGAAATATAACAATTGAGGCCAAGAATGTCTATGTGATCAAAGCAGCTAGAATGCTATAGTACTCTTAAGCATAATCATAAAAGCTAACAGGGATTATACAACCAACACTAATTAAGTGGATATTTTAAAGTATGAGAGCTTAAAATATCCTTTCTACCAAGTCCCAAACTATTTTCACCAGGTACTCTTTTTGTGAAAACAAGTCACACAAAAATTGTTCCTTCTTGACTAGAGTGTTAAAATGTAAACAAACGAAATTTTTGTTAGCTAGAAAAAGATAATTTTCTAACACTGAAAAATATTCTGCCTGAAAAAAAAAATCACATCTAGTGATTAGACAGCAAGAGCATTTTGTCAAGCTAGAATGTGATTAGACATAGAAATCTGCAAAGATTCCATCATAATAGGCTTTCAAAGTTAAAACAATTCTCATTAAATCATAAAACTAAAAGTCAATAACATAGACAGCTGGGAGAAATACTAACTTATTTATTTTTATTAAATTTATTGGGGTGACACTGGTCAACATGAACATATAGGTTTGAGATGCTTTGGTTTATTTTTTAAGACATACTACCACTTTTAGTCAGAATCTATAAAGGACAGTAATCTAAAAAACACTAAAACTGTAGTAGCCTTTGATGCCTTCAAAAACTATCCTAACAGAGGATTTCTCAACCATAAAAAAAGGAACGAAACTTTGATGACATTTGCAACACAGATGGAACTAGAGGGTATAATGCAAAGTGAAATAGGTCAGACAGAGAAAAACAAATACCATGATTTCACTCATATGTGGAATCAAAACAAAAATAAAGGAACAAACAAACTCACGGATACAGAGAACATTTTATGGTTGCTGGATGAGAGGGGGGTGAAGGGATTAAGATGCGCAAATTACCATCTATAAATTCAGTCACACGATATAAAGTAAAGTATAAGGGAATATAGCCAATAATATTGTAATGACTATGTATAAAGTCAGATGGGTACTAGGCTTATCAGGGTGATCATAAATTATATAAATGTCTAATCATCATGTTGTATACCTGAAACTAATATAATACTGCATGTCAACTATAATTAAAAAAAAAAATTTAATGTTAAAAAAAAGTTGTCCTAATAGGAAACCATGATATTAACTCAACTAATCACAAAGCTATAAAATTCCAGAATGAATTGATGTTTAATATAATTAGAAGGAAAATGAACAGACCAGACAAAACTAACCCCCTCCAAAATACTGTGGCACATGCAAGGCAACTATGCAAGGATGCAATTTCATAAAGAAAAGGAAAAAGATGCCGAAACCGGTTTGGCTCAGTGAATAGAGTGTCAGTCTGCGGAGTGAAAGGTCCCAGGTTCGATTCCGGTCAAGGGCATGTACCTTGGTTGTGGGCACATCCCCAGTAGGGGACGTGCAACAGGCAGCTGATCGATGTCTCTCTCTCATCGATGTTTCTAACTCTCTGTCCCTCTCTCTTCCTCTCTGTAAAATACCAATAAATTTTTTTAAAAAAGAAAAGGAAAAAGCTCTTCAAAGAAATCTATAAAGTACAAACCCAAAGGAAGCTGTGAAGCAGCAAATCATTTTATTGTTTGGTTCCTAGTCAAATTCAACTCCCTAAACAGCAGGAGTAATAAAACAGGTAAGATCTCCTTGTTCACAACTAAGAGTTAGATCAACAGCTTTTAGACACACACACACACACACACACACACACACACAATTTATAAAGTAACTATAAGTACCTGATCACAGAGAGACTGTAAAATGGATGTGACATATTCAACACACTGTTGGCGAATAACACTGTCTCCAGGAGACCGCACCAAAGTTAACAGATCCTGGAATATCTCTGCATATTTTTCATCACCTTTAATAGTTCCATTAATTAGATGCAAAATAGCTAATTTACAAGCTTTGTGTGAGGCGAGAGCATCAAGAAGAGCAAGCAACCTGGTGGTTTGGCTAGTATACTGTTTTTCTTTATCTTCTGAAGTGCTGAAATAAAACCAATACATTTAATAAACAAAGTTCTTCATTTTAAGGTATTACTTAACTAATATTTGTCTTTCAACATATATCAACTTATACCGATCTTGCATAAAACATTTTAAAATGGCACCTTCTCTGGAATTTTACAGTTATTATAAAATTTTGTAAATTTAGGTTTTAAATAACATATTTTCTTAAATCAGAGTACTTTACGGTTCACCTTTCAAACACCAAAAATCAAGGCCTTCCAAGCAATTTGCACATGAAATGAAATAAAATATTCTAGTTAAAAATAATCTAAATATACTCATTAAAAAGGTGTGTGTGTGTATGTATATTGTATTTGTGTATATGTGGTGTATATTTGTGAATCTTATCTGAGCATTCTAAACCCTGGTTTCCAAATTCTAAGTGAAAAAATATGTATCTGTCTGTGTCAAGAATAACTTGAAAAAAATTTTAATGCAAAAATGAAAAATACCTTTGCAAGTCTTCTACAATCAAATCCAACACAGTTCTCATAATCAGAAGTGCAGTTGGTGAGGCAAGGTCACACAATTGAACACAAATACGCCGTAACATATGTTGAATGGGCTGGCAGGTTGTGCCAGAGAAAGAGCGAACTATTTCTTGGAGCAACTTTGCTTGAACATGAAGGTGCATGCTCCACAATTTTCGGGTGTTGAGTGCCACTGATATATCATGTGGCTCAATAACCTGTTAAAAAAGTATAATGTATGTGTTCGTAGATTTTTAAAATATTTATTTATAGTCACAAAAAAACTGTTCAGGAAGAACTATTACGAAAAGAACATCTTTACTGCATGCTGAAAACATTTAAGGTGCTTAAAACATCTATTACACAATTAAACATTTGCTTGAATTCAAGGCATTTGAAAAAAATCTTAGTGTTCTCAGTTAGCAGTCAGTAGATCAGAGTCCATTGGTGAAGTGACCTAGTAAATGGCAAATTCTAATACATAATAAAGGAGGAAAAAAAGGGGTTTAAAAATAACAAAAGTACAAGTATACATAACAGCATAATAAAATTCACATTAACAAAAATTCATGTTAAATGTCACCCTCATATTCCCTTAATGACCGCCTTGCTTCAGTTTTATCTCACCCTCATCCGATTATTTTATGTCTGTTTTAGGGAAAGGGGATGAAGGCTTTCTGTCTTTTTAACAAAATCACTGGCTCTTAAAAAAGTGTTACTGCAGTCATTTATAAGATGCATGTTATATGGAAGTGATACCTGAGTTGTTTGCATGGGCAATGGCAGAGGCAGCAGCTCTGAAAGGAGTATGAGTCCAGAAAAAAATCCTTCAGGAACCTTTAAGATTGAAGAAAGAACTTCTTTTAACATTAAAGACCAAGTATTGTTGGCCAGAGTCTCTTCTGAGATTGTGAGTTTTTCATTAACTCCTTGTGTAAAAGTCAGTAAGATATCAATGATATCATTCTGAATTTTCTGTTCGTCACTGTCCAAACGACCTGAGAGGGGGATAGAGCACAGGAGCATGTGTAAAGTCACAAGTGCTGAAGGCACACGCATATCCTTAAACTCAAAGGAGCCACCTCTCAGGAGTTCCGTTAGCATGGTTTTAAGAAGAGTGAGGGTGCAGCGAGCCATTGAAACAGTAGTAACTCTGTGAAGAGTAGTCCCCATGTTGACATGGAGCCTCCAAGGCTGAGTCAAAATACTGTTCAACTTTTGTAGAACCCGAATGAAGGTGTCCATTCCTTCAGCAGAAAAAAGCTGAATAACGGCAAGATTCCATTTCAGATCTTTCTGTTGACCTTTATAGAAGATAAGAGGAAAAGAAAACTGATTAATTGTATGTTAATAATCAGTTAAGGGTTTTGAGTATTTTATTTAATAAACGATACTCATTCGAGGCTTAAAAATTGGTAGTTTTAAAAGAGCCATATTACCTTCAACAGGGGGTGGTGGGCATGCCACATTACAGAGAACACGCAAGGCAGTGGTAAGGCCAACTCCTTCTGGAGTCATCAAGTTATCAATATTCTTTAAAAAATAAAGATAAACCAAGTTTAATTTCTTGTTACTTATCAGATCAAGAGAAAATTCCAGAGAAGGCATTAGTTAAAAATATGAATTTCAAATTCACATAAATTTCTTAAGTCAATTTAAAACAAATAAGGCTCATAAAGTTTATAAAAGTTATCTGAATTTTGGCATATGTTGTACCATATATTATCTAAATAAAATAAATAATTGTAAAATACAAGTATGTTAAAAAGTACTAAAACAAAAGTAACAAAAAAAAATGTATGAAACACTCTGTAATAAGAATTTAAAGTAGCTCCTTTTTGTATATTCTTTCCATATATCCTCTTTCCCAAAAATGAATCAATGACTAATTTTACAAAGCACTACAGGCAACAAACCTCTTTCAAAACTGAAGAAGCAGCTTTAGCCGAGTGGCTCAGTTGGCTGGAGTGTCGTCCCGTGTACCAAAAGGGCTGTGGATCTGATCCCTGGTTTGGGTACGTACAGGAGGCAACCGACTGATGTTTCTCTCTCACATTGATGTTTCTTTCTCTCCCTTCCTCCGTCAAATCAATAAGTATATCCTCATATGAGGATTAAAAAAAAACAACTGAAGAAGTAATTAGAAATGTTTAGAACTACGTAACATACATTTTTTAGAAGCGCAGATACCACAGGAGTCTAGTTATGATGGTCAGTTGGGGCATGGTTAGAAGAAATAAAAAGAAATTTGTTATGTCCTTAGCACTATGTTTCTTGACAACAGGTAGTTACAATTAAATTTCTTTTATTTCCTTTTGTACTTTCCACAGGGTGGCATATAGTTTAAAAAAACTTAGAAAAAATAACATTAAAATGTTACTATTTCAATTTTAACTTCAAAGGAAAACTTAAATTTCCTTCCCTCATAGTTTTGCAACTTACAGGATCTTTTCTTCTAATTTTTCCTTGTTAACTTATATCAACTCCACAAATTACGAAGGCATCAGTGAAGTTTCAGTCTTAGCTCAATTGCTTTTAGTATATCTTGCAATGAGAGTCACTTATAATAACCATAATTAATGGAATAAGGGTTTACATAAAAATCAAGAATCTTTAAATTACAGCATGTAATTAATTCAAATTTCTAGAACTAAATTTAATTTTGGTTAAATACTTTCACGTAAGGCCATCTGATATTTATTGGCTACTTCGTATGTCCTCCTGACCATGCACAAGTATCCCAAACACATGACCATCTAAATTTACAGACATCACCATACTTCTGCTAAATTAAAGACCGAATACAATGAAAAGCCATAGGTGGTCACCTGATGCACAGAGAAAGGAACAAAGAAGAATAGGATGGGAGGTGAAAGACTCTCAGAAGAGATGGAGTAAAATGAAAAGGGCAGACAAGTCGGTTTAGAAAACTCTAAATCGGATAAACCCAAATGGACATGTTGTTGCTGGGTCAGAATAGCAACAAGTTAAAAATGTACTGCATACATTTCAACTCCAAGACCAAGACTGTTTATAAACATGCACACACATACACACATATACGCCATACACATAGCTCATCTGTTAAGTGAAAGATCACTCAAGGTCCATTCTGCCCCTGCAGTGTAAAACTTTTTAAGTACAGTGGTACCTCCAGATACGAGTTTAATTTGTTCTATAACCTTGAGGCGTGGGAAACTATGTGAGGCTCGAGTCGCGGTAAACTGGTGGGTCGTGTGCAGCAGGCTGATCGCGATTACTCGTATCTCAACTGTTGCTCGTATTTCAAAGCAAAAATCGCTTGCTCGACAGCTCGTATCTCAAAAATCTCGTATGTTAGGGCACTCGTATCTCGAGGTACCACTGTATTTATAAGCACTTATAGGCCTCAATGTGTATGTATACACATTGTGGTAACTAAATTTTGAACATTCAAAACTAACAATGTCAATAATTTTAATGAATTTTTCATTACGAATTACTTGAATTATATAAATTTTCAACTGTGATATAAATTACACTAGAGGCCTGGTGCATGACATTCACGCACTGGGGAGTTTCCCTCAGCCCAGCCTGTGTCCTCACACAGTCCGAGACCTCTCAGGGGACGTCTGGCAGTCGGACAGCCCCCAAGGGGTCCTTAGTGCTGCGCAGGGGCTGGAGAAGCTCCCGCCACTGCAGCTGCACTCACCAGCCGTGAGCGGCGCTCCCCCTGTGGGAGCACACTGACCACCAGGGGGGCAGTTCCTGCATTGAGTGTCTGCCCCCTGGTGGTCATTGCGCATCATAGCAACTGGTCATTCGACCGTTTGTTCGATTTGCATATTGGTCTTTTATTATATAGTATGATTTTCACTTTTTATGAAATTTTTTTAATGTTTTATTGATTTTTCTAGAGAGGAAGGGAGAGGAAAGAGAGATAGAACCATCATTGAGAGAGAATCATGAATTGGCTGCCTACTGCACGCCTCTCACCCGGGATCGAGCCTGCAACCAATTACGTGCTTTGACCCAGAATAAAACTGGCAACCTCTTGGTGCACAGGATGCCATTTAACCAACTGAGGCACACAGGCTGGGTAGGATGGCTACGAATTATTTCAACTGCAAATCTGACCATCCCTAATTAACAAAAATAAAACTAGCCCCCACTGCAACTGTCTGAAACTGGCTCCATCACTTCTCACCTAAAAATTGTGTAGGAAATTCTTTTCCACTAAAGTTTAACTAAAATGATTACATGTTATATTCTTGTAGCATTTAACTTTAAAACACTCTTGTAAACGTCATCAAAACAGCAGGTGATATTACTCTGATTTGATTTGAGAGGAAAAAATATGACAGAATCTGGTAGTGGAAAGCAGTAGAATGCACAAGGTTGTGTGCATGTATGTTAATGTATATACACACATACTTACAGTCATGTACCAATCTATAAGTAAAAGTCTAGTAAATCAGGCAGTATACTTATCAATTACTACATTATCTACACAGTGATTTAATGCATCATTACTATATACTACCACACAGTTCATAAAAACAGGCACTTTTTAGTTTTACTTACCTGTTTAACATATTCAATTAGGTTTGGGATGCAGTTAATTTCAAATCTAAGGTTTTTCAGAGGTTCAAGCCACTTGCCAAGTTCTTAAAAACAAAAAGAGTAATTTATAAAATTTTAAAATAAGAGCCTTTATAACAAAGGAAATAATGGTACTTTTTTCCAAAGATAAACATTATCAGATCATACTGATTTCAATAATCTAAATTTCATACAGGGATGAACTTACATCTAATTCTTTAAATTTTAAAATGAAATATAAATGCTCTAATATACTAGTTTAGAAATAAGGAGCAACCATTTTTAGTATTTGGTTTCTGAAAATGTAAATAATTCTTAAACAAGATAATCTAATTAAATTGTTTTTGTAACATTGACAAATTTGTAATAAAGCTGGTTGCTTATAAGCTAATAACACAGAGTTTATTCACCTAATTCTGTCACTGCTCACACACTCTAAAAAAAGCATGCACAAAATGTATTAATTTCTAACAGGATCAAACCTGTGGGGGAACCATTTACTAAGTGCCTTCTCCCTTAACACAAATTTTTAATTTTGTCTTTTTCCTAATTTGTCTTTATAAAATTAAAAGTACACTATCACCCCCAAAATAATAATAGCAAGCTTTGTTTATAAAACAGACGTGAATGAAATATACCATTTATAACTAAATTCAAAACTCTCCTAAAAGGAATGGCCAACACCTATACTGTTATCACCGAAAGCTTTTTTAAAAGCTTTCTAATAGAGCCCTCGCCAGTTTGGCTCAGTGATTACAGCTCAGCTTGCTACTGAGGGTCCCAGCTTCGATGCAGTCAAGGGCATATGACCAGGTTACAGGCCGATCCCCAGGAGGGAATGTGCAAGGAACATCTCTCATCATTGATGTTTCTATCTCTCTCTCCCTCTCCCTTCCTTTCTGATATCAATAAAAATATATATTTTTTAAAAAAACATTTTAAGATAAAAAGTAATATACCAGTTCCAGACACTTTATAGCAATGACCAAAGGAAACTACATACTATTATGTCTTCCTTGGTTCTACACTCCTTCATGAGGATTATGGCTTATGTACATGAGTATTTTCCTATGCATTTTAAAATTAACTCTTTCATATACATAGACTATATTGCTCAAGTGAAAAATATAAGGAATAATAATAAGACAAATACAAGTGTGTCCATTGCCCAGAATAAATTAGTAAAGCATTAATAATACCTCTGAAGATGCTGTGTTGCCCTCCTTTTATTAAAGCATACTTCAGAGGGGAAATCTATTTCCAGTTTGGAAGTTAAGTTTACAACCCAACTTTTACTGGTAGCATCACATATAAAATTTAGTTAGAAAGAACAGAAGCTCTAGCTGAGTGGCTCAGTTGGTTAGAGTGTCATACTAATACACCAAGTTGCGGGTTTGACCCCGTCAGGACTCAACCAATAAGTGTATAAGTGGAAAAATGCAAAAATCGTGTGTGTGTGTGTGTGTGTGTGTGTGTGTGTGTGTTTCTAAAACCAATAAATAATAAATTTTAAGAAAAGGAAAAAAAAGCCACATGTTATTTACAATATTTACTCAATGTTATCAAATTTTCTCCCTGGTAAAGTCAGCAAGCCAGAAACCAAAATAAAAGAATAAAAACCTGTAATTAGATACCTTAAACTTTTTAAGACTGTCCCCATAAGGCTTGCCATAAAGTTCATTCAACACATTTATATACTTTAGAATATAATCGTCATATTATTCCTCACTTTTAAGGATTATACATGTTTATTAACCACAAATGGTTAAGTTGTGGTTAAGTTGTACTTAGAACAGCGTTGTACTTAGAAATACATATAAAGAAAAATATATACACATGCAAACTATAACACAAAATTGAACTTTTGAATTTGTTTTTAAACTACTTCTTCCATTTTTATTAGGAACCTAAACTAACCACCAATTTCCTGACTTTCCAGAAAAAGGTACTTTGAGCAATTTCCTAAAAATCTTTTTAAGAACACCATATAAAATATCTTCATAAGCCCTAGTCGGCTTGGCTCAGTGGATAGAGCCTCAGCCTGTGGACTGAAGGGTCCCAGGTTCTATTCCGGCCAAGGGCACATGCCTGGGTTTTGGGCTTGATCCCCAGTGGGGGGCTTGCAGGAGGCAGCCAATCAATGATTCTCTCTCATGATTGATGTTTCTCTCTCTCCTCTCCCTTCCTCTCTGAAATCAATAAAGAAATATATATATATTTTTTTAAATACCTTTATAAAAGGTACTTTCAAGGAATTAAAAACAGAGTATTACTAGGTATATTATGAAAATATAACAAAGTATTAATTATAGATATATAAAGGCTTTTTCCTTCACATATCATAAATGCTTAAAATAACTCAAGTACCATACCTTGCAATTTAGCATTATTTTCATCTGCTTTACAAAGCTTCAAGAGAGATACTGCATGATGTTCTAGCATTTGGACATCACTGGAAGACTGAACCACCACCAAAATAAGTATGCATGCATAATTATAAGCTACTGACTTCTTAGACTTGGAATCACTGAAACAAAATAAGATTTTAAGGTTTTTGGTACAAAAACAATTTTTCAGAAATAATTTTAAACATTTTTTTCTACTTGGTTTTAAAGAGTCCCAGGAATTTTACAATGAAACCTGAGTAATATCCTGAAGACAAGAAATCAGATTTCAAAATTTCACCTCCCATTCACCTAAAAACACTACTTAAAAGTATATAAACAAAGCAGATCACAATGGAAGTGAAATTCTACTAAGAAATAAGATCAGAATAATAATGAGATATTATCAAATATACTTCATTAGCAATGAAAGATTAGAAAGTAACACTTTAAAATGTTTGTCCACTCTGGATCAATCTACTGCCATCATCATTCAGTCTTGCACTACAGAACTGATGAAGATACAGCACCACATTGAAACCTGTAGCCTGCCTGTCCCTAAAAGACCTGTCACTCAGGAAGTCATATCAAGACCCATCTGCGAGGAGAACCAGGAAGAGCATGTTTCTCTGCTCGTTCGCTAAAACCTCCTGCCCTACAGGACAGGCCTTGAAAACTACCATCATTCTCAATCCCCCCACCCAAAGCACTTCTGAAACCAGAGCACCATGAACAGAGGACAGAGGACAGAAGACAGCGAGATAGGCCTCATTACTCTCAAGGTAATTCCTGTGCTTGGTATTCCTCCCTCACAAACTAGGAGTACATGGCTGCAATCTTTGTCAGCACCACAGGAAAACAGGAAGAAGCTGCTAAAAAGATCCACTTCCTTGTTTCACAGCCACTTTTTTTCAATTAATTGATCTATATAAGTTATGTGTTACTCAACGCAGTAATTCTAGTTTTTACCTTCCAAGCAACACCTTCTAAACAACTGGCCCATTAATGATGTAGGTTTCCAATATAATAGACAATTGAATAAGTAAGGAATTACCCTAAGGCTTCTTTGGAATAGTACTCCATTAAAGTGATAAGACTTTGGAGATTTTTCTCAAGACTGAAAACATGGCCAACAGCTGATCTTCCCACAGGATTAAAAGTAATCAAATAAAGGTTGTGAAGGGTTCCCAAGAGATCAGAATGGTCCGTTTCTTCACTGGCCGTACAACGCTGGAAGTGGTTGAACAGTTCGGTAATACACTGCAATGTCTGTGTTGAGTCCTGCAGCCACAAGGCAAAGGCATCATCAATAACACCATCAGACTGGAGACCTTCCTCTTCATCTTGATCATAAAGGTGACATAAAGACCGGATCAACAAATTTGTTGCTTCATATTCTGACATGAAAAAAAGAAGTCCCTTCTGTGACTGTGCCAGAAACTTTAAGACATCTTTTGTGGCTTGCAGCACACCAGGATGGGCACTTGTGACTGGAATTGACAGAAGCAAGGTAACCAACTCCAGGAAGTGGTGACTGTGCAGGTACCTGTAGAAAAATGAAGTGATATATATGAAGTCAGTGCCAAACATTCTTCATTTACTCTGTAGTCATTAGACAGGAGAGGTAAAAATTTTAATGGCCATAATCCTTATCATCAGCAATATACTGCTTTAACTAAAAACATAATGTGAGTAGCAAATTTTCCTCCACTGGGCCAAAGAAACTGGGTGAAAGTTCTGTGAGGATTTTTCCTTGCTAACATTCAACAGCTGTTGAATAAATGTTGACAAGTTTTCTCTTTCCAGGATCAATCGCAACTTTAAATTAGGGTCCTTTTTATCAGGCTATTTATCAAATGCTCCTTTTTCACTATAGTCCTAATTTACTCATGGAACATCTGAATTAGTATACCTAAGAAAATACTCTATAAAATATATATAGTATATTTGGATTTATTATAGATAATTAGCACTTATGAAGAAAAAAATGTCTAATTTTCAATTTTTAGTATTTGACTAGTTAAAACCACTATATATAGCACTCTTTTATCAAATCCAAGAATCATCTTAGCTTATAGTTGCAGTAGAAATATTTTGAATTTACTCAGCACCCCAAAATAGACCCAATTGCTACTGATACTGAGTGTTTTCGTTGTCTTAAAAATACTTTATACTCCATCTATTCATGCCTTCCTCCCCCACAATCCCTAGAAATCACTGATATTTTTTTAATTAAATCATTATTATTCAGATTGTTACATTTGTTTCTCTTTTTTCCCCTCCATAGCTCCCCTCTACCCGCTCCCACCCCTCCCTCCACCCTTACCTCCCTTCCGTTGACCTCATCCATAGGTGTATGATTTTTGTCCAGTCTTTTTCCCTGCACACCCCTCACCCCTTTTCCCCTGAGAATTGTCAGTCCACTCCCTTTCTGTGCTCCTGATTCTATTATATTCACCAGTTTATTCTGTTTGATCTTTTTTTTTTTAATATCTCCACATTTTTGCCTCTCCCAGGATATACCTTATATAGTTAGAATCACACAATATAAAACTGCCTCTTCAATAATACTATTGCCTAAATTTAGGCTTCTACTTCATGATAATAAACACCCTAAGTAGCATTATATCAAGGCAAACAGAATTCTCAAGACGACAAAACTCCATAATTACTCTGCTCTAGGAACATCATGAACTACCTTATTCAGAAAACGGTTAACATGACAGGCCTTCGACTGCTTATTCTTAGAAAGGATTGCTTGCAAGATTGGCCTCTGACTGGCATCTGGGACTTGAATTTGGGGAGGATTCCCACCACCCAGCTGTTAAGGATACTCACTGTGCCTAAACTGTTTGTGCAAACAACATGTAATTTGAAGCCTTAATTTCCTTATTAAGTGTCCTAATATATTGGAAAACTCCATCATTAATGGGCTAGTTCTTTAGAAGATGCTGCTTGGGACCTAAGCTTTCCTTCTGGGAGACTGGAATTCTGGCACATGCTACATACTGGGTAGCTATTACCCAGTAAGCTTGGAGGCTGATATTCTGATGAGATTCCTCAGTAGGCAACATCTCACATATGTTGTCACAATTTTTTTCTGGGGAATTAATTGGGTCCTGTTTAATTCCCCTGGGAGAGGATTCTGGAAGCTTACAACTGGTTCCCCAGGCTTCTCCCTAAGTGTTTTCTTCCTTTGTTGATTGTGCTTTGTATCCTTTTTCTGTGATAGATCACAGGTGTGAGTACAACACTGAGTCCTGTGAGTCTCAGCAAATTTTGGAGACCACAACACAGGACATTAGAGCACTGCCATCATTTCAAACCAACACTTCCAAAATGCAATTATTCCTCCTCTCAAAATTCATTCTCCCTCCGATTTACCAGTTTTTGTCAACAAAACCGCCACAGTTCCAATAGTTACTCTAGCTAAAATTATATTTAACTTTCTCAGTCTTTTACCTATTTGCCAAGTTCCAGTAACTGCTCTTTTACAGATTCTCTTAATAGTAGCATATTTGTCTTTCCATTCCCTGTAAATGCCATTATTTAGGCCAAGTACTTAACATAACACCTAGTACCTAGAATCTTCAGACCAGCCTCTCTAACCAATAACTCCAATTTCTTTTCCACTGCAATATATCTTGCAACAAATCCTTGAGCACAACTTTGGTCATATCGTATCAGATATTCAAGATCTTTCCACATTCTAAAAACAAAATCAAAATTCTTTAATGTAGAATTTCACACTCTTTATTTCCTAAAGTCTGATACCCAAATGTACCTCCTTCAGTTATGGTGGAATAAAACCAGATTTAATAGGTCATTAAGTACTAGTTTCCCGTGAGCGACTACTTGAAAATTTCCTATATTCACTCCCTCAATCATCCTCAGTGCATGACTTACCTCCCACTTTACTAAAATCAAGTGATCAGTGACAAGTGTCTTGGCTCTGTACTGTCTCCATACAATAAATGTATCCATATTTGTGTCTTCGTAAGGTTTCTTTTATATCTTGTTCTAAGCCAAACCCTTATATTTGTACTCTTGACCTCATACCAGATAATTGTTCTAGCAAGCATTATCTCTTATTCCCCCTTATAAGAACTCAAACTAAGGCAAGATCTGTTTCAGCTAAAAACAACAATGGACAGGTATAGACTTTAAGAGTGAACAAATATTCTATTTTGTATTTCTGCACGATGCCCCAAATCAAGGCAAATTCAATCACAGATAAATCACAGATATAGGAAATGAAATAATAAAAATAGCATTTTTCCATTCGTTATAAAATTATTTACAGACAAAATGCCCCTAAAAAAAGTCTCAAAAATTAAAAGAAAATTTAAAAAATAGACCGTGGGCAAAAACTCTATCAACAGATAACAAGAAAGGCAGATGGCAGCCGAAACCAGTTTGGCTCAGTGGATAGAGCATCGGCCTGTGGACTGAAAGTCCCAGGTTTGATTCCGGTCAAGGGCATGTATCTTGGTTGCAGGCACATCCCCAGTAGGGGGCATGCAGGAGGCAGCTGATCGATGTCTCTCATCGATGTTTCTAACTCTCTATCTCTCACCCTTCCTCTCTGTAAAAAATCAAAAAAATATATTTTTTTTTAAAAAGAAAGGTAGATGGCAGAAACAAATGCTAATTAAGCCTTACAGATATGTTTAACCAGGCCTCTAAAATTAAGTTAGTAAAGTATAAATTTAATTTACAATGTTAGAGGAATAAAGGTAAAAGGTTCATACAGAAAAGCTCTCCGTTCTCTGTCACCCATCCTCTTACAGCACCTTTCTAGAAGCAACTCAGCAGTTTCTCCTTTATTCTTGCTCATATGTGCTTATCTAAGCACTGTTGTTGATAATTCTATATTTAACTTAAGTTGCTAATACTACTTTAAATGCTAACAAAATATAATTCACCCACTGTTACATACTTTTCAGTCTCACAGCTATTTTGAAATTTCAAGTATCCTTACAGATATGCATTACAGATATTAAAAAACACACACACACATCTAATTGCCTCCAATCATCTGTGAAATAATTTCCCCAAACCAAAGAAGCCTTACCTAAAGAGAACAGGATATGGATCATCCCTCTCTGGAGGTCCAGTAATACGCGCCATCGTTGGGAAAGACTTAACAGGAGGTTGGACCATTGTATGAGGTGCAGTTTCCATTAAATGGAAAACTTCTTCCAGGAGATTAATAAGCTTTTCTATTTCCCCTTCACTTATATTTGAGGATTCCAAAAGATCCATATCCATTGAAGCCTCCACCTCATTTTCATATTCTGGGTTTGTTCTTTCAAGTCCGGTGTCTGTGTCATGATCAGGTTCACTGTGGTTAGGAACAGATGAAGTCTTCTCTGCTAAATGGTCACCGAGTCTTTTAATCTCCGACAGGACTTCATAGAAATGGCACTTCTGAAGGATAGCTGAACCGGCAGTGACAACCCTCACAGTCTGATCCAGAAGGATGAGCTCCAGAAGTCTTTGGTAGCCACTTTTTTCACTCGGTCTGCCTCTTAGAAAAGCTTCCATTCCTTCTGTCATACTAATGACACTGTCCAAAGCTTTAAAAGCATTTAACTTAAGGGAAGATGAGACATGATCGGCAAACAGGAGCTCAAATAACCCATTGATCACTCCTGCTTGGAGCAGTCCCATGACCCCTTGAGCTCCACATTCTGCTAGTGAGGAGACTAACTTGGTCCCAGCTTTGAGCTGTCGGACATTTAAGGCAATGGGTTGGCGGAGGGCTACTTGTAAATTTAAAGCTTGCATGGTCCAGTCTACCAACTGGCCAAAGGAGTCTTGTTTTGTGTTTTTCAACTGCAAATAACTTAATCCTTTTATTATTAAACTTGGAATTTCTTCTAAAGCCGTTACCCATTTTGCACCTCTGTCTTCCCGATACAAATCTAACAGTTCAGTTAACTTCACCGAGGCTTCTATCGCCCCTGAATTTTCTTTTTCTGGTCCCTGATCCTTCATTCTACTGATTTCAATTTCGAAAGTCGTCTTGTACGGACAGCTGAAGTATAAAAGCGGCACAAGTTCCCTATCATATGGATCATATGTCATAGGAGGAACTGAAGCTAAGTCTTCAGCAGTGTATTCAACATCGAAGTTTGGATACTTAAACGTCTCCCGTTCCAGGTCAGCAATTCCATCTTCATCACTGGAAATTTGTTCATAACCATCATCCCCTGAAAATGAGTTTGGATAATATTTAAAAATTACATCATTATTGTTTAATGAAAAAAAATCTAGTTAATCAAAAACAGTTTATTTAATAGCATGGCAAAAATAAGAATGATTTCCTCAACAAAATTAACTTCTGCCCCAACATCTTAACAATTATCAACATTTATAGTAATTCTGAAGAAACTTCATAAGCAAAGTTCTCTATTATCTCTGCTCAACTTTACAACTAGATATGCTACAGCTATCTTTTCCTCACAAAAATTAGAAATTAACTAAACTTATTCTCTCACCTTCTCTACTAAAATGTCCTCTGATAAAGAAAACAGCCTGCCTGAAATCTAACTACTATTTGCCAATCACAAGGATAACTTGATGTTCTGGAAATGAGGGAAGCTAAAAATGAATCACTCGCCCTGGCAAGTATGGTTCCGTTGGCTGGATACCATCCTATGCCCAAGAGGTTGTCGGTTTGATTCCTGGTCAGGGCACATGCCCAAGTTGCAGACACAAATCCTGGTAGGGGGTGTACAGGAGGCAGCCAATGAATGTTGCACTCTCCCATTGATGTTTCTCTCTCGCCCTCTTTTCCTCTCTCTAAATATCAATGAACTATTTAAAAAAAAAAAACTCTTCTTTCAAAAGAAAGTATCACTCAACCTAATTATTTATACCTTGTAAAAGGGCCTCTGTTATGCTAAATGAGCCTCGCTCTATTATAGAAAAAAACAAGGCAGATTATCTGTCATTTTGCATAAATGCTTTAACATTATATGCCATTTCTTGGACAAATGAGCAGTCCAACAGCTTGAGTATCTCTCTCTTTTTTTGCTTCTAAAAAAAGCAAAGCTTAATCAAAGTAGTCTTTAGCATCACGACATTACATATTTCTGTACTGAGATTCTTTTCTCCCTGAATTTCTAAAACTAATGTAACTTTTTGCTGAAGTATCTAGGTGGCAGACATCTTTAGGAATTCTACCCATCTTACAACACCATTCCTCAATCTGAAAACAGCCTACCAAATTCTGAGCCACTATGTATTTGCTCCATGACCCTGCTTCCCTGATCTAAGCTGATCGTATCAAAGGCCAACTAATAGTGTAGCAAGCCAAACAAAATCTCTCTCCCAGGAAACTGGAAATGGAACCGAGATAGAGCCAGGTAAACTGGTTGAATAAAAAAAAGAGATTGAAGCTGTGGGGTGAATAGAAAAACCAGTTAGTTGACAGAATATAAAATAGCATCATAAAGCAAAGACGGAAATCCAACCTCTAGTCAAGTCTTGAAGCCTAGTTATATTCCAACCCTTGGGTTTCTTAAAAGCCAATCTATAATAATAAAAGTGTAATATGCAAATCGACCAAAGAGCCAAACAGCAGAACGACCATCCAGATGACCACGCTATGACCCACTTTGGAGCCAGGCGGGTATGATGCGATTGCTCAGGGGGAGCCCACTATCCCCCACAATCGCCCCACAGAGGGAGGCCCAGGCCATGGCCAGCAGGGTGATCAATCCGGGGCTCTGAGATCGCCCCAAAGAAGGAAATCCAGGCCACCGTCTGTGGGGCTAGTGATCGGAGGTGCAGAAGGGGGGTGGGGGGGAAGGGCTCCATAGAACCAGGGAACCAGGGATGTGTGGGGGCAGAAGCAGGCAGCGCCAGGCCAAGGTAGGTGCAGGCAGGAGGCAGGGCTGCAAGGCAGACAGGGATGTGAGGGACCTGGCAGCTGGGGCCCGTAGGCAGCCAGGGCTGTGAAGGCCTACCCTTGCACAAATGTTATGCATCGAGCCTCTAGTGTTTATTATAAATTCTTTTGCATAAATAAAAAAAATTATAAATTCCTTTGCATAGCTCAGTGGTTCTCAACCTTTCTAATGCTGCAACCATTTAATACAGTTCCTCGTGTTGTAGTGAATCGTAATGTAAATATCTGTGTTTTTCTGATGGTCTTAGGCGACCCTGCTAGTGGTTCTCAACCTGTGGGTCACTGCTATAGAGCCTAAGACCATCAGAAAACAGGTCACGACCCACAGGTTGAGAACCGCTGGATAGCTCAAGCATGCATCATATTAGCTTCTAGCACTTAAAACCAAAAAGTCCTAGCTAATGTAACTCACCTTCTTCATCATCTTCACCGTCTTCCTCTTCATCTTCATCTTCCTCTTCAGGAATACTGTCTACTGTTTGGCGATCATCCTCATCTTCATCCTCTTCTTCCTCTACATCCACATCATCCTCATCATCATCTCCTTCTTCTTGCTGTTCCTCTTCTACTTCTCCTTCATCAGAATATTGACCTTCTTGGGGAACAGAATTCCGATCAGGAGAAATGGGCTCAAAGTAATCTTCTCTATGTGGAGCATCCTCTTCCTTGTCACCAGACACTGAAAAATTGATTTCAGGCACAGATTACTTTTTTAAATTTACTTTTCATTGACAGTAGACATACAATATTATATTAGTTTTAGGTATACAGCAGAGTGATTAGATGTTTATATAATTTAAAAAGTGATCATCCTGGTAAGTATAGTTCCTATCTGACACCATATACAGTTATCTCAATAATACTCACTGTACTCCCAATGCTGTATTTTATATCCCCGTGACCAATTTATAACTGGCAATCTGTACTTCTTAATCCCTTTCACCTTCTTCACCCATTCTCCTAACCCCTCCCATCTGGCAACTATCAATTTGTTCTAAGTTTATTTTGTTTCTTCATTTATTTGTTTTTAGATTCCACATATAAGTGAAATCATATGGTTTTGTTTTTTTCTCTGACTTAGTACAATACTCTTTAAGTCTACCATGTTGTTGCAAGTGGTAAAATTTCATTCTTTTTTTTACAGCTAATATTCTATTGTATATATTTATCATCTCTTCTTTATCCATTTGTCTAACAATGGTCATCTAGACTGCTTCCATATTTTGGCTACTGTAATAATGCTGCAATAAACATGTGGATGCATATATCTTTTCAAATTAGTGTTTTGGATTTTTTAAGATAAATTAGAAGCCCAGTGCATGAAATTCGTGCACAGGCTGTCCCTCAGCCCTGCCTGCACCCTCTCCAATCTGGGACACCTCAAAGGATGTTTGACTGCCCATTTAGGCCTGATCCTGGTAGGGCCTAAATGGGCAGTCGGACATCCTGCTCACAATCCAGGACTACTGGCTCCCAAATGCTCACCTGCCTGCCTTCTTGATTGCCACTAACCCCTTCTGCCTGCCAGCCTGATCACCCCCCTAACCACTCCCCTGCCAGCCTGATTGATGCCTAACTGCTCCCCTGCCAGCCTGTTTGCCCTTAACTGCCCTCCCCTACAGGCCTGGTCCCCCCACAACTGCTCTCCCCTGCAGGCCTGGTCCCTCCCAAATGCCCTTCCTTGCAGGCCCAGTGCCCCCAACTTCCCTCCTCTGCTAGCCTAATCACCCCCAACTGCCCTCCCTTGCAGGCCTGGTTCCTCCCTTGCTGGCATCTTGTGGCAGCCATCTTGTATGCACATGGGAGAAGCTATCTTTGATCATATGGGGGCAGCCATTTTGTGTGTTGGAGTGATGGTCAATTTGCATATTATTCTTTTATTAGTGCGCCTGGTGCACGGGTGGGGGCCAGCTTCTTTGTTCTGAAGAATGTCCTAGATAAGGGTGGGAGTTCCCTTGAGGTGTGGGGCAGCCTGGGAAAGGGGCCTGTGGTGGTTTGCAGGCCAGCCAAGCCCCCCAGTAACCCAAGCAGAGGCCCTGGTATCTGGGATTTATTTATCTTCTATAATTAAAACTTTGTAGCCTTGTGTGGAGGCCTAGGTAGGCCAGGGCTGGGGAAGCTTGGCTTCCTCCATTGCCGGTGGCAACTCAAGCCTCCTGCTCTCTCTAGCTCTGTGGCTGCCGCCATTTTTATTAGAATTTATTTATCTTCTATAATTGAAACTTTGTAGCCTTCAGTAAAGGTCTAGGCCAGCCAGGGTGTGCAGAAAGCTTGGCTTCCTCCATTAACGGGGAAACCCAAGCCTCCTGCTTGCTCCGTGGCCACAGCCATCTTGGTTGGGTTAATTTGCAAACTCGCTCCTGATTGGCTGGTGGGCATGGCTTGTGGGTGCAGTGCAATGATGATTAATTTGCATATTGTTCTTTTATTAGATAAGATGCCCAGAACTGGAATTGTTGACTCAGATAGTTCTATTTTTAATTTATGAGGAACCTCTATACTGTTTTGCATAGTGGCTGCACTAATTTACATTCCCATCAACTACGCATGAGAGTTCTCTTTTCTCCACATCCTCACCAACACTTATTTGTTGATTTACTGATGACATCTATTCTGGCAGGTAGGAGGGCATAACATGAGGCAGCAGGACTGGAAATTGCAATTACTTAATGACATTTTGAATAATTTAGCTTATACTTTTTATAAAAAGCTTGTTTTTAAAAAATATTAAGACTATATACTGTACAACTTTACATAGTCAAAGTTAATCAAGTATAATATTTTATATTCTAACAGCATTAACTAGTTCTTTTCATTTTATCTATTAAATATGCACACTTTTACCCCTTCCACTATACAGTGCTTATTTTTACTGGTACTCTTCTGTGCATAACACTATAATACATTCACACTTTATTTTCAAAGCAATGTTGTGACAGCTTTAAATGAGTTAACTGATTTTTAAAAAATAAGTTCTATGCCAACAAAAAAATATAAAGAATTATATACAATAAGAAAGGGGAAGAACCATTCATCAAGATATTACTAGCATCTAATTTATTTTTTTTAATCAAAAAGCACCATTAATACTAATCAAGAGGGTTAAAAAAAACCGGCACTGATTTTGTTGGTACCTGGCAAAGGCATAGGGTCATCTTCATCATCATCCGGTGGAGGGGGTCCTGGTGGAGTTCTTGGTCCCCTAGGCTGTGGTCTTGGAGGGCTTCCATTAAACTGATCTTCTTTCTCCCCATCAACTGGAGTTTAATTAGAGACAGAAAAAGAACTTTCAAGTTATTAAAGTATAGAGAAATGGATGCATGACAAAAATACTACTCCTGATTTGAGCATTTTATCTTCAAGATTTATTGATCAGCTTTTCTGTCCTGATTTCTGATAGACATTTTGCTAATTTATATTAATGAAAGTTTCTGACTTTCCATACCAAAATATAATGTGTATACTCTTGGACATTATCCCAAAGAAATTAACTTATTTTCCTGCAAGAAGGTGTACATGAATGTTCATACCAGCTATGTGCAACAATCAAAAACTGGAAACTACCTAAATATCCTTCAAGGACTGACTGGTTAACTAGACTATAATACACTCATACAATGTAATACAACTCTGCAATAAAATAAGAATGGCCCTAACAGGTTTGGCTCAGTGGATAGAGTGTTGGCCTGCAGACTGAAAGGTCCCAGGTTCAATTCTGGCCAAGGACATATATCTTGGTTGCGACACATCCCCAGTAGAAGTGTGCAGGAGGCAACTGATCGATGTTTCTTTCTCATCGATGTTTCCAACTCTCTATCCCTCTCCCTTCCTCTCTGTAAAAAATCAATAATTAAAAAAAAACAAAAACAATGATCTAGCCTTAACAGGTTTGGCTCAGTGGATAGAGCGTCGGCCTGCGGACTGAAGGGTCTCGGGTTCGATTCCGGTCAAGGGCATGTACTTTGGTTGTGGGCACATCCCCAGTAGGAGGCAGCTGATCAATGTTTCTCTCTCATTGATGTTTCTAACTCTCTATTCCTTTCCTTCTCCCTTCCTCTCTGTAAAAAAATATCAATAATATATATATATATTTTAAAAGGATGATCTATTAATACATTCAGCAAAGAGGATGAAGAGTACATATAATGGAATATGAACCAGCCACAAGAAACAATAAAATCTTGCTATCTGCAACAAAACAGATGCACCTGGGTACTGGTCTGAGTGAAATAAGTCTGACAAAGAAAGACAAATGCCATTTGGTTCAGTTATATGTGGAATCTAAAAAATAAAATAAAGAATAAAGAAAATGTTCTCAGATACAGAGAACATTTTTAGTTTTGCCAGATGGGAGGAAATTTGCAGAAATGATTGAAAAAGGTGAAGGGATTAAGAAGCACAAGCCAGTTTGGCTCAGCGGACTAAAGGGTCCCAGATTCGGCCAAGGGCACATGCCCAGGTTGCAGGCTCGATCCCCCACAACAGGGAACATGCAAGAGTCAGCCAAACAATGATTCTAATGTTTCTCTCTCATTATTTTTTTCTCTCTCTCTCTCTCTCTCTCTCTCTCTCTCTCTCAAATAATAATTTTAAAAAAAGGGGTGGGGGGAGGTCAGGGGTGATTGTTCTAAGTTTCCAAAAACTTAAAAAACAATCAATGCTTGATTGAATTCTGGTTCTGGGAAATAAAAGCAGCTTAAAAAAAAAAGTACAAACTGGCAGTTGCAGAATAATCATGGGAATATAAAGTACAACATAGAGAATATAGTCAATAGTATTAAATTAAGTATGTATGGTGCCAAATGGGTACAAGATTTATTAAGGTGATCACTTTTTGGGTTATATAAATAAGTCACTGGCTTGTACACCTAAAACTAATAATATTACGAGTCAACTGTAATTGAAAAATAATTATTTTTTAAAATGAGTATCCCAAAAATATATACCAAATTTGTTGCCTATTGTTCAAATGTATTGCCTATTTCTTCTTAATGTTTTTTTTTATTTTAGAGGAAGGAAGAGGGATAGAAAGACAGAAATATCAATGAGAGAAACATTACTGATCAGCTACCTCCTGCACACCCCCTACTGGCAATCAAGCCTGGAAGCCCTGACCAGGAATCGAACCATGACCTCCTGGCTCAACTGAGCAACACGGGCCAGGCTTCTTCAATTCTTTTAGAGATAATTTTTACAGTTACACTATGAATAACTACTTGATTACATTATCATTTACATATTTAAATTTTTAAAAGTAATTTTAAAAGCATTGTAGGAAAGTAGAGGAAGAAAATAACATGTAACCACTTCAATAGAAAAAGAAACTCTTATAGGAAAGAATGGGAGACTGATAAATACCTTAACAACTCTGAAGCAAAGTTCAAAAGATAGAAGGGCTCTTTGAATTACCTTTTCCTACTATAATGAACATAAACGTCACTGACAAAAGCAAGTTTAAAATTCTCACCATGTTTTGGATTCTTTTTCAAACTTGGTTGTGGTTGAGGAGGTGGTGGAGGCGGAGGTGGTGGTGGTGGAGAGTCTCTGTCATGACTTATCACTCTGTCCACTGATCCGTATATTGCCAGTGTCAGGCAATTATACCAGCCTCTTAGCACCAAACCGTCAGTATTCACCTGATTTGGTAGGGGAAATATCTTTCAAATTAATGTTTTAATATACTGAAAGTAAAAATTGATATCAAATTACTTTGTGGTTCAACTAAAGTCCTTAAAAGTTTGCTGAAAATGCAAAGGTCAATATTGGTGAAAAGTCACCCAAGGCACAGCTTTTATATGGCTCTCTAGAGTTACCATCTCTAACCCTGTCTCAAGAACATCACCAGTCCCACACCATATGTGAATCCTGTTCAAGAAGCACAACAGATTCCTAAGGGGTTAGAAATGAGAATGAAATTAAGTGGGAGTTACTGCCGATTAATTAATTAAACCCCAATAGTTATAAAGAACATGGATGTGCACCAAAGTATAAATTGTGCTCAGGCTCAACATTTACAAAGTCCATAAAATTGTATAGCATTCTTTTTTACATGCCCAACTCAAACATGCAGGTAATATTTTATGTACCCATGTCATACTTAAAAAGCATTAAACAAATTGTTTTTGCAATTTGGATCATTCTCCTAAAATGATCAATGACTTAATCAATGACATTAATCTTCAATACTCTTATAAAATAAAAATAATTTTTTACAGAACTTATATATGTTAATTCCTCTATATTCACAATAACTATGAAAGGTAGCCAGAGCAAATATTATCAATAAATAAGAAAATCAGAGTGTTGATAGAGAAACCTGGACTAGCCCCTGACTTCTGAGTTCCCTTTACACTCTACCATGTTAGGTAAAAATGAAATAATAAGTGGTAATATAACCCCTTCTAGAGGTACAATAAGGAACCAATTATTATTCTCCTGGCCAACTCTAGCAAACTCCAGTAAAGGGAAACTGAGTACAAGAAAAAAGGCTTAAAGACTATGCCCAGGGATTGACAGACTGGAAATAGAAATCCAATGAGAAGATAAATAAGGAAGGAAATGTTTAGTCTAAACAGGGAGCAGAAGATTAAACACCCATACCCCACCAAAAACAGTGTGCTGAGTAATTTCAAATTAGATCACAATTATTTTTGCATTTAAGATCTTCCATGATTCAGATCTAGATGCTTCTAGAATGGCATTTGGTATATCAAGAAAAATGGCATACCATTGGTATGAAAGGAAGAAATATGAAATATGTATTTTTTAGGAATCCTTAACTAAGACACAATGGTGTTTAATATTTTTATTCTTCAAAAAAAGATGACCTATTTATCTTCTGAATTTGCCCACCTAAATATAAGAAGGGAAAGCACAGATGCTGATCTCTTCCTGACTCAAATATAAAATTAGGAGAAAAAAGAGCTTTATAGGTCAAGAATGACATTACAATGTTTTTGCGCCATTTTAAAATAGTTTCTGGATACAAGAGGAATCAAAGAAGTAATGGTGATATTCTGCAAATAAGCTGACAATCTGCATCACTGGTTTACTTGGACCAAAAACTCTGAATGGAGGTGAAAACAGTGACAAATTGAAGAATGATTTCTACAATTACCTTTGAGTTGGGTCTAAAGATGATGGATGTATTCTCATCATATTCCAGGCTGCCAAAAGAGTAGAAATAAACATATAGGCTCAAATACTGAACATTACAATTCGTGAAGAAGTCTCCCTAGTTTCATATATTTTAATAAAACCATGCTAAATTTTCATTTTAATAAACGACAAAGTTTGAGTTTTATTTACAACCTCCAAAGTGTTTTGTGTTTTGTTTTGTTTTTAAGTATAAAACAAACCCTCAAGAGATTCTAATATAATTGATTTGGGATGAGTGTAGGTATCAATATTTTTGAAAAATCCCCCAAGCAATTCTAATGTACAGCCAGAGTAAAGAACCATAGCATTATAGTCTTCAAAAAATTTACTATAATGGGACCAAAATTTTAAAAGGCACCTATTTTTCCCTGACCGGTTTGGCTCAGTAGATAGAGAGTCAGCCTGCGGACTGAAGGGTCCCAGGTTCGATTGCAGTCAAGGGAATGTACTTTGGTTTCGGTCACATTCCCAGTAAGGGGTGTGCAGGAGGCAGCTGATCCATGTTTCTCTCCCATCAATGTTTCTAACTCTCTCTCTCTCTCTCCCTTCCTCTCTATAAAAAAATCAATAAAATGTTTTTAAAAGAGGCACCTATTTTTATCAAACAGATACTGACATCCGAAAAACATTCTACAATATTCAAAATTAGCTGCTTTGGATTAGCTAGCTTCCCACCATTTAAAAAGTTAAATTATCAATATAATGTAATAATAATCAATGAAAGACTAATTCTAAAAAAAATGTTAATTCCTGATCAACAGAAATGTTTCCTTTTTTCCTGCCTTTTACATTTTTTATTTCATAAATGAATTCTAAGTAAACCCATTTAATGATCAATTATTTTGCAGATATCAAAGCAACTAGTTTTAATAATATCTACATGTATGAAATAATCCAAAAAGGAATTACCTATTAACAAAATTCTCATTGGAATTTTAAATTATGTGGTAGTGTGATATAAAAAAACAGATAAAACATTAGCTCTCAACGTATTTACACAGTTCAATAAGAATCAAAAGGCAATCTTTTCCAAATTAGGTTATTATCAAATCATGATATGTGCAAGAAATGAATACACCCATAAAAAGCAAACAAAAAAGGGCTAATGTTCCCCACAGTTAAAATTTTACTTTGTAAATAAACTCAACATTTTCTTAGGAGCATGTCACATCTTAAATATTGCCAAATATTAAAATTAAATCCTGGGTTCTGGGGTCTACCACCAAATATATCCTTTGTCTATCTAAAAAATAAAGAGGCTTGCTTACTAATTCATTTGTTTCCGGTAAAATTACCCAATAGGTACATACCTTCCCAATCTATCGAAAACAGGGGCACTTGGTTTGCTTACATTGTTAAAGAATAAGTCTAACTGAAATGTGTGCGGAGATGTCTCCCTGTGAATAAAACAAAGTTGAAATGTCAGCTTTTGCAATAAACAGTTCAAATTATAACCAAAAAATAATAAGTGCAAATTTAAGATCAATTCTAGAATTCAGATATAATATTCCTAAGATTTAAATAACTCTTGAGAACTCCATGTTTGACATGAGCACCGCAAAGAGAGGCTCTCCTGGCATGGAACTGAAAATTCCTGCCAACAGAGTTCAAAACTAATTCTCCAGCCCTAGTCAAATCTCTGCACTCTGCAGCCAGGCCCAAATCCTAACCGTAACCTCAAGAGGAAACTTGAACCAACTGTGCTACTGCCAGATTCCTGACCCTCGGAAATAGTGAGATAATAAAATGTTTTACTGATTTAGGCTGCTAAACTCATTTGTTATACAGCAACAGATAACTAATATACCATTCTTAACCAAAAGCAATACAATTAGAATAGACTGCAGAATGCAGTATCATTAGTCCTTCCCCTTCTACAAATATCTCCCTTTATAGGAAAGGTAGGAAGAAAGAAATTATAAGAAACATTAATTTTTATTTCCTTAAACATGGGGGAAAAGTCAATCATAATGACTTCTCAGCTTAAACATTAAACATTCTTATTGCTTTGTTTTGCATTTGTTTTAGTTTTGAATGACCTGAAAATATGTGAAGACTTTATATCACAATTATGAAAAAATGAGTCCTTAACTTTGAATCTGTACCATAACACTTACCACTAAGTAGCTGATTTAACTCCACATAATAGAAAATGAGCTATCACAGCATGCACATATAATGTGATATTGATACTTAAGTTTAATACCTAGGCTATATGCTAAAAATCCAAAGAGTTACATTTATTATATATATAGTCATGTTTCCACAACCAAAATTTAGTTTAGATCTCCAATACATGTAATTAAAATCAAAGATGAATATTCCTATTACAAAGATCAAATTCCTGTTTTATGTCAGTTGTTATAAAATTATCAGCAACTCCATGTTAGTGACCATGTGTTATTTTATTTCTAACAGAGCCTAAAAAAAGAGAAGCATCAAATAACAACTTGCTAAGTAATGGCTGCTGAAACCGGTTTGGCTCAGTGGATAGACATAGGCCTGCGGACTGAAAGGTCTCAGGTTTGATTCCAGTCAAGGGCATGTACCTTGGTTGCGGGCACATTCCCAGTAGGGGACGTGCAGGAGGCAGCTGGTCGATGTTTCTCTCATCGATGTTTCTCTTTATCCCTCTCCCTTCCTCTTTGTAAAAAATCAATGAAATATATTCTAAAAGAAATAACTAATGGCAATGTGAAGTTACGTATTTTTAAACAGACACATGTACCAGGCTAAGAAGATTGTCAATAAGTCAGGAAAACTGATTGCTATTAAAATAGTATTAAAAATGTAATTACATAATAAAAAATATTTCTAAATATTCAGACTAATTCTTATTTATTTTCAAGGAAAAAGGTTAAAAATACTTCATCTACTACATTATGCCATCCTAGAATATTTTGAGAAATTACTATAAACCTTTTTCCACTAATTTAAAAAAAAAAGAAAGAAAAATTTTAAACTAATACTGAGGCCAAATAATTACTCTTTTCAAGTTTATAATGATATATGGATTATACAGAAAACCTGGAGTTAATATACAATGGAACATAAAGATTTAGGATTTATTTTGTTGATATTTTTCTTATAAAATATTATCTTAAAATTTTACATTTAAAAATGTGTCTTTTGATATAGGACCAAGACCTTTGCTTTTAACAATGACAGAGAATACAAAGATCTTATAGCAAAATTTATTATTGACTTGTCTTTTTTTTTTAATATATATTTTATTGATTTTTTACAGAGAGGAAGGGAGAGGGATAGAAAGTCAGAAACATCGATGAGAGAGACATCGATCAGCCGCCTCCTGCACGCTCCACAGTGGAGATGTGCCCGCAAGCAATGTACATGCCCCCGACCGGAATCGAACCTGGGACCTTTCAGTCCGCAGGCCGACGCTCTATCCACTGAGCCAAACCGGTCTCGGCTATTGACTTGTCTTTAACAAGTGTTTCCAAAACATTAAATTGAACTTTCAGAACAACAGTTCTTCACAATTAAAATGCTTTTGTTTGTAACATTTAACTAAATTACATAATGCAAATAGCAAAGACAACTAACTGGTAAAAGAGCTTTGGGAACAAACACAACTGAGGCTTGGGAAGCATATAACTTGATCAAATGGCAGAAGCTGAGCATGCAGAAGTTTTATAATCATTAATAAATGTTGAAATTGATCAAGATCACTATGAAAGAGTTCTATTTAGTCAATACAGTGAGTCACATCGACAGAATTTCTAAAGCTAAATCATCCTTACTTGATCCAATATTTGTGACATGTTGATGGATTTAGGTATATATGCTGTATATGTTGTTTAGGACTTTTACATATTGTTCATAAGCAAAGTGGACTTACAGTTACCTTTCCTTATGCTGTCTTTATCTGACTTAAGGTGATACCAGCCTAATAAAATGAGTTAGGAAGTTTCCCTCTCATTTTTCTAAAACTTATAATGAAACATTAATTTTCTTTCCTTGGGAAAATAATGTTTCTACTGAAATCTGTATAATTATTTTAACCAATGTCGCCACAATAAATTCAATTAAAAACATTTTTAATACATAAATTACCAAAGAAAAAGAATATGTTATTAGGAAAACCTTTAGTCAAAAATACTTTTAAAAGGAAAGCTGACTTACCCATATGCTCTATTGTCAGGCAAGTTGCTATGCGCTCTTACTCCTGGGGGTATGACTCGGACTTCATTAATATAAACCACACATGGAAAACGAACCACATCTATATGAGAACTTTGCTTTAAAAAGGGGAGGGGGAAGGACATACGGTAAGTAAAACATTAAGTCAAAATTTACTCATCTTAAAAAAAAATTATTCATCTTCAATTTGTTTCATTCAGAATGTCACAATCAAACTTATTAAAGCATTGCTATTACATTACTTAAAATATTATGTAAATAATTTTTAAATAGCTGATGATAAGATGTACCTAGTTAAATCTTTCCATTTCTATAATAACGTTTTCTACAGTGTATTTTCCTCCCTGATGTTTTGCTTAAGCCAATACAGACCTACAATCCCTTAGTGGAAACCTCTAAAGTCAGATACCTTTAGAATCCTGACTTTTTTCAGATCTCAAAAAGCTAACATAATACAAATACTGCTTATTATTCATAACACCCACAGTGTCTTCTGGGACAGTACCTTTTCATCAAAACATTAATATTTCTATAGTTACATATACAAACATTAACACTAAATAAAGATTAAAACTAGCATCATGTCAGTAAAGATCAGACTACATGCTCAAACGAATTCAGGGCAGATTTTTCTAGCATTTAAGAATTTCTAAATTATAGGTAAGGGATTGTGGATCTGTTTTTAATTAGCTTAATCTCTTAAACTTAACACACTAACTGATATCAAGACACAGCATAGTTGAGGCAAACCCTATCTAAAATTTAAAAAAAAATACACAAACTAAGTTTATCATAATAAAAGAAATGGGTAGCATAAATTTGGTATATACTTATTTCGATCAATTGACTTAAGATCAAACAAATGAAGCTCGCCCTAATCCAGTGTTGCTCAGTGGATAGAGCGTCGGCTTGGGGACTGAAAGGTCCCAGGTTCGATTCCAGTCAAGGGTATATACCTTGGTTTCGGGCACATCCCCAATAGGGGGCATGCAGGAGGCAGCTGATCAATGTTTCTCTCTCATCGATGTTTCTAACTCTCTATCCTTTCCCTTCCTCTCTGTAAAAAGTCAATAAAATATATTTTTTTTAAAAAGAAAGTTTCACATTGTTTTTGGACTATTTTACATCAATTTTTCTTAGGAGTTCAGTCAGTCATCATTACCTAGTGATCAAAGTTCATAATGAGAAGAATGGTTCACATTATTTGCATCTAGAAAGACCGAGTCTTCAGTCTCTCTTGAAGCTGCAAAGAATATTATGCGTATCAACAGACCAAAATAATGCTCGTTTGTCTTTCCTAATACGTGACAGAGAGATGGCATCCCAATTTTGCAATTTAACCTTGGAGATTATAATTAAATATATAGGGCATAGAAATGTTAATATAAATTTATTATTAAATGCTTTAACTGTCAAAGATATGTCATATATCCAGTCCATCATTGACCAAAATGTTGTTATGCAACATGATTGTACATAGAAGCTCCTTTACTGACATGATTATAAATTCTCATTAATATTTTACAAAAGAAGCTTAGAACAAAAGTTTATCAGTTCTATTCTCTTCTACCCTGCCTGCTACTAATTAATGAATGGTATTAGTAGTAGTTAGGGTATAGTCACTATGGACCTACAAAAATGAACTTAAACTTTTTACAGCCTTTCAAAATCTATTTTGCTTATAAATAGAAAATTTTCTGTATTAGATGCTATGACTTTTATTCAATAATGATTTCTAAACATTTATTAAATGTCTATTATGTCTCAAATTATACTGGGTCCTGTGGATACAAAGACAAGACAACCTCTGCCATTAAGGAATAATCTATGGTGGCAGATAAATAATTTACTAAGATACAGACTCACACAGGAAACTAAAAATTCAGAGGAGTACTTATCCTGTTTCCCCAAAAGTAAGACATCCCCCGAAAATAAGACCTACTTCCAGTTTTGCCTCTCGCTGTAATATAAAGCATCCTCCGATAATAAGGCCTCCCCCGAACATAAGGCCTCCCTGGAATATAAGGCCCCCGAAGTTACCATCAGGCATCTGACTCATGATTTAAAGAGACTTCGCCCTGCCTGAACAGCTCCGGCTGCGCTGCGGCCCATCAGTGAGCTGGTTTGTGATGACAATTACTACTGTACTGTCTACAGGTAATAAATTTCTCTTTTTTTTGGTTCGACAATAAATGTGTACCGTATTCTTCATGGAAAAATAAGACATCCCCTGAAAATAGGACCTAGCGCATCTTTGGGAGCAAAAATTAATATAAGACACTGTCTTATTTTCGGGAAACAGGGTACCTAACTCAGATTTGGGGGAGGGGGTAAGTTTTCCCAAAAGAAGTAGAACCTGAGCTAATTAATTCTTCAAGGAAACCATCAGGGTAAGAGAAGGAAAATCTTTCTGGGCAAAGGAAGAAGTATGCACAAAAGGAAAGCAAACAGGAATGTGGCAGGGTCAAGCAACTGCAAGCATAATTCATCATGGCTACAGGGCAAAATAGGGGAGGAAAATAGGACAGAACAGCTAAGTATAATCAACATAATTCAAGAAATAAGATTTTATCAGCTGCCTAAAGTCCACTCCACATCCATGATCTCCATTGGACCTCTCTCCTGAGACCCAGTCCACAATATCCAACTGCCACCTGGAAATCTCCTCGTAAATGTCCCTCTAGCACAGTGGTTCTCAACCTGTGGGTCACGACCCCTTTGGGGGTCGAACGATGCTTTTACAGGGGTCGCCTAAGACCATCAGAAAATGCAGATATTTACATCACGATGCATAACAGTAGCAAAATTTCATGGTTGGGGGTCACCACCACATGAGGAACTGTATGCAAGGGTCGCGGCCTTAGGAAGGTTGAGAACCACTGCTCTAGCACCACAAACTCAACATGTCCCAAACTGTATCAGTGATAGACAGTACCACCATCCGTCCACACAATGGCCAAAGACAGAAACTATTATCACCCCTGGCTTCTTTCTCACCTCAGTCATTCATCCATCCAAACATCAAGTCTCATTCACTTAAACCTCTAAGTAGTTTCCAAGTCGATGTAATTCCCTCCATTCGTGCTGTCACACAGTTCTAGACACTATGCACTCCAATGTGGGAATAAAAGCAAGAGTACTAAGTGGGTTTGTACTTCTTTCTTGTTCTCCTCCAACGCATTCTATTGCAGCGAGGTCATTCTAGAATGTAAATAGAATGTAGATGAATCACTTCCCTGCTCCTTACTATCCCTAGGCCAAACTCCTTGGTCTTAAAAACAAGTCCGAATGTTCAGCCAACATACCACGCTCTTTCTCACCTTTATCATGCTACTGTCTCTACTTAGAATCTTCCCACACGCCTCTGTCACCCCTTTCAGATGTCAACTTGATCTTGAAAGATGAGCCAGATCAAGTCTAGATAGGTGCCTCTCTCTTGTATATATCCAAAATCTCCTATCAGCTGGGCTACTATATACCCTTTTGTACCTTTTGAATTTGTACCTCATACATGTACTACCTAGTAAAAACAAATGTTTAAGCCCACCTGGCGTGGCTCAGTGGTTGAACATCAACCTATGAACCAGGAGGTCAACAGCTGACTCCCAGTCAGGGCACATGCCTAGTATGCAGTAGATAGACAATCAATGATTCTCTCTCATCATTGTTTCTAGCTCTCACCCTTCCTCTCTGAAATCAGCTTTTAAAAAATCAAAGCAGGTTTTTAATTGTTTAAAAATGAAGCTTGCTTTTAAAGTTATATAGGTGTATGTTTTGATTTATAAAGATGCCTTACACATCATTAGGTAAAAGATATCACAAAATAATACTACAGTATCAGTACATTAAAGTGGATGATGGGTATATAATTCAAGCATATGCAGGGTGGAGCAAAAGTACATTTACAGTTGTTCATATAGAAAATACATTAATAAATAATAATACAAAAATAAACTTTCATATACTTGCAACTGTAAACCTACTTTTCCCCTAATCTGAATGTATTTACTAGAGGACTTGAAAAAAGAAATTTTTTTTCCATTTTTTTTTTAAATATTTTATTGATTTTTACAGAGAGGAAGGGAGAGGGACAAAGAGTTAGAAACATTGATGAGAGAGAAACATCAATCAGCTGCCTCCTGTATATCCCCTACTGGTGATGTGCCCGCAACCAAGGTACAGGTCCTTGACTGGAATTGAACTTGGGACCCTTCAGTCCACAGGCCGACGCCATGAGCCAAACCGGTCAGTGTGGAAAATTTTTTTTTCTTATTAATAATAGCTGAGACTAACAAAAGTGAAACTATGAAAGCTTTTACTTTTATATAATTTTTAATTTTTTTAATGAAATTAAAATGTACTATAATAGCCCAGCCAGTGTGGCTTAGTGATTGAGCATCAACCTATGAACCAGGAGATTATGGTTTAATTCCCAATCAGGACCAATCAATGATTCACTCTCATTATTGATGTTTTTCTCTCTCTCTCTCCCCCCTCTCCCTTCCTCAAAATCAATAAAAAATATTTTTTAAATTTACTAAAATAAGTTATTTTTAGTTTTTAAAAAGTTTGGCAAACAAACCAAAAATACAATATGCAATTCATTTAACATCTTCAATCCCTTTTAAATATTTCCCTTGTGAAACTTTAACACACGCCTGGGTTTGGGGCTTGATTCCGCAGTAGGGGGCATGCTGATTAATGATTCCCTCTCATCATTGATGTTTCTCTCTCCCATCTCCCTTCCTACCTATCTAAAAATCAATAAAAACATTTTTTTAAAGCTAACAATAATTACTGCCCATTTGATAACTCCAGTTTTTACTACTCCACTAATCTTTTCATCATGATTTGTCACCTCTAAATATTTCTGAACCATTTTAGATATTACTGATAGATTAATCTACCTTACATACCATTTCCCCGAAAGTAAGACATCCTCCGAAAATAAGACCTACTTCCAGTTTTGCCTCTCTCTGTAATATAAGATATTCCCCCGAAAATAAGGCCTCCCCGATAATAAGGCCTCCCGGGAATATAAGGCCCCCCGAAGCTACCATAAGGCATCTGACTCCTGATTTAAAGAGACCTCGCCCTGCCTGAACAGCTCCGGCTGCGCTGCGGCCCATCAGTGAGCTGGTTTGTGATAACAATGACTACCGTACCTTATACAGGTAATAAATTTCCATTTTTTGTGTTCAACAATAAATGTGTACCATATTCTTCTTCATGGAAAAATAAGACATTCCCTGAAATAAGACCTAGTGCATCTTTGGGAGCAAAAATTAATATAAGACACAGTCTTATTTTCGGGGAAACAGGGTATTTTACTAATATATTTTACCTGCTTAAAAGCTACCCACTTCCTACAAAATAAAGTCTACACTCTTTTGCTGAGCATTCAACAACTTCTATGATCTGGCTTAGAGCTGTCCTTCAGGTGTCACCGCTACTTTCAGCAGACACTATGGAAGAATGACTACTCCAGAGTCCTCTCCCATCTACAATTATGGAACATTATCTTGCACCAAAGGCCAAGTTCATATGCCGACTGCCTTGATGAACTCTTCCCTGATAATCTCAAACGAAGAGTGATCTCTCCCTTCTCTAAACTCATACAGCCTTTCTTTGAACCAACAAAGGGAGCTAAATAAATATTAAGGTCCTAATATGTCAGCAAGTGATGGGCATTTTGGAAATAAAGGTGATAAACCCCAAGGAGTTCCCAGTCTGTCTCTTCATACAATCATAACGTTCTAACTTGAGTTATAATGTGTGGACCTAATTGCCAATACTTACGTTATAAACGTCTTAAGAACAAACATCTCAATATTCCATATCTCCCCCACAAACTTCTACTTCTTCAAGACTCAGATCAAATATGATCTCTACTAAGCCTTTCCCGATCATTGCCAGGAGAAGGTATTTACTACCACACAACTGGCCCTATCCTCTCCTGGTCCTCAATGTTTGTCTAAAAATAAAGGAATATTAGCCTCTTAAATATGTAAGTGGTGAATGCCAATTTTCCTACACTAATTCATCATAGGCTTGTTTCATTTTTAACTGCTCTCTATTTCTGTACACATAACGGGCTCGTTCTGATCCAATTCTACTGCCTCCATCCTGAGTTTTCTAAACCCTAGCTGTCATTAGTCAGAAAAGTATAACCACTGCCCAGAGCTAACTGGCCCACATGAAATCAGAGACCACAAATGAATTCACTGTTAGTAAAACATGCTAAAGTTTCCAAACTTCTTTTTTACAGACCTATAAACTATTTGTTAAAATAATTAGAAAGCCGAAACCGGTTTGGCTCAGTGGATAGAACGTCGTCCTGCGGACTGAAGGGTCCCGGGTTCGATTCCGGTCAAGGGCATGTATCCTGGTTTCGGGCACATCCCCAGGAGGGGGTGTGCAGGAGGTGGCTGATCGATGTTTCTCTCTCATCGATGTTTCTAACTCTCTATCCCTCTCCCTTCCTCTCTGTAAAAAAATCAATAAAATATATTTTTTAAAAATAAATAAATATAATTAGAAGGCCAGCGTTGTTGACTTTTTATTTTGTCAAGTAACGCTTTAAGATACCACCACTTAAAAAAAAAAAGATGCAACCACTACCCACCATCATCACTATCTTCAAAGAAAGAACAGTTCTCTAAAGTGATTCCATTTACACTGAAAGAAAATGTGGGTTCTTTTTTTTTTTTTAATATATTTTATTGATTTTTTACAGAGAGGAAGGGAGAGGGATAGAAAGTCAGAAACATCGATGGGAGAGAGACATCGATCAGCCGCCTCCTGCACGCCCCACACTGGAGATGTGCCCGCAACCAGGATACATGCCCTTGACCGGAACCGAACCTGGGACCTTTCAGTCGGCAGCCCGAAGCTCTATCCACTGAGCCAAACTGGTCTCGGCTTTTTTCTTATATTTTATTGATTTCTTACAGAGAGGAAGGGAGAGGGATAGAAAGTCAGAAACATCGATGAGAGAGAGACATGGATCAGCTGCCTCCTGCACGCCCCCTACCGGGGATGTGCCCGCAACCAGGATACATGCCCTTGACCGGAATCGAACCCGGGACCTTTCAGTCCGAAGGCCGACGCTCTATCCACTGAGCCACACCGGTCTCGGCGAAAATGTGGGTTCTGAGGTTTTCAAAATTTCTCTATAAACTTGGTTAACTTTCCTCCTTTCCCCCCTCCCCCCATTTTAGATGTTTAATAATGTCTCACAGTTGAGTGTGCGCTACACAGCAGTGCTATGCCAAGTTCCCTTGTGGTTTCCAAGTCAGTTTATTTTTTTAATACATTTCATTGATTTTTTACAGAGAGAAAGGGAGAGGGATAGAGAGTCAGAAACATGGATGAGAGAGAGACATCCATCAGCCGCCTCCTGCACGCCCCCTACAGGGGATGTGCCCGCCACCAGGATACATGCCCTTGACCGGAATCGAACCCGGGACCCTTCAGTCGGCAGGCCCGACGCTCTATCCACTGAGCCAAACCGGTCAGTCTGGACGAAATCACGACATTCATCTCCCCGCTCCCATGCTTTTTCCAAAACGGGCTAAGAACTGACCCCCCTCCCGCTCCTCTGCGCTGCCCTCGAGGCTCCTTCCTGTCTTATCACCGGACTTAATGTCCACCCAGCAGCTCGGATGATCAGACGGAGAAACGGAGAAAGTGAGACCGTTAGCAGCCACAATAATAATAAAGCCATGATTATAAATAACAGTCCTAGTCACTACTATTAACACTGGCGAAGGCTTACCGAGCATCTGCTAGGCACCTTGCACGCCTTAACCTCTTTAACACCTCAATCTCAATCCTGTTGACACGGGCTTCAACTTTGTGCGGCAGGCACTCTCCTGTGGCCCATGTTCGGTTTCCTTGGAAGAGATCACGCCACAAACCCCCTCCCCCACCCCCTCCATCCTCGCCCCTCCAAACGACCACGCTTCCCGGGCGCCCATTCATCTTCCCCTCCCCCTCCCCGCGGGGAGCCGCCCCCGTGCAAAATACGCCGGGTCCTCCCGGGTGACTCCTGAGCCCAATGGGTGTCGCGCCGAGGCCCCCCCTCGCTCCCGTGGAGGAGGAGGAGGAGGACCGGGGGGGAGGAGGGACCGAGGACCCGGGAAGCCCTCGGGGCCCTGCTCGGCCTCCGGAGCAGCTGTCAAACACAGGCCGCCAGAGACCCGCCCGGACCGCCCCCCGGGCTCCACCTGGGAACCCGGGTCTTTCCTCCAGGCCCCAAGCTGGACGGGGGGCTGAGGGTGGGGGAGGGGGGGGGACCGGGGGAAGCGAGCGAGCAGAACGGCCGCCTCCACCACAGACGCCGGAGCCCGGGGGGAGGCCGCGGGGCCAGGTCCCCGCCGCCGAGGCCCTCCCGCAGACGTGGTGCCCACACCCCAGCTGGGGGGGAGGGGGCGCGGGCGCGCGGCCTTTCGGGCCCCGGGCCGGAGGCGAAGTCGCAGCAGCCCGGCGGACGGGACCGTCTGCGAGCGTCCCCCCGCGGCAGAAGCAGACTCGGAACCAAGACGCCCAGGCTTACCTCGGCGCTGGGGTGCTTAAAAGTGTCTAAAAATAGCAGTTCCATCGCCGAGTCCACCGCCATGTTTGCCGCGGACGCGGGGAGGCGCGCGGAGGACTTCCGGGGCAGCCCTGTAACCTCGGCGGCGACGGCGGCTCGGGAAAGGGAGAGACGGCGGCACTTCCGGTGCCCGCAGGGCGGGGCCGCCGGCCTCGGCCTATCCCGGAGCGCGGCGCTGCCGGGAGCTTCCGGCCCCGCCTTCTCCAGCGCGGCGGAGGAAGGCGCAGGCGGGGGGGGACCGGCGGCTACGGTGGCTCCCGTGGCCCAAACCCCGTCGCGGTCTCGCGTTACCTGCCAGGGCAGCCTCTGGGCCAAGGAGGCTTGGGAGAGGGCGATGGGGAGGAGAAGGCTGCTTCCCGCTCCGGATTCCCAGTGAAGCCGCCATGAAGAGCCGTTCCGGGGCTGGCGGGCAAGCACGGCATTAGGGAAGCATCGTGTCTCAAGACGAAGAGGTGGCTGGTGGCTTTTGTTTTTGTTTTTTTTCTCAGCAGCAGAATGTGAGTATTACCTAACCCGCAGACCTTGCGAGATTTCATTGAAATAAAGTTCCAGAAATTGTGTAACGGCCGGGCCGGACTGGTCTCGATTCCAATCATGACGGGCTGTGGTGGTTCCTTGTGGTTCAGCCCCCCATCCCAGTGGTCGGCAAACTCATTCGTCAACAGAGCGCAACCCGCGGCTCGCGAGCCGCAGTTTGCCGACCACTGGAGGTTCCTTGACCGTGAGCGTGGTCCTGCGCACGGAAAGGTGGCAGGTTCGGTTCCAGGTCCGGACACGTACCTGGCACACCCTGGATTTCAAGTTGGTTCCCTGGTCCGGCTCCTAAAGGAACACAAACTGAAGGGATGTTTTTTTAATTTTTTTATTTATATTTTTTTTTATTGATTTTTTACAGAGAAAAGGGAGAGGAATAGACTGAGAAACATGATCAGCTGCCTCCTGCACATCCGCCACTGGGGATGCGCCTGCAACCAAGGTACATGCCCTTGACCGGAATCGAACCCGGGACCTTTCAGTCTGCAGGCCGACGCGCACGCTCTCTCTCTCTCTCTCTCTCTCTCTCTTTCTCTCTTAATCAATCAATAAAAACATATTCTTAGGTGAGGATTTATTTTAAATCTACATACAGATACAATATTGTCCGAAACAATAAAATAGCTAAAGAATAGCATTAACTAACGAATGAAAGGCTTGTACACTGAAAACTACGAAATATTGCTGGGAAAAAATTTAAGAATACTTAAATAAATAAAAGGCATTCCATGTTTGTGGATTGGAAGACTTCATGTTGTTAAAATGACAATATTACCCAAAGTGATCTGCAAAATCAATGCAATCTATACCGAAATTCTAACAGCCTCTTTTTTTTTCTTTCTTTTTTTCAGAAATGGAAATTCTGGTTCTCAAATGCTTATGGCAATCAAGGGGCCCCATAGAGCCAAACAGTCTTGGAAAAGAACAAATTTGGAGGACACACACTCCTGATTTAAAAACTTACAGTGCCCATCAGCAGATGAGAGGATTATAAAACTGGTACATCTACACAAGGAATACCACGCTGCTGTAACAGAGAAGGAACTCTTACCATTTGCAACAGCATGGATGGACCTGGAGAGCATTATGCTAAGCCAAACAAGCCAGTCAGAGAAAGATAAATATCACATGATCTCACTCATTTGTGAAATATAATGAACAAGATAAACTGATGAACAAAAGTAGAACCAGAGACATACATAAAAGCATCAAACAGACTGTCCAACGTATGAGGGAAGGCAGGGCGTGAAGGGGTAAGAGATCAGCCAAAGGACTTTTATGCATGCATATGAGCATAACCAGTGGACACAGACAGTAGCGGGGTGAGAGCATGTGCTGGGGGTGGGAGCAGCCAGGGAGAGGTCAATGGGAGGAAAAGGAGACTCATATAATACTTTAAACAATAAAGAGCCAAGACCGTTTTTGGCTCAGTGGATAGAACATTGGCCTGCGGACTGAAGGGTCCCAGGTTCGATTCCGGTCAAGGGCATGTACCTTGGTTCTGGGTACATCCCAATAGGAGGTGGGCAGGAGGCAGCTGATTGATGTTTCTAGCTCTCTGTCCCTCTCCCTTACTCTCTGTAAAAAATCAATAAAAAAGTTTTAAAGAAAGAAAGAATTTAAATTTTAAAAAAACTTACTACAAAATCACAGTAATCAAAACTGGTAATGGCATAAGAATAAACATATAGATCAAATGGAATATAATTAAGAGTCTAGAAATAAACCTTTATATATATAATAAATTGATTTTTTATATATATTTTATGGATTTTTTACACAGAGGAAGGATAAAGGATAGAGAGTTAGAAACATTTATCAGCTGCCTCCTGCACATCACCTACTGGGGATATGCCCACAACCAAGGTACGAGCCCTTGACCAGAATTGAACCTGGAACCTTTCAGTCTGCAGGCTGACGCTCTCTCCACTGAGCCAAACCGGTTTCGGCCATAATGAATTGATTTTAAACAAGAGTGCAAAGGCCATTCAGTGAATAATTTCTTCAATAACTGGACATCTACACTGAGTGGCCAGATTATTATGATCTCTGAACACATGATAATTTGACCATTCAGTGTATATCCTATAAAGAAAAAGCTAATATGCAAATTGTCCCCTTGACCAGGAGTTCGACCAGCAGGCAGGCTGGTCAGCTGCTTATGTCCCTTCCTCTGGCCAGGCTGGCCAGACCCCACCCATGCACAAATTCATGCACCGGGCCTCTAATATATATGTATGTACACTGAGTGGCCAGATTATTATGCATTCAGAGATCATAATAATCTGACCACTCAGTATATATGCAAAAGAATGAAATTGGACCCTTACCTCAAACCATAAGCAAAAATGGGCTCAAAATGGATCAAGGATCTAAATACAAGGGTGGAAACCATGAAACTCTTAGTAGAAAATACATAGGCAAATCATTACCTGGAATTTGGCAATTAGATCTGACACAACGAAAGAAAAAATAAATTGGACCTTAACAGAATTTAAAAAGAAAATTTATAGGAAGGGAGAAGATATTTGCAAATCATGAATTTGAAAAGGGTCTACTCTCCAGGATATAATATAAAGAATTCTTACAACTCAACAACAAGATAAATCACCCAATTAAAAAAACGAGCAAAGAGACTTTGAATAGGCATTTCTCCAAAGAAGATGTACAAATGGTTAATAAATATGTGAAAAGATAAATTTATTTATCAGTAGAGAATGGTAAATCAAAACAACAATGGGGATAACTATAATTTTTTTAAGAGTTGGCGAGGATGTCAAGAAATGGGAACCCCTGTTTATTGCTAGTACAGTTACTGTGGAAAACAGTTTGGCAGTTCTTCAAAAAGTTAAGCAAGCCCTAACTGATTTGGCTCAATGGATAGAGTGTCAGCCTGCGGACTGAAGGGTCCCAGGTTTGATTCCAATCAAGGGCACGTACCTCGGTGGCGGGCACATCCCCAGTGGAGGGCGTGCAGGAGGCAGTTGATCAATGTTTCTAGCTCTCTATCCCTCTCCCTTCCTCTCTGTGAAAAATCAATAAAATATATTTTTCTAAAATTCCCGTGAGGAGATTTCTATTGTTGGCAGTGGACACGGAAAAGAAGAGAATGAGTGCTTGCAGCTCAGCCACGACTTGCCATCCAGACTCACAAAGACCCGAAAACTCCTAGGCCACGTGAGCCACGGCCCCAGCCACATAGGCAAGCACAGGAAGCCCCCGGGAGCTGGGTAATGCTGGTGGTTGGCATCATCACAGGATCAGCTTCGACAAATATCACCCCGGTGACTTTGGGAAAGTTGGTATGAAGCTTCACCACTTACAGAGGAACCAGAGCCAAAGACGGTTTGGCCTGCGGACTGAAAGGCCCCGGGGGTTTGATTGCGGTCAAGGGCATGTACCTTGGTTGCGGGCACATCCCCAGTAGGAGGCGTGCAGGAGGCGGCTGATGGATGTTTCTAACTCTCTATCCCTCTGCCTTCCTCTCTGTAAAAAATCAGTGAAATATATTTAATTTTTTTATATATTTTTATTGATTTTTTACAGTCAAAAACATCGATGAGACATCAATCAGCCGCCTCCTGCACGCCCCCTACTGGGGATATGCCCCCAACCAAGGTACATGCCCTTGACCGGAATCGAACCTGGGACCTTTCAGTTCATAGGCCGATGCTCTATCCACTGAGCCACACCGGTTTCGGCAAAATATATTTAATTTAAAAAAATTAGCCGAGGCCGGTTTGGCTCAGTGGATAAAGCGTCAGCCTGCGGACTGAAAGGTCCCGGGTTCGATTCTGGTCGGGGGCATGGACCTTAGTTGCGGGCACATCCCCAGTGTGGGACGTGCCGGAGGCAGCTGATCGATGTCTCTCTCTCATCAATATTTCTGACTTTCTATCCCTCCCCCTTCCTCTCTGTAAAAAATCAATAAAAAATATATTTAAAAAAATTTTTTTTAATTCCAAGTACTTTTGTAAAGGAAAAAAAAAAAAGAAAGAAGAGAATGAGAAGACACATTGAAAGGAAAGAAGTTAAAAAATTTGTTAAAATTGTCTAATTGACTACCATGAATGCATGGAACTCATCGTTTACTGATTATTCAATACTCTAAAATTCTGATGACAGAAATAAAGAGGGGAAAGGATAATTAGGCAATAAATTAACCTATTTTAATGAAGTTTACTGTTGTTATTATGTAAATTTTAAAAATTACGTTGAAAATTAAAATCTCAGGCAAAAGTTATACATTTTGGACTCCAAGGCCTATTGCAATATTTACTGCCACCTGCTGGCAGAGATGAGTGACTAGTCTCTTAATTGCAAACCTACAAACTTAAGTCATGCTTGTTATAGTCATCTAAATGTCAAGAATTTGGATGGGCCAAAACCGGTCTGGCTCAGTGGATAGAGCGTTGGCCTGCAGACTGGAAGGTTCCAGGTTTGATTCCGGTCAAGGGCATGTATCCTGGTTGCGGGCACCTCTCTAGTGGGGGGCGTGCAGGAGGCAGCGGATCGATGTTTCTCTGTTATTGATGTTTCTAACTCTCTATCCCTCTCCCTTCCTCTCTATAAAAAAATCAATAAAAATATGTTTAAAAAAAAGAATTTGGATGGTAATAGGGATTTCTGTTCTTTTTTAAAATATATGTTTTTATTGGTTTCAGAGAGGAAGGGAGAGGAACAGAGATAGAAACATCAAAGATGAGAGAAAGCCCCAACCGGTTTGGCTCAGTGGATGGAGTGTCGGCCTGTGGACTGAAAGGTCCCAGGTTTGATTCCGGTCAAGGGCATGTATTTTGGTTAAGGGCATATCCCAGTAGGTGTGTGGGAGGCAACTGATCGATGTTTCTCTCTCAATGATGTTTCTAACTCTCTATTCTCCCTTCCTCTCTGTAAAAAAAATCAAATAAAATAGATACTTTAAAAAAAAAATGAGAGAAGATCAAGCTCCCAACCTAAGCATATACCCTGACCTAGAATCAAACTGTGATCTGTTGTATAGGTCAATGCTCAATCAGAGCCAGGTTGAGATTATATATATATATTATATAATCTAATAGCTGCATATACAGACCAAGAACTTTCTATGGACTTGCTAATAATGTCTGATTAAGCTTGATACCTTCTCCCATTTTAATTCTTATTAATGAGTGGTTTTAGGACTTCCTTAGGTTAACAGTTTCTTAAATTCTAAGATTAAAACAGCAAAACTTGGCTAGTTGCTTTGAGAAAAATGTCATAAAAAAGAATAGAGAAAACCACGTTGAAAAGCAACGATACTTTTGTTTATACCAGGCATCTGCTTTGTTCTACAAAATGATTTTTTAAAATTTTGATTCAATGTCATAACATTTTTATTTTGCCATGTTGTAGTAATATGTTTTGAAACTGAGTAGAGTGATTTGGTATTCCCATCCGTAATGCATGAAGGTTCCAATTTCTCCACATCCTCACCAGCACTTGCCATTTCCCACGTATGGTTTGTTTTTATAGTAATAGTCACGCCATTGGGTGTGAAAGACACCCACAGTTTGTGCCCTGTGTATCCTTACCAAGCACACTGCCAACCAGCAATGACATGTGTTTGTTATGCTTTGTTACGCTAATTAACACTGGACCCAGGGCGTGAAAACTAAAATTTGCTGTTTACTCTCTCGCCTCCCAGCACCTCCTAAACACTTAGTGTAGGAAAGCATGCAGGCAGCTAAACAGTCATGGGAAAGCATGACTGAGAGATCTATCTTTCTCTCTCTCTTATTTTTTTTAATATATTTTATTGATTTTTTTTACAGAGAGGAAGGGAGAGGGATAGAGAGTTAGAAACATCGATGAGAGAGAAACATCCATCAGCCACCTCTTGCCCACCACCTACTGGGGACATGCCCGCAACCAAGATACATGCCCTTGACCAGAATCGAACCTGGGACCTTTCAGGCTGCAGGCTCGGCATCTTTCTCTCTCTTGCTCTCTCTAAAATAAATAACCTTTAAAAAAAAAAAAAAGGAAGAATCCGCAGGAATACTGGAGACAGCAAGCCAGACGCTGGAGGAAACCAAGCAAAGCCAAACAGTACAGGACAAAGAGGTGAATTTAAAAGAGAAGTAAACCCTAACCGGTGTGGTAATGAAGGGTCCTGGGTTCTATCCCCATCAAGGGCATGTACCTTGGTTTCAGGCACATCCCCAGTAGGGGGTGTGCAGGAGGCATCCGATCCATGATTTTCTCTCCCTTATGTCTCTAACTCTCTATTCCTCTCTGTAAAAAATCAATAAAATATATTTTAAAATATATATTAAAATATATATATATATATATATATTTAAAACATACACACACACATATCAAAAAAAGAAGAAGCAAGAGTAACGAGTTGGGTAAAGGAGCAAGAAACCAAAAAGTCAAAGGAGATTTACACAAATAGAAACATTAAAAAAATAAAAAGAAATATCACCAACTGTCGCTCATCCAGAGCAAGCCTGCTTCTAGAAAAGCCAGTTTGGCAGCTTAGAAAGAGGAAAGAGTAAAAGCCAGTTTCTGATCTGAGCGTTCAAAAACATATCTGGGCACGACTTGCCTACATTTTTATCTTTTTCGCTTACTTTTCTAATCCCCAGCCTGCTTTAAGTGATTTCTGAAATTAACCTGGGCATGACATCATCACAGAATTATCCAGGCCTCTGCAATGAAACTCCTTTCCCTCGTTTTCAAAAATAGATGTCTGGGTGTGTGCAACCAGCTAATTACCAAATCTGAATGTGTCATGCACCAGTCTAGTGCACAAAAGCATTTTAAAAGATTAAAACATTTTGTTTTCTAATTTTTGCTAGAACTGTTTGATTTTTATAGAAGCCTCCTATTGTAACTGGAAAGATTTAACTTCTAGGTCTCCAATAAAAAATTTTTAAAATATATTTTATTTATTTTTTACAGAGAGGAAGGGAGAGGGATAGAGTTAGAAACATCAATGAGAGAGAGACATCGATCAGCCGCCTCCTGCACACACCCTACTGGGGATGTGTCCGCAACCAGGATACAGGCCCTTGACCGGAATCGAACCTGGGACCCCTCAGTCCGCAGGCCGACGCTCTATCCACTGAGCTAAACCGGTCTGAACTCCAATAAAAAAATTTAAAATGACAGCATATATGATAATTTTTGTTGCAAAAAGTAATTCCTATTCCTAGATAGATGACTCATTTCCTCCATTTCACGCCTGAACTTGATGGTCTGAAAATACAAATTTTTAAAAATATATTTTATTGATTTTTTTTTACATAGAGAAAGGGAGAGGGATAGGGAGTTAGAAACATCAATGAGAGAGACATCCATCAGCTGCCTCCTGAACATCCCCTAATGGGAATATGCCTACAACCAAGGAACATGCCCTTGACCAGAATCAAACCTGGGACCTTTCAGTCCGCAGGCCGTCACTCTATTCACTGAGCCAACGCAGTTTTGGCTCTACTGAGACTTTTAAAAAATACTATGAAGCAATATCTCTATACCAGAGAATCAATCAAATTGTGTATTGAGCCTTCATACCAGCAGACATTGTGAGGGGTAGAAAGGAGGTAAAGCATAATTCCTGATCCTCGGAGAAGTGGCTATTTTTCCTTTGAAGATTTCACAAGAGCTATATAGCCTGTGTTTGTATGTTTGCTCTCTATTATAATGTTATTATTTTTTTATTACAAAATAAAAGCTGTGGTGTTTAGAAATGTATAGTTGGATATGAAAACCGCAAGTAAAGGAAGGTAACAGCCCCGCCTGGTGTGGCTCAGTTGGAGCTTCATCCCTGACACCAAAACGTGCTGAGTTCAATCTCCAGTCAGACATGTGCTGGAGACAACCAATCGATGTTTCTCTCAGATCTATCTTTCTCTCTCTCTTGCTCTCTCTAAAATAAATAACCTTTAAAATAACCTTTTAAAGAAAGTAACATGACCATAAAGTCAGGCCAGTGGCTGTTACTTGTGATGTTGAGAGGATTTGTGTTTGAGATGCGCACAGGAATGGCTTCTGGCGTGGCTAGCAAGGTCCCTGTCTCCTTGGGTGCTTGCCTTATCCTAATTTATTCAGCTGCAAATTAGTTTTTTGGTCGTAAAAAATATTTGTGTTAAAACCAAAAAAGATTTTGGGTTTTAGATCACTCAATAAAAGTGATTTCATACCCATCTCCCAGAACAGAGAGAACAATAGGAGAAGTACACTCAAATGCCCTGACCTTTCCCAACAGTGATCCGTAAGAGACACTAGAAACACTGGAATAAACTTAAAATATGTGCCAGTTAACTGGGGTTTTACCTGACTCCTTACAGCATTTTTTAGAGAGAAAAAAAGCCACTTTCTCACCGAAACCACTTTGGCTCAGTGGATAGAGCGTCGGCCTGCACACTGAAAGGTCCCAGGTTTGATTCCAGTCAAGGGCATATACCTTGGTTGTGGGGTACATCCCCAGTGGGGGGTGTGGAGGAGGCAGCTGGTTGATGTTTCTTTCTCATTGATGTTTCTAGTTCTCTATCCCTCTCTCTTCCTCTCTGTGGAAAATTAATAAAATGCATTTTTTTAAAAAGCCGCTTTCTCCACCATCGAGGTGCGTTCTCTTCTCCTTCACCACGTCTTCCCACGAGGCTTTCAGGATCAAGAGGTTCCTGGCCAAGAAACAAAAGCAGAACCGGCCCATCCCCAATGGGTTCGGACGGAAACTGGTGATAAAATCAGGCACAACGTGAAGAGCAGACATTGGAGAGGAACCAAACTGAGCCTAGGAGGAATCACACGTGAGAGATGGCGCCCACATTTCTGCTGCATCCAGGTTGCCTATACCTTTAAATGACTGAAAAGATGCTACTGTTTGGACATGTTAATTGGAGAATGAATGGACTTGTGATTTTGCTCTGATGATTTTCCTCCTGCAATAATAGGATGGTTCAGTAATAAATGTGTGAGACCTAAAAAAAAAAAAAAAGCTTGCTTTGCTAGAACTGACTAGTCTTGGGTGACTAATTTTGTAACCTGGATGTACAACTTGTACAATACATCTGAAAGATCAGGTCCTTGCCCTAGCTGGTTTGGCTCAGTGGATAGAGCGTCAGCCTACAAACTTAAGGGTCCTGGGTTCGATTCCCAGTGAGGGCACATGCCCGGGTTGTGGGCTGGATCCCCAGTAGGGGCCCTATACGAGGCAACTGACCCATGATTCTCTCTCATCATTGATGTTTCTATCTCTCTCTCCCTTTCCCTTCCTCTCTGAAATCAATAAAAAGATATTTAAAAATAAATAAATAAATAAAAGATCAGGCCCTAGTCCTAGCTGGTTTGGCTAGTGGATAGAGTATCAGCCTGCAGCCTGAGGGGTCCCCGGTTCGATTCCAGTTGGGGACACATGCCTGGGTTGCGGGCTTGCCTGAATTTTAAACAATTTTGTGTGTCTCCGAAATGTCAAATGGCACAACCACTTTGGAAAGCTGGCAGTTTTTACTAAATATAAATATGTGCCTTTTGACTCAGCAGTTCTGCTTCTAAGTAATTTCCCAAAAGAAATTAAAACGTATGTTCCTGAAAATTATTGTATGCAAATTTTCATAGTAGTTTTATTCCTAATAGCCTGAAAAGATCTGGAAATAGTCTAAAGGGCCATCAATATGGGAATGGATAAACAAATTATGCTATATCCTTACAATTATATATTATTTAGCAATAAACAAAATTGTTATATGCAGCAACATTGGTGAATTCTAAAATATGCTGAGTAAAAGAGCCAGACCCCTCCTGCCCCTCCAATTTACCTACTGTGTGATTCTATTGATATGAAGTCTAACAACAGGCAACTCTAATTTGAGATGATGGAAGTCAAAATTGTGGTTATCGCTGAAGGACAAAATAAATTATTCTTCTCAGGAAGTTTTCTGGTTTGGAAAATTACATGTTATAGATCTCTTAGTTTGAGTAATTTTTAAAAAAATATATTTTATTGATTTTTTTACAGAGAGGAAGGGAGAAGGGGTAGAGAGCCAGAAACATTGATGAGAGACATCGATCAGCTGCCTCCTGCACGACCCCTACTGGGGATGTGCCCGCAACCAAGGTACATGCCCTTGACTGGAATCGAACCTGGGACCTCTCAGTCTGCAGGCCGACGCCCTATCCACTGAGCCAAACCGGTTTCAGCAGTTTGAGTAATTTTTATGAATAAAAAACAAGTTTCTGACCTCGTTAAATAAGTGTTGGACATTTACAGAATATCTGTTCATTTTATGGGGTACCACGTTTTTAATCCAGCCCTTGGAGTAACTGTCATCCTGTCAAGAACAAGGGACATGCCGAAACCTATTTGGCTCAGTGGATAGAGCAGCGGTTCTCAACCTGTGGGTTGAGACCCCTTTGGGGGTCCATCCACCCCATCATAGGGGTCGCCTAAGACCATCAGAAAGCACAGATATTTACATTACGATTCACAACAGTAGCAAAATTACTGTTAGGAAGTAGCAAAGAAAATAATTTTATGGTTGGGGGTCACCACAACGTGAGGAACTGTATTAAAGGGTCCCGGCATTAGGAAGGTTGACAACCACTGGGATAGAGCATCGGCCTGCAGACTGAAAGGTCTCAGGTTCGATTCTGATCAAGGGCATGTACCTTGGTTGCAGGCACATCCCCAGTAGAGGGCGTGCAGAAGGCGGCTGATCGATGTCTCTCTCTCATGATGTTTCTAACTCTGTCCTTCTCCCTTCCTCTGTAAAAAAATCAAAATCAATAAAATATATTAAAAAAGAAAAGAGCCGAGGCCAGTTTGGCTCAGTGGATAGAGCGTCGGTCTGCGGACTGAAGGGTCCCTGGTTTGATTCTGGTCAAGGGCACGTACCTTGGTTGCGGGCACATCCCCTGTGGGGAGTGTGCAAGAGGCAGCTGATGGATGTTTCTCGCTCATTGATGTTTCTAGCTCTCTGACCCTCTCCCTTCCTCTCTGAAAAAAATCAATAATATATACACATATATATGTACATATATATACACATATATATGTACATACATATGCATATATATATACACACATATATATATATACATATATATACGTATATGTATGTATATATATATGTGTGTGTATATATGTATATATAAAGAAAAGCACAAGGGGCATGGAGGGAAAATAAAAAGGGAACATACCTTTGAAGGGGTGAGTGTGAGTTTACCAGCATGCATTTTCAGTTTCAGCTACCAGGGGGCAGAAGTGCGGCAGCAGAAATGGTGGAATGTTTCCAGAAAGGGAGAAGCTGGAGGTAGGATCAGGCCCCTCGCCAGTAAAAAAAAAAAAAGCGTGAAAGGTGCAGGTCAGAGAAGGCCCAGGAGGCCTGGGCTCCCAAGAGCTGGTAGGCAGGAGGGAGGGGATGACCAATCAGGAGCAGAACGCCGAGGGGGCAGGAGGCTTCTGTGACTCTGAGCTGCAGGCTGAGAAAGGCTCACCCCACCTGCAGGACCCGGCTTTGCCTGCGACCGGGGTACCCACGTGTTAAGCTACTGCGAACCAGAATCTGTAAATCTGGGCCAAACCGGTTTGGCTCAGTGAATGGAGCCTCGGCCTGCAGACTGAGGGGTCCCGGGTTCGATTCCAGTCCAGGGCATGTACCTTGGTTGCGGGCACATCCCCAGTGGGAGGTGTGCAGGAGGTGGCTGATCGATGTCTCTCTCTCATAGATGTTTCTAACTCTCTATCCCTCTCCCTTCCTCTCTGTAAAAAGTCAATAAAATATATTTTTAAAAAAAAGAATCTGTAAGTCTGGGCTCTTGAACATTTACTAAGGGTGGGGGGGCTGGTCTGCCTAAGGAAGAACAGTTTTCCGAGGGAACCGCCCAGGGAAGTTGGAAGGGATCCAGAGCAAGTACAGACAGAAAATGGAGGTGGCCTGTAAACCCGTGGCATGAATTTTCAGGGGTGTGGTGAAGAAATGCTACGTGGTCACTGAGTGGATGATTCAGATGTCACCGGCTCACCCAGCTGGCATGGCTCAGGGGTGGAGCGTTGATCTATGAACCGAGAGGTCACCGGTTTGATTCTTGGTCAGGGCTCATGCCCAGGTTGTGGGCTCCATCGCTCCCCAGTGGGGGCATGCATGTGGCAGCCAATCCATGCAAGGATTCTCTCTCATCATTGATGTTTCTATCACTCTCTCCCTTTCCCTTCCTCTCTCTCTGAAATCAATAACAATATATTTAAAAAGAAAATAAATAGCCCTGACCAGTCCTGCTCAGTGGATAGAGCATTGGCCTGGGGACTGAGGAATCCCAGGTTTGATTCTGGCCAAGGGCATGTGCCTTGGTTGCGGGCACATCCCCAGTTGGGGGTGTGCAAGAGGCAGCTGATCAATGTTTCTAACTCTCTATCCTTCTCCCTTCTTCTCTGTAAAAAAGAAAATAAATAAAATTTCACCAGCTTGCTTTTCCCTGATCTTCAAATGTCGATCCCAGTTAAAAATGCAATGGCCCCAGAAAAATGGAATACTTGGAGTACCTGTGGCTTACTAAACAAATGCTAATTGAGCGTCTGCTTTGTGGAGCTAGAATTTGCATTCTAGTCCGGCTGAACCAGCAATAAACAAGTAAACAAACACAGAGATAAAACTGTCAGATAGTGAAAGGGCAAGGGAGAAAAGGAATCAGATACCGAGAAAGAGGAAGAGGAGGCAAGTTGGGAGAATCCTCAGATAAGATAGCAGAAAATTTTCTCTCCTAGGGATATCTGAGTGAAGGCCTCAAGGGTGAGAAATCTGCAATTCAAAGGTTTGTGGGAAGAACCTTCAGGCAAAGGAGCAACAATGCAAGGAGGGTTCAGGGCTCTGTTAGTTAAAGCTCCCTAATAAGGGGTTGAGCTATTTGTCTACGTGAAAGCCAAAGCCATTAGACCGTTTTAAGCAGGAGAGTGGTCTGACTTCATTTACATTTTATAAATATAAATTTTTATTGATTTCAGAGAGGAAGGGAGAGGGAGAGGGAGAGATAGAAACATCAATGATGGCCGAAACCGGTTTGGCTCAGTGGATAGAGCGTTGGTCTGCGGACTGAAAGGTCCCAGGTTCGATTCCAGTCAAGGGCATGTATCCCAGTTTCGGGCACATCTCCAGTAGGGGGAGTGCAGGAGGCGGCTGATTGATGTCTCTCTCTCATTGATGTTTCTAACTCTCTCTCCCTCTCTTTCCCTCTCTGTAAAAAAATCAATAAAATATATATTTAAAAAAAAAGAAGAAGAAACATCAATGATGAGAGAATCACTGATCGGCTGCCTCCTGCACATCCCTTAATGGGGATCAATTCAGGCATGTGCCCTTGACTGGAATAAAACCTGGGACCCTTCTATCTGTGGGCTGACGCTCTATCCACTGAGCCAAACCAGCGAGGGCAAGTAGGCACCTCTTGAAGAAGGTCAGGGGTGGGACTATAAATACCATTAGCATAAGGATAGCACAGTATTTAAACCCAGCTGCCTAGCCCAGCCAGTGTGGCTCAGTGGTGGAGCACCGACCCATGAACCAAGAGGTCACCAGATCCATTCCACAGGTTTGGGGCTCGATCTCCACTAGGGGGGCATGCTGGAGGCAGCCAATTGATGTTTCCATCTCTCTCTCTGGGACAAAGTCCAAATCTGGCAGAAAACTAGCCAGAGTTCCAGGTCTGGGAAGTTGAGGAGGGAGGCAGGGGAGTGGAGTCAACAAAGGATCTGAAAGTACAAATCTGAGAGGTAGGACAGCCCAGCAACGTTGGAAATAAAGACTTGAATGTACCTCAAGCTAAGAGGTGTGCCTCTGTGTCTGATGCTGCTGAGCTGTTGAGCAAAAGAAGAAAGAGAAACGACGACAATGTTAACAAGGGTAGTGCCAAGGAGTGAGGAGGTTGAAAACCCACTGGAAACGTGGTTTTTACTGTAGGGAAAACCTTGGTGAAAACAGATTATCCAGAAAGAGAGGTATACACAGATATGTCAGAAAAACTCCCTCCAGGGCACTAAAATCAGATCCCAAATAAAAGAGATCCCCAACCTGGTTAGAATGTCAGAATCACTGAGGAACTTAAACACCAAAACAAAACAAAAACAAAAAACAAACAAAAGTTGCCTATAGCTAGCCGGTTTAGCTCAGTGGATAGAGCATCGGCCTTCAGACTGAAGGGTCCCAGGTTCAATTCCAACCAGGGGCACAACATGCCCAGGTTGCAGGCTTGGTCCCTAGTAGGGGGCGTGCAGGAGGAAGCCGATCAATGATTTTCTCTCATCATTGATGTTTATCTTTCTCTCCTTTTCCCTTCCTCTCTGAAATCAATAAAAAGATACTTAAAAAAAAAAAAAGCTTCCTAGTCCCTTTCTAGATCTACTGAATTAGCAGAAATGGGAATTGGAATATATATTATTTATATATATATATATTTATATATATGCACAATAATCCTTCCTATCTCCAGTGGATGTCCGGAACCACAGATAGTACTGACCCCTATATATACTATAGTTTTTTTTTCTATACATAAGTACCTATGATAAAGTTTAATTTATAAATTAGGCATGATAAGAGTTTAACAACATTAGTAAAATAGAACAATGACAACAATATACTGTAATAAAAGTTACGTGAGTCTCTCTCTCTCTCAAAATACCTTATTGCACTGTGCTTACCCTTCTGATGAAGAGGTGAGCTGATTCAATGCCAGCGTGATGAGATAAAGACAGATGAATAACAGAGGTTTTGTGACATAGCTTTGAACTACTTTTGACCTTCTGACAATACACCAGAAGGGGGGTCCTCTGCTTTGGGGGATCCTGGATCATCAAGCCATGGCATGTTGATGGTTGGCTGGCAGGATCACATGATGTTGATGGTTGGGGATCCTCAAGAGCTGACGGGTGGTTTGTTTTGTTTTTTAATTGATTTTTTACAGAGAGGAAGGGAGAGGGATAGAGAGTTAGAAACATCGACGAGAGACATCAATCAGCTGCCTCCTGCACGCCCCCTACTGGGGATGTATCTGCAACCAAAGTACATGCCCTTGACCGGAATCGAATCTGGGACCTTTCAGTCCGAAGGCCGATGCTCTATCCACTGAGCCAAACCGGTTTCCACTGAAGGTTTTTTGGGGGGTATTTTTGGTGTGTTTTTCTTTTTTCCCCCAAAAGCTTTTGGAAGAACATTATACTCAGAAGTTGTTTCTTTTTAAATCATCAAGGTGTTGCTGCAGAGGTTGTAATCACCTGGGTGACTTCAGTGCTGCATCACGTCAAGAAGACATCCCATAACTTCTGTAAAATAAGGGTTACTGGCACACCGAGACAGTCCATCTGATAACCCGCAGGGCTGCTCAGTGACTCAGAGGCGGGGGTACCCTGGACAAAGGAATGATTCACCTCCAAGTGGGATGGAGTGGGAGGGCCTGAGATTTCATCATGCTCCTCAGAACTGCACACAATCTAAAACTTATGAAGTGTTCATTTCTGGGATTTTCCATGTAACATTTTCCTATCATGGTTGACCAGAGGTAACTGAAACCACGGAAAGTGAGACTGTGGATAAAGGGGACTGCTGTATATATGTAATTATTATTTTTATTGTCATTGGTTTTGAATTTAATTTTTACTAGTGCATCTATTTTTTAAAAACTCCTCGAATAATTCTGACTCAGCTGAATAGAGTAGAAGGTGAGCTGGATGGGAGCATTCCCACCAAAACAGAATCAATACCTTTCTCCCGGTTAAAAAAGAAAGAAAGAAAAAGGAAAAAAGAAAGAAAGAAAGAAAGAAAGAAAGAAAGAAAGAAAGAAAGAAAGAAAAGGGAGGAAGGAAGGAAAGAAAGAAAAGGAAGGAAGGAAGGAAGAGCCCTAACTGGTTGGCTCAGTGGATGGGGCGTCGGCCTGCAGACGAAAGGTTCCAGGTTCAATTCCAGTCGAGGGCATGTGCCTTGATTGCACGCATATCCCCAGTGGGAGGTGTGCAGGAGGCAGCTGACAGATGTTTCTCATCGATGTTTCTAACTCTCTATCCTTCTCCCTTCCTCTCTGTAAAAGAATCAATCAAATATATTTTTTTAAAAAGAAAGAAAGGTTAATAGGTAGAACACTTAAATTTTAAGATCTCTTCCATAAATTTTTTTCTTTATACAAAAGTAGAGCGTGCGTCCACTTATCTTTTTTTAAAAATATATTTTATTGATTTTTTTTACAGAGAGGAAGGAAGAGGGACAGAGAGCTAGAAACATCTAGGAGAGAGACATCGATCAGCTGCCTCCTACACGCCCCCTACTGGAGATGTGCCCACAACCAAGGTACATGTCCCTGATCGGAATCGAACCTGGGATCTTTCAGTCTGCAGGCCGACGCTTTATCCACTGAGCCAAACTGGCCTCGGCTCCACTTATCTTCTGATGAACTTTAGTGGGACACAAAATGATTACATACTGAAAAGCTAACCACACTTAGACATCCTGCTCTTTTTGAAGGGGATGTGTGCTCATGGCTGAGATCTGATGCGGATACACAGAATTAAAGGGGCTGTTTTGCCACTGAAATTCTTTTGTTTAGTGATTTCGACAGTGTTATGCAAATTGCATGTAACTTTTAGGTACTCTGCCTTCAAAACAGGTTTGAGAATGCTTGAAATGAACTCTGAAACCTTCACACTCTCCCTCACCCTGCTCTTCCTCCCATCTCTTCCTCCCTCTCTCCTCCCGTTAATTTCTCTCTCCCCCACCTCCACTTCCCCTCTCCACCCCCACCAACTCTCTTTATCCCTGCTCAGATAAGTAACATCCTCGAGGTAGACCTAAAAGCTAAATCTCTGTACCCCTTGAGTTCAACTAGATAGAAGAAAACAACCCACTAGGAGTAATTTGATCTGTCTCGAAAAAGTAGGAAAAATAATATTTAAAATGGGATCTTCCCTCCAAGAGGCCTTAGAACACTTTACAGTTCACAGTGCATCCTTACTTTATTTGATCTTTATATCAATTCTGGGAGAAACTATGCTCTTATCAACTTTCAACCATTAAACAAAACACACACACACACACACACACACACACACACACACACACGAATAAATGAAGGCTTGGAAGGGTTCAGATAATTCCCAGGATCCTTCAAGTAGAAAAATAAAAGTTAAGAGACTTGTTGACAATAACAGAGTAAAAAAAAGAAAGAAGAAACTCAGCAATAGAAAGGAATAAACTATTGATAGATGCAACAATTAGGATGACCCTCTAGGGAATTATGCTGAGTGAGGAGAAAAAATAGAGCCCACCCCAAGAGGTTAAATACTCTTGTGATTTCCATTTATATAAAATTTTTGAAGTGATGAAATTGTAGAAAGACAATAGTGATTGTGTGAGGGTAAGTATGATGGGAGGAGGGGGGACAGGAGGGAAGTGGGTATGGTTATAATAAAGCAACACAGAGGATGTATATGGTAATGGAATTGTTCAGTATCTACACTTTGATGGTGAATACATCCTTAACGAGCAACAGAAGTGTAAAGACACACACACATACACAGATATACACACACACAAATGAGTACAAGCAGAACTGAAGACATCTGAATAATGGATTACATCCATGTCAACATCCTGCTGTAAAGAACACAGTAGAAATCATCAAAAGTAGACTAGAAGAAGCAGAGGACTGCGTCAGTGATCTAGAAGACAAGGTAGGAAAAAAATACCCAAGTACAAGATATTGTGCTATAGATTTGCACAGGAACACCACAGGAAGAAACTGGGTAAAGGGTATCTTTTCTCTGTTTAATTTCTTACAACTGCACATGAATCTGTAATTATCTCAATAAAAATTTCCATTTGAGAAACAGTGAATGAGTCAGGGTGTGTCTCTGGCTCCTGGTTCTTGCCTGTGCATTATTTACCTCCCCAGCGTGTAGTGGAGTGATGTGGTCTTGTCTTGGAATTGCCGGTGTGACTCAATGCCCTTTGAGTAAGTTCGAGATGGGGGTGTATCCAAATCTGACTCCGGAAGGTATTATTACATCAGGCTAAAAGAATAGGTTCTCCAGAATCATTAAACTCCCGGAGTGTTTCATACATGGAGTGCCAGGACACCCTACATTTTATACGGAGCCTTCCAACATTTTGATTTTTCTGAGCCAGCAATTCCGACTGACTTTTGGGGTTCAGCTTTTGACGGGGACAGTGTTTAAGGTTGGGAAAGAAGGAGATAGTAACAGAGCCTTAGATCTGGGGCTAGGGCAATTAGGGTTTTTTGTGGGAATGGCAAAGTTCTCTAAGAAATTATTTGTGTGTCAGAACCAGAAACTGAGGGTCCACTTCTGACCCACAAAGCTGGTGAGGATGCTCACCCATCCCGTATCTCAGTCTTTTTGTTTTTTTAATATATTTTATTGATTTTTTACAGAGAGGAAGGGAGAGGGATAGAGAGTTAGAAACATCGATGAGAGACATTGATCAGCTGCCTCTTGCACGCCCCCTACTGGGGATGTGCCTGCAACCAAGGTACATGCCCTTGCCCGGAATCGAACCTGGGACCTTTCAGTCCGCAGGTCGATGATCTAGCCACTGAGCCAAACCGATTTCGGCCCGTACCTCAGTCTTGTCTCTCGCTTTTCCTTCTTCTGTTCTCCTCCTGCCACTTACCTTTACCTGCCTCTCTCTCCACCCCACCTTCTTCCTCCTGATTTCTATTTTTCCTCTTTCTGCTACATTGTTCTACCATGGCTACATTATAACTAATACACAGTTTTAAAGTATGAACCAAAAACAGCCCAGCTGGCGTGGCTCAGTGGTTGAGCATTGACCTAAGAACCAGAAGGTCACTGTTCGATTCCCATTCAGGGCACATGCCTGGGTTGCAGGCTTAAACCCCAGGGTGGAGTGTGCAGGAGGCAGCAGATCAAGGATTCTCTCTCCTCATCAATATTTCTATCTCTCCCTCTCTCTTCCTCTCTGAAATCAATAACAATTTTCAAAATTAAAAAAACAAGCCCTGCCGAAACTGGTTTGGCTCAGTAGATAGAGCGTGGGCCTGCGGACTGAAGGGTCCCAGGCTCGATTCCGGTCAAGGGCATGTACTTTGGTTGCGGGCACATCCCCAGTAGGGGGCGTGCAGGAGGCAGCTGATGGATGTTTCTCTCTCATCAGTGTTTCTAACTCTATCTCTCTCCCTTCCTCTCTGTAAAAAAATCAATAAAATATATTAAAAAAAAAAAACAAGCCCTGACCTGATTGGCCCAGTGGGTAGAGTGTTAACCTGCAGACTGAAGGGTCCCAGGTTCAATTGCAGTCAAGGGCATGTACCTTGCTTGCGGGCACATCCCCGGTAGGGCGTGTGCAGGAGGCAGCTGATCGATGTTTCTTTCTCATTTTTCATCGATGTTCCTGGCTCTCTATCTTCCTCCCTTCCTCTCTGTAAAAAATCAATAAAATATATTAAAAAACAATAAATGTATATTCAATTTATGAATTAACTTCCTTAATGGTAGTTATGAATTGCTTTAAGATTGCAATAACTTGTTGCTTAACCAAACTGCTTTACATTTTACCAACAGATAAATATGAAAACTCCCAGTATAGAGAGGAAATCTATATTAATAAAAAGGTAATATGCTAATTAGACCAAATAGACTGGACATCTTCTGGATATCCTTCAGGACATCCTTCCAGACAAAGCCATGGTGGCTGGAGCTGAGGCAGAGGTGGCTAGGGGTGATCAGGCAGGCAGGCAGAGAAGTTAACGGCAATCAGGCCAGCAAGGGAGAACAGTTAGGGGCAATCAAGCTGGCAGGGGACAATGGTTAGGGGCATCAAGCAGGCAGGCAGAGGCAGTTAGGGGCAATGAGACAGGCAGGCAGGTGAAAGGTTAGGAGCATTGGTCCC
>JAAGEH010000297.1:19467717-19480136 GCA_011751065.1 Lasiurus cinereus | reverse complement strand
TCAGCCTGCGGACTGAAAGGTCCCCAGTTCGATTCCGGTCAAGGGCATGTACCTTGGTTTCGGGCACATCCCCGGTGTGGGGCGTGCAGGAGGCGGCTGATCAATGTCTCTCTTTCATCAATGTTTCTAGCTCTCTATCCCTCTTCCTTTGTCTCTGTGAAAAATCAATAAAATATATTAAAAAAAAAAAAACAAGACAGTCACTAAAGCCTGGTGTGGTTGCTGCTAAGGTCACAGAACTGCAGCCCCAGCCCACAGCTGTGTCTCCCCTGCAGGAGCGCTTCGCTGGGGGAAAGAGAACCCGAGTTACGTCTGGGGTCCACCACGCACTGGCCAGTTGACCTCAGCGGTGCGCTTCCTCGCCCAGGGAAGAAAAGGAAAGGACTCCAGTTTCCCCGCCCAAAGCCACTTTCAGTTTTGTCGGAGTCCAGAGAAACGAGTCTTGCAGGCCAGGGGGGTGGAATGCTGGAGAGAGATGGCCAATCTTGATGGAGAGGGAGAAGTTGGGTCACTGCATCTGGCACCTTTCCTGGAGGCTGTGGGGATTCTGCGGGGCCAGGAAGTTATCATCACGCCGTGTGTCATCAGCCCCAGGCCGCTCCGCAGGCCGACGCTGTGATTATCCTGACCCCTTAACAGCAAGCAAATAAGCACCGTCAGTGCTGGACCACAGAGAGGGGGCAGGTACTCAGGAGAGCAGGAGAGATCGGGCCAGGACAGAATGACTGTCCACTTAGGAAGGGAGATACACTTTAACACTTGGAATCATTTCTGGTTCCTTTTCTTCTCACCACCTCTTTTTTTTTTTTTTAATATATATATATTTTATTGACTTTTTACAGAGAAGAAGGGAGAGGGATAGAGAGTTAGAAACATCGATCAGCTGCCTCCTGCACACTCCCCACTGGGATGTGCCTGCAACCAAGGTACACTCCTTTGACGGGAATCGAACCTGGGACCTTTCAGTCCGCAGACCGACGCTCTATCCACTGAGCCACACCGGTTAGGGCTTCTCACCACCTCTTAGATGTCAGATTCTACTATAGAATTTCTCCTAAAACTGTCTGTCCTTCCCTGTGTCTCAATTAATTTTTCTCCTGGAATATGTCTTGACACTTTTTCCTTATTTTCTACACCGAATCAGTTTTATTCACGGATACTCATTTTTTCTGATGGAAACGCAGCCCTGTTCATCCCATGTACTCTGAAAAAGTGAGTGCCGCCCCCCTATCTGCCAAAAATGTGTAATTTCCCAAGTTGCATTTCAAATTGCAACTTAGTCCGGTCAAAGCTCATGTATACAAATTTTCCACTATTTTAGAACATTTTATACCAAATAGATAAAATTTTTAATTGTTAAAAATTTAGAAAATTTTTTTAAAAAAGGAAGGGAGATGATTCCTTTTGGGCATCCAGGCAGAGGTTGGCATGGCTGGCGTAATGGCAGGGAGAAGGCTCTCGAGGACCAAGTGAAGAACAGAAAAAAATGTAAATCAAGTGGAAAACAATGAAGAGAGAGAGAAATCGCTCTTCCCAAGACTGATTCCCCCAGCAATAACACCACCTCCCTCTGGGTCCTAACAGGTTAGGTTCAAAGTAGAGGAGAAGTTCATATTCGGGGAGGGAGGGATATACCAATGTTTATGGTGCTTAGTACTCAGGCCAGCACTCTCAAGGGTGTTATCTCACTCATCTGCACAGCAGATTAAATGATCTACAAAATATGCATATCCCCATTTTATTTATTTATTTTTATAATTTCTTTTTTAAAAATATTTTTTATTGATTTTTTCCAGAGAGAGAGAAGGAGAGGGAGAAACATCGATGAGAGAGAGACATTGATCAGCTGCCTCCTGCACGCCTCCTCCTGGGGATGTGCCTACAACCAAGGTACATGCCCTTGATCGGAATTGAACCTGGGACCTTTCAGTCCGCAGGCTGATGCTCTAACCACTTAGCCAAACCCGTTTTGGCAAATATCCCCCTTTTATACGTGAGGGCACTGAGGCTCGGGGTGGTTAAATCACAAAGTAGCATGTTGGGAAGGACCAGCATTAAAGGAGGGCTCTTCTGAGTTCTCCTTAGCAGCTTCTGAGCCACCACTTTATCCTGAAATCTCTAGCCTCGTCTTGCCACTGACCATACGCTAACGACGGCTCTGAGAATGCTCTAGTGTCAGCGGGCAGGAAGCTTGGTCTTGATTTATTTATTTTTATTTTTTTTATTCTTGTCAGCAATGGTATCTGGATGGTGACAATGTTTGGTCTTGATTTTGAGTCAGAAAATCCTGAATTTGAATCTGCCCCTGCTACGTCTGTGCCTATGGGCAAGATACAAAACCTTAAACCTCTCAATATTTATGTCTTTAAAGTGCCTCACCCCCAGATCAAAGGCTCTACTACTGTTCCATTCTCTCCCAGCCTTACTTTCCTCTCACTGTTGACTTCACAGCATCCGATATGTCTTATATTTTTATTTTTGTTGTTTAGAAAGCTGATGATACTGTTATCAGGATTTGCTTTTTAAAAAATATATATTTTATTGATTTTTCACAGAGAAGAAGGGAGAGGGATAGAGTTAGAAACATGGATGGGAGAGAAACATCAATCAGCCGCCTCCTGCACGCCCCCTACTGGGAATGAGCCCACAACCAATGTACATGCCCTTGACCGGAATCGAACCTGGGACCCTTTAGTCCCCAGGCCGATACTCTTATCTACTGAGCCAAACCGGTTTTGGTGAGGATTTGCTTTTTGATGGCAGCCAATTAAAGTTGATAATACTAGTAATCACAGGGATGGTTTACTAAAATTTTAAAAAGAGCCCTAACCGGTTTGGCTCAGTGGATAGAGCGTCGGCCTGAGGACTGAAGGTTCCTAGGTTTGATTCCAGACAAGGGCATGTACCTTGGTTGCGGGCACATCCCCAGTAGGAGGTGTGCAAGAGGCAGCTGATTGATGTTTCTCTCCCATCGATGTTTCTAACTCTCTATCCCTCTTCCTTCCTCTCTGTAACAAATCAATAAAATATATTAAAAAAAAATTTTTTTAAAAGAGAAAACCCAACAGTTCTTTGCTGCCTTATTGCTTATACAGAGACAGAGACAGCTGCCCCTAAGAAGTCAGCCCTTCCTGTTTCAGTAGGGCTATCAGGAAAAAAAACATCCAATTAGAAGTATCAGTGAGACTCCCCAGCTGACCTTCCGGCTTACTAGCAGCGTGAACTAGAAGGAATCTAACCTACCCAATCTCTGCTCATCTGCAAAATGAAATAATACTTGCCCTCCCCTTCTTTTTAATAGATTTGAGTATCATGTGGAATAGTGCATATGAAATCCTTGAATACTGCATAGTTCTATGATATTCAAATGCAAGACAGTATTCTCATACATTTTCTAGGGCCTGGTTTTGAAGCTCTTTCGACAAATTGTCAGCTGATGGGTCTTTGGTGCCAATTCAAGGCCACATTGGAGCATGGTGAAGAAGGTGAAGAAGGTGAAGAAGGAAACTTGACTCGGAGCAAAACAGCTCGGTGGTAAGACAGCACAGGTGAGCTACCTCAGGGCTGTGAGGCAGTTCTGTGGCCAAGCAGCCCTGAGGCCAGACAGCTCTGTTCCCTGCTGGTCGCTCCAGGAAAAAACAACAAAACAAAACAGCAGCAGGGAAACACTCCTTAGTGAAAAGGGAAAGTGCACGCTCAGAGCGGACAGCTGGCTTATATAGACACAGGTCCCCGCCCTGTTCCCTGATTGGTCTGTCCTCATGCAAATGAAGACTCCAAATGCTCACAGTTTGATTGGTCAGAAAGGCACGGGTCAGAGTGGAGTCACTTTGATTGGTCAGCGAAGAAGCGGATTGGCATACAGCTCTGCTTAAATGGGGAAAGCCTCAGTCCTACTGGCTGAAATAGGGTTCCAGGAACTCCTTGATGAGGATTGGCTGAAATACAGTGCGGGCAGGAGTTCAGTGCAGACTTCTCCCTGAAGTGCAGTTTGTAAGAGAGGCCCCTGGGTAAAAATGGCTCCTGGGTTCTGGTGTTCTTTTTTTATTTGGTTTGTTTTTTTGTTTTTAAATTGAGCCCAGGTAGGCACTGGGAGCCTTTTTTTTTTTGTAGGTATCTTCTTTCTTTCTTCCTTTTTTTAAAAAAAATTAAATCTTTATTATTTAGATTATTACATTTGTTTCTCTTTTTTCCCCTCCATAGCTCCCTTCCACCCAACTCTCACCCTTCCCTCTGCCCTTCCCTCCCTCCCATTGACCTCATCCATAGGTGTATGATTTTTGTCCAGTTGTATCTTCTTTCTTAAGGTCCACACAACACAAACAGTGCAATAGAAATGCTTCAACTCAACACTGGATATTATGACATATAGAGAGAAGCAGAGTTTACTTATTCGCTGCCCTACCCAGTGCTGGCACTATACCTGGCAAACGTAAGTGCTTGGCAAATATTTGTTGACCGAAGGAAAGGAGGAAGGAAGCTGGGCAGGTAGGTGTGAGCGGTCTGTGGCGTCGGAGCCGTGTGGAAGTGGAGCAGAGTGGGTGTGTGAATGGAGCACGAGGATCACCTGAGGCTTTTACAGTAGCATTTCCAGAGTGGACAGAGCCTGGCTCTGGCAGCCAAAGAGGAAACTGTTTTCTTCCAAATGGAGCAGCCTCCTCTGTCGTTTGGTACTAAGCTAAGGGGATAGGAAAAGGCATAGGGGAGAACGGCTGAATCAGCATTTTGTCTGAAAAAAAAAATTTTTTTTTAAATATATTTTTATTGACTGTTTTACAGAGAGGAAGGGAGCGGGATAGAAAGTTAGAAACATCGATGAGAGAGACATCCATCAGCTGCCTCCTGCACGCCCCCTACTGGGGATGTGCCCGCAACCAAGGTACACGCCCTTAACCGGAATCGAACCTGGGACCTTTCAGTCTGCAGGCCGACGCTCTATCCACTGAGCCAAACCGGTTTCAGCTGAAAATATTTTTATGGTGCTAACAAAACACCATCAATTCGCAACAATTTTTAACAACAATGAAAAATGAAACAGCCCTGACTGGGTAGTTCAGTTGGTTAGAGCATCATACCTATAAGTCAAGGTTTGATCCCAGGTCAGGGCACATGCAAGAAGCAAGCAATGAATGCATAAATAAGTGGGACAATAAATCGATGTCTCTCTCTCTCCCTCTCTCTGTAAAAAATTAAAATTTTTTTCTTAATGAACCCAAGAGTATGCAGTACCGACTTAACTACTCACATCAGGACTTTTTTTTTCCTGTGTCTCTAGCCAGACAGGAATTACTGGCTGCTCAAACCTGGTGCTTTTTCTTCCCCATGCCTCTGGCTCAGCCACCAATAAGCTTTCCTTCCAACTGCCAACGTCAAAGATGTCAATGAGTAAATTACTGGTTCAACAAGTATTTATTGGGTTCATTTAGTATTGACAATGTGTAAGGATGAAGAGATCAAACAGTCTAATTTTGGTAGGAGGAGAAATATCCTAGCTAATAAAAATAATATGCAAATTGATCGCACCTCTGCTATACACACAAGCCACGCATGCAAGCCAATCAGGTGTGAGCATGCAAATTAATCAAGATGGCTGCAGCCACAGAGAGAGCAGGAGGCTTGAGTTTCTCGGGCAATGGAGGAAGCCAAACTTTCCGCTTGCCCTGGCCTCCACTTAAGGCTACAAAGTTTCAATTATAGAAGATAAATAAATCTCAACAAAAATGGCTGTGGCTATGGAGTGAGCAGGAGGCTTGGAAAATAAATAAACCCGAGATACCAGGGCCTCCACTTGGGTCACCAGGGGGCATGCCCAAGCCGCCCCACACCCCAAGGGAATCTCCACCCTGATACGGGACACCCTTCAGGGCAAACCAGCCTGCCCCCACCGGTGCACCAGGCCTCTATCCTATCTAATAAAAGAATAATATGCAAATTAACTGTCACTCCAACACTCAAGATGGCTACCCCCATATAGATTGGGCCTAAACAGGCAGTCAGACATCCCTTGAGGGGTCCCAGATTGGAGAGAGTGCAGGCTGAGAGACATACCCACCCCTGTGCACAAATTTCGTGCACCGGGACTCTAGTATGTATATAAAGCATAATTGGTTCTTTTGTTATATCACAGGTTTGTTGACATTTAATTCATATACCATAAAATTCATCCCTTTACAGTGTCCAGTTAAGTGGTTTTTTGTATATCAGACTTGTAAAACCAATATCACTATCTAAATTTAGAACATTTCATTAGTAGATATTCCCCATTCCCACTACCTCCAGGGTCCTAACAATCACGAATCTACTTTCTGTCTCTATGGATTTGCCTATGCTGGACATTTCATGTAAATAAAATCATATAACATGTGGCCTTTTGTGACTGACTTCTTTCATTTCACATAACATTTTCTTTTTAAATACATTTTATTGTTGTTTTACAGAGAGGAAGGGAGAAGGATAGAGAGTTAGAAACATCGATGAGAGAGAAACATCAATCAGCTGCCTCCTGCACAACCCCGACTGTGGATGTATCCACAACCAAGGCACATACCCTCGACCGGAATTGAACCTGGGATCCTTCAGTCTGTAGACCAATGCTCTACCCACTGAGCCAAATCGGTTTCAGCTCACATAACGTTTTCAAGTTTCATCCAGGTTTTAGTGTCTATTAGTACTTCATTCCTTTATGTAGCTGAATAATATTATGTTGTATGACTATAACACATTTCTTAGTTAGATTCATGAGCCATTCTAAGTTAGTTTTCGGTACAATAAATGGAAGTGGTCCCAGTTAATTATTTTCGGCGTAACAATCCATTGTCACAGCACCACTTTTGAAAAGACTGTTTTTTTCCCTTTGCATGAGATATAGGGCCATCATAAAACTTATCTTCACTGACTCCAAATGGTAGAATCTGCCAAGTATATCACCTCAACTTAACACTTTAAATGCTTCATACACAAAGCAGGGTGACAATGATTTCCTGATCTTGGGGTTGCATTTTGCCCGAATAACAACATTGTCCCTTTATCAGTCAAAGGGATGGATAAGTAGGTAAGCAGAAGACCATGAGAATAAAACGAAACTTCTTAAACCTTTCTTTAAATACCCATTCCTGCTGAAACCGGTTTGGCTCAGTGGATGGAGTGTCAGCCTTCGGACTGAGGGGTCCCGGGTTTGGTTCCACTCAAGGGCATGTGCCTTGATTCCGGGCACAACCCCAGTGGGGGCGTGCAGGAGGCAGCTGATCAATGTTTCTCTCTCAACGATGTTTCTGATTCTGTACCCCTCTCCCTTCCTCTCTGTAAAAAAATCAATAAAATATATTTAAATACCCACTCCTGTCAATCCACCTTGATTTAAAAGAAAATGTTTGCACCCTGGCTAGTGTGCCTCAGTGGCTTAGAACATCAGCCCATGCACTGAGAGGTCTCGGGTCTGAGTCCTGGTCAGGGCACATACCCAGGTTGTGGGTTCAATCTTTAGTTGGGCACATGCTGGGACCTGAGACCTTTCACATAGATGTTCTCCTCTCTCTCCCCGTCTCTTTTCCTCACTCTAAAAAAAAAAAAAAAAAAAATCAGAGTAGATTTGAAAATGGTGGTACAGCTACACAATGGAATACTACGCTGCTGTAAAAAAGAAGGAATTCTTACCATTTGCAACAGCATGGACGGACCTGGAGAGCATTATGCTAAGCGAAATAAGCCAGTCAGAGAAAGATAAATCTCACAGGATCTCACTCATTTGTGGAATATAATGAACACCATAAACTGGTGAACAAAAATAGATACAGAGACAAAGAGGCATGGAACAGACTGTCAAACTTTAGCGGGAAGGCAGGGGAGGATTGAGAGGTGGGGGTAAGCGATCATCAACCAAAGGACTTATATGTATACATATCAGCATAACCAATGGACACAGACCCTAGGAGGTGAGGGCATTGCCAGGGGTGAGGGAGGCTGGGGGGAAGTCAATAGGGGAAAAACCGCAACATTTGTAATACTTTACACAACAAAAGAAATAAAGTTCCCCATCAGCTACTAACTAAAAAAAGAATCAGTAAGAATAGATAAGAATAGATAAGGCTTGCTCATGTGCTTCCCTCTCTGACTGGATTTTGGGAGAGGCAGGTAACCACTCCTCAGCAAAAGGCAGGAGGCCAGAAGTGAGGAGGGGCCATTTCCCTGGGTGGCCTCATTTCCCAGGATGCCCAGTTTAACAGATAGGTTCTCTGCTTCCCAAGGAGAGGCCTTACCTTGTCCAGATTCGTGGTGTATTTCCCTATGATACAGGGTCAGTGAAGTCTGTTTTTTTTTTTAAAATATATTTTATTGATTTTTTACAGAGAGGAAGGGAGAAGGATAGAGAATTAGAAACATCAATGAGAGAGATTCATTGATCAGCCGCCTCCTGCACAACCCCCACTGGGGATGTGTCCACAACCAAGGTACACCCCCTTGACCGGAATCAAACCTGGGACCCTTCAGTTCACAGGTCGACACTATCCACTGAGCCAAACCAGTCTAGGCTTGTTTAAAGGTGTCCATCTGCCTCGATGGGGTCTTTAGTCTAAGCTCAGGTCAGAGGGTCAATGGCTTTTGTGGTTGTTGTCTGGAGAGACCCCATTCCACATGGAGATTCCCCTTGAGCTGCAATTTTTTACCTTTTTCATCTCATGGCACATATCGGCTAACTACCAAAATTCTGTAGCACACCAACACACACACACATATATATATTTTTCCAATCTGACCACAAAATAGGTATAATTTTTATTCATTCACACTTATGACTATAGTAGTGTTGGTTGGTGTCTTTTTATTTGACAGTCTGTGGGGAAAGAGGCCAGGGTCCCAGACTAAATAGTCAGGTACTATTGCATGTTTTAAAAATTCTTGTGGCAGCCCTGACCCGTTTGGCTCAGTGGATAGAGCGTCGGCCAGCAGACTCAAGGGTCCCAGGTTCGATTCCAGTCAAGGGCACATATCTTGGTTTCGAGCACATCCCCAGTGGGTGGTGAGCAGGAGGCAACTGATTGATGTTTGTCTCTCATCGGTGTTTCTAACTCTCTCTTCCTCTCCTTTCCTCTCTTTAAAAACACCAATAAAATATATTAAAAAAAAGGAAAAATTCTTGTGGCACACTGATTAGAATCGCTGCTCTTGAGTAGTAACTTTCCTGGTTTTCAGGAAAATGTTTCTTTATACATATCCTCTGCCTTTAAAGTGCACATTACCATCATCCCCACTTTTACAGGTGAGAAACAGAGCTCGTGAGGTTAAAACAGATACCCCAGGCCTCCAGGTAGTAAGTGGCAGGGCGGGTTAATAAGCCCGTACTTGGTCCCCACAGACTGTCTATAATGACTGCTATCATAAAAGCTCAGACCAGTAATTTGTTTAAATATGTACTGCACAGAGTAATTAATAGAAAACTACTAGTGTAATGCATTTAGCTATCTTGACCATCACTTCTCCCTACCACCCCACTTCAAAGAAGATGGACTTGTCCTGAGAATATAAAATGTGCCCTCTCACAACTGCATCTAATACAAATAAGAAATACCAATGACTTGTGGCAGCCTCACAATTTTATTTTTTAAAAAATTACATTTTAAAAGACAAATATCACTTCCATGCCAAGATGTCCACCCTTTTGAAGAATACAATTCAGTGGTTTTTAGTATTTTACATTTGTAAAAACCATCACCACTATCTAGTAAGAGAACATTTTGATTCACTTCTGAAGCCTCTTCTCTTTTTAAAAAAAAATATATTTTATTGATTTTTTTAGAGAGTAAGGGAGAGAGATAGTTAGAAACATCAATGAGAGAGAAACATTGATCAGCTGCCTCCTGCACACTCCCCACTGGGTAGGTGTCTGAAACCAAGGTATGCGCCTCTGACAGGAATCGAACCTGGGACCTTTCAGTCTGCAGGCCAACGCTCTATCCACTGAGCCAAACCGGTTTCCGCTGAAGCCTCTTTTCTTAAGGGTACAAGAGAACTCCAAGATAGATCCAGAGATCCCAAACACAACTGGAGCCAGCAAGCACAGTGTTGCTACTGTAGCCATAAAAAGGAAACTGCATGGCAAGTAGTAAGAATATGACATTTAAGGCCATGCCCGGAGAGCTAAGTTGATGAGAGGGTCACCCCAATACACCAAGGTTGCAGGTTGGATTCCTGTTCAGGACACGTAAAAAAGTCAACCAATGAAGGCACACATATATGTGTAACCAGAATCATTTGAAAGTGTTATGGACATGATTCTCCCTCATTCTTAAATACTGGGTACTGCCTATACCAAAGGAGTCTCCAGCCAAACCACAATATTACAAGATCAAGAAATTAACACTGAGATAATACTGTTATTTAATCTACAGACTTTATTAAATTTTTTCTACCTTCCCGATAATGTTCTTTAACGCAAGAAAGAAAAAAGGATTTTTGGTCCAAGATCCATATTTAACATATATATTTTATTGATTTTTTTTTTACAGAGAGGAAGGGAGAGGGATTGAGTTAGAAACATCGATGAGAGAGATACATCGATTGGCTGCCTCCTGCAACCAAGGTACATGCCCTTGACTGGGCATCCTTTTAAGAATATAAGTCAGTTACTTTTCAGCCTGTCCGAAGAAGGAGAAAGGAGGGAGGAGGAAGGAGGAAGGAGGAGGAAAGGGGAGGAAGGAGAAAGAGGAAGAGAAAGAAGAAGGAGAAGGAGAAGGAGGAGAAGGAGGAGAAGAAGTAAAAGTAGTAGTAATAGTTGGAGGAGGAAAGATTCTAACTTATTCTGGAAGTTTCAGAGGTGGTTTCCGGTGAAGACCATAGGAAGTAAGCCCCTTTTCTCAAGGTTCCTCTCAGCCCCCTCATACTGATTATTCTAATATGTATTACAATTATTTACAGATGGAGTAGACAATAACACATTTTGTATTCAGAATGGATCTGCTTCTAAGACATAGATTTTTGTTCTTGGCATTCCTGCATCTTACCAGAGTTGAATTTCTTCAAAAGTAGGGTTATCTCAAAGAATTAGCACCTCCTCTGTCTCTAAGTACTTGAAAATTAAATTACCTGCCGAATCCCATTTTCAGAAGCTCACCTTCAGTAGCTGAACTGTGCCCTAGAGCAAGAGACAAGAGCTGCAAAGTGGATGGGTGTTCTTCCTTAAAATCATTCAACAGGTGTTTGTTGAGCCCTGACCAGGCAGTTCAGTTAGGTAGAGCGCTGTCTCAATACCCCAAGGTTTACATACAAGAATCAACCAATGGCCCTGGCCGGTTTGGCTCAGTGGATAGAGTGTTGGCCTGCAGAATGAAGATTCCCAGGTTCGATTTTGGTCAAGGGCATGTATCTTGGGTGTGGGCACATCCCCAGGTAGGAGTGTGCAGGAGGCAGCTGATCGATGTTTCTCTCTTATAGATGTTTCTCTCTCTCCCTCTCTGTAAAAAAGCAATAAAATATATTTAAAAAAAAAAAGAATCAACCAATGAGTGCATAACCATGTCTGTCTCTCTTTCCCTCGCCCCCCCAATCCCTTGCAATAAATAAAAAATAAAAATAAAAATATCCATTTGTTGAGTGTCCATATATGTCAGGCTCTGTTCCAAGCCCTGGGAATACCTTGGAGAACAGAAGATCCCAAGTCAAAATCCTTACCCTTGAAACCTAGCTGGGCAAAGGCAAATTTAAATAAGAATCAGAAACCAGGCTGACTTCCTTAAACAGGAAGGAGGCAAACCTCTGTGAAAGGGGGGAGCCCTGAGATTCGATTCTAACACGGATAACCCTCGGGGTCCCAGGCAAGCGTGCTGATGACCAAGGTCAGCTTCTCCGAAGGAAGGCTCCCGCCCAACACGGCGGCCGGAGGAAGGAGGCAGGTTCCCGAGCTGCCCAGCCCTTTCGCGGCCACACGTGGCCCTCCGGCTGCGGGGCACGCGGCTGGGTGCGCCCCGCCAGGCCTGCCAGCCCGGCCCGCACCCCTGGCGGGCGGCCCTCCCGGCGCAGGCGGGGCGAGCACCTGGGCACCGCGCGCCGGGCGGGGCGGCGCGGGAACCGGCTCTCGGCGGCCTCGCCCCGGCCCTGCAATCCGGGTGGAGCGCCGGCTCCCTCCCCGCCCGGCCCAGCCCCCCAGGTGGCTCCGAGGTTCGGGGTGAGGCCCGCAGCCTGGGAGGTGGGAGCACACGCACCGCCGGAACTATGGGCGAGCGTGGTACCCAGTCCCCCCGCCGGCCCTCGCCCAGCCGCCCGGCCCCGCAGAGCCCGGCCTCCGCCCGCACTCAGGGGGGCGGGAAACTGGGTGGTTCCGTTGGACTCCCGAACCCATCACCAGCCCTCCTCCCACCCCCTCCGTCTCCTCCCCAAACTCTCACCCCCTCCGCCTCCCCCCCAAACTCCCACCCCCTCCGCCTCCT
>JAAGEH010000297.1:19410377-19462717 GCA_011751065.1 Lasiurus cinereus | reverse complement strand
CCCCGCCCCCCTCCTTCCTGCGCGGGGTGTGGAGCGCTGGCCAGGTGTCGGCGGGGCGGCTGGGTACCGCCTTTTGCGCCGGCTGCGGCTGGAGGAGGAAGAGGAGGACGAGAACGAGGAGGAGGAGGAGGAGGAGGTGGGGGGTGGGGGTGGGCGCACTTTTCCTTTTCTTTCTTGGGGAGAGAGGTTTTAGCAAGGGTCCCCCCCCCCGGGCCGCGCTCCCCCCCGGCCCCCCCTCTCCCCTCCCTCCCCGCCCGCCGTCATGACGGCGGCCCCGGATTACCTGGTGGTGCTGTTCGGAATCACGGCCGGGGCCACGGGCGCCAAGCTGGGCTCGGATGAGAAGGAGCTCATCCTGCTCTTCTGGAAAGTGGTGGACCTGGCCCACAAGAAGGTACGTCTTTTCCCCCCGAACCCCCACCTCCTAGCCCCCCAGTTCCTGCCCCAACTGGCGGGGCAGGGGGAGTGGGGGGCCAGAAGTTGGCTGGAGCAGGAGTGGGGGTGGTGGTGGTGGGGGGAGGCCCCGCTCGCCAAACAAGCGCTCTCGTTTGTCCGCTGGGGAGGCGGGGCCTAGGGGGTCCGGAGGGAACCCCGCTTGGAGCTGCTCCGGGCGCCCCCAAACCTGGCGCACGCAGGTGGGGAGGCGGGCGCCCCCGCGCGCCAGGCCCGCCCTCCCTCCCTCCCTCGTCCGCCGGTCGGGGGACGCCCCAGCGGAGCCGGACTGGAACCCCCGGGGCCCCGGCGGCCGCTTCCGACCTGAGCGCCCGGTGGGGGTGGGGGTGGGGTCGGGAGCTGAGCCGCGCCGACCTCTCCGCCTCCGGAGTCGCGGGCGGCACGTGAGGCTTTGATTCCGGCGGCCGGACCCCCCCCCCCTAAGGGGAGAACGGGAGGGAAGGAAGGGGATTTTGGGGGTGGGGTGGGGAGGGAGGCCTCCACCTCGAAGAAGCGGGGGGACCCACTCCCGCGCCCCCCCCCCCCCCCCAGGTGGGCCAGCTGCACGAGGTGCTGGTGCGGCCGGAGCAGCTGGAGCTGACGGCGGAGTGCAAGGAGGAGGCCAAGGTGGACGCCGACGGCCTGGCCGCGGCGCCGCAGCTGGACCAAGCCCTCCGGCAGGTGACAGCCCGGCCCCTGGGGTCCCCGGGGGGCGAGCGGACGCCCGGCCGGGGGGACCTCGAGGAGGAGGAGGAGGAGGAGGAGGAGGGAGAGGGGGTGGCTGGTCCTCGCCCCCCGGACCCTGCGGCGCCTCGGCCCCCATTAGCCGGCTTCCCAGCTGCTTCCTGCGTCCCGTCCGGGGCCGGGGGACGGGGAGTGAGCGAGCCCGAGCGCCCCCAGGCCCGGCCCCCCCCCCCGCCCCCCCGCGCTGGGGGGTTCGGGACTCGGAGCTCCCCCAGGCCCGGTTCCGGTTCCGTGATTGCTTCCTGAGCGGCCGGGGCGGGCGGGCCGGCAGGTCGGGACGCGCAGGGCCGCCGCCCGGGTCCCGGTGGGCGCGGTGCCGCCACCTGCCTGCCCCCGTCTGGGAACCGGGGGGTCCTCCCCGCACCCGCCGCTGCGGGGTCCCCGCCTCCCTCCGGGGCGCCGGGGGGCGGGGCTAGTGGCCACCTGGGCACAGGTGCGTGTCCGCCGCGCGGCTGGCGGGGCGCCCAGCAGCAGAGGGGCCCCGGCACCCTTCCCGGGGCGCGCGCGTTTCAGGGAGCGGGGGGCCCCGTTTCCCGGGGGTCTGCAGACCCACCCGCCCACGCCGCCCGGCCGGCGTCTGTCTGTCTTAAGCCCCGGACACCCAACCCTTAAAAAAAGAGAGAGAGAGAGAGACAGAGAGAGACAGAGGAAAGCCCAGGACACCCAACCCTTAAAAAAAGAGAGAGACAGAGAGACAGAGAGAGAGAGACAGAGGAAAGCCCAGGACACCCAACCCTTAAAGAGAGAGAGAGAGAGAGAGAGAGAGAGAGAGAGAGAGAGAAAGAGACAGAGGAGCACCGGGGAGTGATGTAATCTGGAGGCAATCTGCTGATGAAACGAGACCTCTGATTTCAGTCTCGGATTTGCCCGCAGAAACAGGATGGGGGGAGGGAGGGAGGGAGGGACGGACGGACGGACGGACGGATGGATGGATGGACGGGAGAACGCCTGGGCTGAATGGCCCCGCGAGAGCCAGAGGAGCCAGCAGCCATGCGGGTTGATGGGGAAGCTGTTGTCCCAGCTAAAGGGGGCTGGCCCCCCGGGGTGTGGGAACCTAGGCTTTCCTCAAGTTGCCCCCCCAACGTGGGGTGTCTGTGCCCCCCCCCCCCCGCCGGGGGGTTCTTTGTCTTGGGTTTAGCGCCAAGGGGGGGGGGGGGGGGCCCCTGGGCAAGCGTTTGCCAGCCCCGCGCCTCGTTCTTCCCCGCAGTTTAACCAGTCGGTGAGCAACGAGCTGAACATCGGGGTGGGCACCTCGTTCTGCCTCTGCACCGACGGGCAGCTCCACGTCCGGCAGATCCTGCACCCCGAGGCTTCCAAGAAGGTAGGCGCGCTGGCCGCTGGCCGCTGGCCGCTGGCCGGAGGTGTTCTGTTATTGTTTTTATTCTCCTTCATAATGGTGCACCCGATTTTCTCAAGAGATACATGGGGGAGTCATTGTTTCCATTGTTGCCATGTTCAGGGTTGTGTTATGTATATTTTTAACAATGCAGAATGCACGGCGCTTTTTTCGTGGAGATGTTGGAGTTGGCGGTCATTTTAGAGATAAAAATGTGGTGCCTCAGTGACAGTCTTATTTTTGTTCTGTTAACGTTTTTTGAAATGCTCCCTTTTCCAATGACCATTAGCTACATTTTGGACACTTAAAAAAGGGATTATAAGTAAGAGAGAAATGCACTTTAATACTCTGTCCTAGTCCCCTCTACCTGAAAATGGCTTTATCTTAGGAAAGAAGGAAGGGGCAAAGGGGAAAAAAAAAGCTCAGTTTAAACTTTTTAAGTTATGTTGCTCATCATTTCATTTAAAACAGTGGTTCTCAACCTTCCTAATGCCGTGAGCCTTTAATACAGTTCCCCATGTTGTAGTGACCCCCAACCATAAAGTTATTTTCATTGCTACTTCATAACTGTCATTTTGCTACTGTTAATGAATCATAACGTAAATATCTGTGTTTTTCCCATGGTCTTAGGCGACTCTGCTAGTGGTTGAGAACCACAGGTTGAGAACCACTGATTTAAAAGGTTGCATTTCCAAAGTGTAAGACTTTGCCACAGAACCAGTGAAACGTTAGTTGTGGTATCCTGTGCTTCTCTGACTTAAAAGTAAATGTTCAGAACGGATTGGACGCTGCATCAAAATAATAGGGTCAGCCCCATCTTGCACCTTTGCTTATCTTTCTGATAATGGGAGAGAGTATGGAGTGCGAAAAGGACAATCTTATTGTTAGATAAAATGTGATTTCTCTCCCAGGGAAGGAGGAGGGTTTGAGCAGAGATAGCCAACTCAGTGGAGTCAATCTCGGCTAATGTAGTTCATCTGATCAACTTGATTAGCTGGAGCTCCAACTTGAAAGGATGGAAGTAATATATTTTTAGGGAAACTGTCTGAGGCAGTTCTTGCAAGGAAAGGCTTAGAATGACAGTTGATGTTGCAACTGAGTAAGTTGTCAATGTAGATCTTTCTTTTTACTCCAGTAGGGAACAGGGAAAGAAATGCATGTATAATGATAATTTTTAAAGTTTGAAGGAGAAAACTCAAGTTCCTGTATCTCGAGGATTGAGAAAAGCACTCCCTTTGTAGCAAACTTAGTAATTATTGGATTAGAAGGGGGGAAGTGTTTTTTGTTAATTAAATGCTAGACCAATTGCTATGCCCTTGATCCAGAGAGAGACATATAGGAGGATTCTACCACTCCCCTCTCCCAACTCATAGGAGGAGGGGTAAAACTTAATCCTTTCCCTGTTGGGCTGAAGAAAAACAGCTGTTCTTCTTATTTTAGATAGGTTGGTTTGGCTATGGGAAAACCTCCAGAGAAAAATAGACGTTTTCCTGAGTCACTTGTATTAGGTTTTTGACTAAAGAAAGCAGAAACAATTAATTTAGTATAAGAAAACAATTTAGTATCATAATGAACCTTATTCTATTCGTTAAGGAAAAGTAGAGAAATGGTAAAACATAAAAGTAAATAATTCTACCACTCAGAATATATTAAAGTATTTTTCTCTACTATGAACATATCTGGATATATTATTTCCGATTTTTGTAAAAAAGCTTCGTTTTTACAAGGAGCCCTCTCACCCTGCACAAACCTTCTAGCCTAGTTTATAATTCAACACAATATGAATATTTCCTGTAAGCACTAAATAAATGGATGCAACCATTTAAACTGATATTTTATTGTTGAATACGGAGGGAGTTAGTGTCATTATAAATAACTTTCAAGTGAGTATTTTTGTAAGCAATTGTGAGGATTCATGATTCTTTTGATAACTATTTTGAAAACTGGCCACGATACAGTGATAACCCTGTTTCAAATCTAGTATGAGCAGGTTACATGTAATAGAATCCAAAAAAGGAAATTTATATCGAGACATTCATGATTGCATAAATGTTATGGGGTTACAAACATTAAACAGTCTCTATTTCCTTTACTTTCTAATGTGCAAATGAGGAGAAATTCCCAGTAAGTAAACACAACTAGAGGTTTTGAAATTTTAAAGAAAAATCTAAATTCAGTTTTTAAAAATCTACAAGGGTTATTCAGTGAGGGTCCTCTCTCCTCCAGGGAGGGGGTAGGTTGGGGATGGGGGAGAAGAAACAATAGTGTAATATTTGCTCAGACAGTTGCTTTATATAATAATCCTAAGAGTGGTGCTCGTACCTAGGAATAGCTGGGAACTATATTTCTGTTGCCTTTGAAATTTGTAATTTTTTTAAGCCTAATTTGACTTCTCAGGTATAGCCAGGATAATGGTCAGGAAAACTAATGTTGGCACTGGAATTTAGCACAAAAAATAATTCTCTGCAGGTACTCAGGAATTCAAGATCTTGATGTTATTTTGGTGCAGAAAATATGCATGATTAGAACCTGGTATTTAAAACTATGTTTTATAACTAAATCCTATGTTTAGTTATATACATTGTGAACATGCGCATTTCTGCCAGAACTGAAGGCTGATTTGCTGTCTGAAAATACAAGTGGACTGACATGATTACAAGTCGCAAAAGAGTGTAGTTTTATCAAACAGAACATATAAAATACAACAGCCCGAATGTATTAACTGCCTCAGAAGTGTTTTGAATGGAAATGCTTAATGGAACGTAAGCATTAGAACCCATTGCCTTCTAAACTTAAGATGAATTTTTCCCATGAGACGTGTATATAAGATTTATTACTCTAACGGAAAATAAAAGCACCCTATCATTCAATTTAAAAAAAAAATGGTGGTAAGATGTATTTCACACTCAATCCTTAGATTTGTAGTTATTAGGGAAACAGTAAATTCACCTAGTTAACGATGTACACCTTGTCCTTCCTCAGAATGTATTATTGCCTGAATGCTTCTATTCCTTTTTTGATCTTCGAAAAGAATTCAAGAAATGCTGCCCGGGCTCACCTGATATTGATAAACTGGACGTTGCAGCCATGTCAGAGTGTATCCTTTGAGTGGTTACCCGAGTGTCATCGGAAAAGATAGCTGCAGGGGGAAATGGCCACGCAAAAAAACATTAAAACTGTTTTTAACTTGATCAGTGTCTGGATGAAAATGGCCGGTCCTGGCCTTGTCTACGTGCTGTGAGAAATAGCGCCATTATAGGCATCTTTTAAAGTACTTATAATTTGCTGAATTTTAACAGTGATTTTGTTAGATGCATCTTGGTGAGTTACACACATCGGTTTCATATTAAGGGAGTATAGTTTGCGTCTTCTTGGTTGTTGATGGATTGAAGAATGTGAAGACTGAATTTCTTTGATGCCAATTTCTTGTTCTTGTCTATCTTAAGGAACCCCTCTAGGGCAATACGCCGTCTTTTGAGATAAAGTGAGGTTGCTTTTTTTTTTTTAACCCCCAAATTTTGTCCTACCAAGGTAATGTACCCAACGCATTATGTATTTAAAAGTAAATCTCATCGTCACAAGTCTCTGTAATCATGAAGGCCCCATCAGCTCTAATCCGGCGAGTCTTTACAGTGCTCATTAATAAGCAGTCATGTGCTAACATATCAAACGGAACACTGAGTCATAGAGAGGTTAGGTGGCACACCCAGAGCCACTCTGAGAATGGTCGTGACGTTGGGTTGGGTTCATGTCGCTTTCAGGAACTTGTGGGTTAGAGGTGTTTTTTTTTCTTAAAACTTTCTCATTCTTTTTCAGGAGCTAAAGCCTGTTTTTTTTTTTTTAATATATTTTTATTGATTTCAGACAGGAAGGGAGAGGGAGAGAGAAAGAGGGAAGTATTGATGATGAGAGAGAATTATTAATCAGCTGCCTCCTGCACACCTCCACCGGGAATCAAGCCCGAAACCTGGGCACGTGCCCTGACCAGGAATTGGACCAATGTCCTTTTGGTTCATAGGTCAATGCTCAACCCCTGAGCCATGCTGGCCAGGCTCAAACCTGGTTTTTAAAATTTACTTTAACGTTTCTTTTTTTTTTTTTTTAGTCTCTGTGTGTGTGTATATATATATATATGTATATATATATATATATATATTTAAATATATCTTATTGATTCTTTACAGAGAGGAAGGGAGAAAGATAGAGAGTTAGAAACATCGATGAGAGAGAGACATCGATCAGCTGCCTCTTGCACGCCCCCTACTGGAGGTGTGCCTGCAACCAAGGTACATGCCCTTGATCAGAATTGAACCCGGGACCTTTCAGTCCCCAGGCCGACACTCTATCCACTGAGCCAAACCGGCCTCTGCAACGTTCCTTTTCTTGATGGAAAAAGGTTTGCATGCTTTTCCCAAGCACTTGTGAATGGGTCGTGCACATTGTATTTATTTGCCTTCTTCCTGGAAGAAGCTAGCTGCAGTTTGGGTTCAGCCGGTTAGGAGCTGGATGTTGGTTAGCCGGGTTAGTTCCCAGGAGGGCCGGGAAAGAGTGGAAGAAGCGCATTTTGTGGGGATTCTTTGTAGGAATTGTGTTAGAAAGCTGGGACAGCAGAAACATTCTTTCTGTGGCTCTGTTGGTTTGAATGCTTGCATTCGTTAACTCTGGCTGCCATAACACATACCATGGCAGAGGTGACTCCCAGCATTGTGATTCTGGGGGCCTGGAAGCCTGAGATCAGGCGGCCAGTTTCTGGTGAGGACTCTTCCTACCCCCTCACTGTTTCACATGGAAGGGGGCGAGCAGGCCGTGGGGGGACATACTTTTTTTTCTCTGTGAGGCCACAGATCTCATAACTGAAGTGAAGGCTCCTTCCTTATGGCCCTAACTGCCTCCTGAATATGTACTCTGTCTCCAGAGACAGTCACCTTGGGGGTTAGAGCCTCAACAGAGACGTTCTGGGGAGGGACACAGTTCCACCCATAGCAAATGCTAACCTCTCTGGCACCAGAGAACCAAAAATTCTAACGAGTGAAAGAACGGATAGGGGAGGAAAACTCTAATCAATGATCTTAATTTAGAAAAAGACAGTTCGAGTAGGGAAGGCAGTGAAGCATCCTTTATCCCTGACCATTCAGTTTCCTCTTTTAGCAAAGAAACTCTTTCCCTCGTGCATAGAGGTCAGATACTAGTAAAAATTTACATAGCTACAAAAAATTTTTATTTTTATATTTAGGTATTTTGGTTTTCTTAATGTGTTGGCAGGTTAGGGAAAACTTGTTAAAAGTTCATCCATTTTTTTTCTTCTTGGTTTCATATATAAGATTTGGGTTTATTCATCATTTTCCAATATGGTAAACTGGGCTTTTTACTTGTTCATGTTACCTTTTTAAAAATACAGCATTGCATTATCTGACCTTCAGGTGAATGGGTAGGATTCTGTGCCAGTTATTTTTTTGCCATTTCTTTTCATCCTAATTCTATAACCGTTTTGTTGGTGGTTCTTTTTCAAACGCCATGGAGATGCAAATTTTAAATACAACGAGTTGTGAATGAAGAAGCTAGGTCAGGCTCCATTTCAGGCATATACCACACGTGGACTTTTAGGAAGGCGCTCAGAGCCATTAAGTAACGCCTTCATCGAAAAAACTAGGGCCCCGGCTGGTGTGGCTCAGTGGATAGAGCATCAGTCTGGGGACTGAAGGGTCCGGGGTTAGATTCTGGTCAAGGGTGTACATGCCTGGGTTGTGGGCTTGATACCTAGGAAGGGAGAGTGCAGGAGGCAGCCGATCCGTGATTCTCATCATTGATGTTTCTATCCCCCTTCCCTTCTGAAATCAATAAAAATATATTAAACACACCACCACCACCACCACACCACACACCATTCCCCCTCCCCCCCAAAAAAATAAACAGACAAACTAACTAGGGACTTTAATATTGCTTTTAAAATAGCTTAGTTAAAGCCTAGCTTCTTTTGGCTTACAGTGGGAGAGTCTTAGATGTATAGTTTCATTGCCAATCAGGAAATGGATTTTAACCTTACATGTGTTTACTCATGTTTACTTGTATGTTCCCCCCCCCATTTAGCAGGTAAGAAATATTCTTAAGCTTCCCTAGCAGTGGCTTTGGTTTTACTTTGCCACTGTGATCAGTTATGTTATGTCTCCCATCCAGAGGAATCATTATCTCCCTGCGAAGGCCACCAAACCAATTCCTCAGGTCAAAAGCAATGATACCAAAATGGGCTATCGGCTTGTCTTTAGCTATACCAGCGGTTCTCAACCTGTGGGTCGCGACCCCTTTGGGGGGGTCAACGATCCTTTCACAGGGGTCGCCTATATTTACATCACGATGCATCACAGTAGCAAAATCTCATGGTTGGGGGTCACCCCCCCCATGAGGAACTGTATGCAAGGGTCTCGGCCTTAGGAAGGTTGAGAACCACTGATCTATGCCAAGGATTTCTATTTCATACCACTAAGCGTTTTCCTCGGGCATAGGAACGGGCACTACACTTGGAAACGGTAGAGATGGTCATTACACCTGCTTGTGGTTTTGCCAAGTAGATGGAGAGTCACTTGCTCCTGAAGGATCTACCTGTTCTACCAGGCGAGCCAGCGAGGGAGGGCGGCGCTCGCCAACGCCTGGGAAGGGACAAGGGCCTTGGGCAGCTTAGCTTTCCTGGGGGAGCCTCTTGCCTCCTCTGAGCCTCGTTTTATCTCAGGTATTCCCGAGCGAAAGCTCCGCACACTATCAGGTGCCGGGTAAACAGAGAAGTGTAACCGCTCTGATAAGAGAATGGGTGTTAGGAATTTGCTGAATGCAGTTCTGGCTCTTTCTTAGCCCTGATTTCCCTCCTCTGTGCTGGCTCTAAGGCCACTGCTGGTGTCAGTGGTGGGCCCCTCTGAGCTGTGGCACGGGCAGTGTGGTTACCTGCTTTTGGGTGAACAACGCAGTCCCCGTGGGAGAGAAGGCTGACTTAGTAGGTGAACTGTGGGTGGCGTTTTGTAATGTTTGTTTTTTTTTTTTTACTTAATCGGGTGAGGTGGTTGAGGGTTTGCTGATAGGGACTGAGGCCCCTGTGATCTGTTGTTTGTTTCAGGGGAAAGAAATGATCTTATGGAAATTAATACTATTTATCTTCTGATGAAAGGACGTTTTGCTGGTGGGGCTATTTACATAAATGAGTTACCTAGTTTTCAAAAAGTGTAACTGTATTTATTTTTTTAAATACATTTTATTGATTTTTTACAGAGAGGAAGGGAGAGGGATAGAAAGTCAGAAACATCGATGAGAGAGAGACATCGATCAGCTGCCTCCTGCACACCCCACACTGGAGATGTGCCCGCAACCAAGGTACATATCCCAAACCGGAATCGAACCTGGGACCCCTCAGTCCACAGGCCGACGCTCTATCCACTGAGCCAAACCAGTTCCGGCTGTAACTGTATTTTGTCCCCCTAATGTTGGTTAGAGTTAGTTTCTCCTGGTTTCTTGACCTGTTTTGTTTTGTTAGCTTTGTTATTGGTGAACTGATTTACTCTGATTGATCAAGAACTCTCCTGTTCTGTTCACTCCACGTTGCCAAGCCTTTACTAAGGACTTTTTAAAAAATAGATATTTTATTGATTTTTTTACAGAGAGGAAGGGAGAGGGATAGTCAGAAATATCGATCAGCTGCCTCCTGCACACTCTCTACTGGGGACGTGCCTGCAACCCAGGTACATGCCCTTGACCAGAATTGAACCTGGGACCTCTCAGTCCACAGGCCGACGCTCTGTCCACTAAGCCAAACCGGTTTTGACAGGATTTATTTTTTTAATAAAGTATGGCCTTGTAAGGAGAGCAGGTGAAAGGAAAGAACTGTCTGTTGAGTGCCTACTATAGACCCTGTCGTAGCCTCACAACTGCCCAGTAGAGGGTGATATCACCCCTCATGACAGCTGGGAAAACGGAGGCTGTGAAGTTTTTATCTTTCCTTATTTAGGCGCACCAGCATTTGATCCTGAGTCTGATGTAAAAGCCCTCCTCATTAAGTAGGGAGTGGTACTCTAAAATGCATAAAGATGCCGAACTGGTTTGGCTCAGTGGATAGAGCGCCGGCCTGTGGACTGAAGGGTCCCAGGTTCTATTCCGGTCCAGGGCATGTACCTTGGTTGCGGGCACATCCCCAGTAGGGGGTGTGCAGGAGGCAGATGATCGATGTCTCTCTCCCATCGATGTTTCTAACTCTATCCCTCTCCCTTCTTGTCTGTAAAAAATCAATAAAATATATTAAAAGAATGAAATAGAATGCATAAAGATCATTTGAGGGTGGGGCAGGCATTTTAAGTAGATTATCCTATAGAATAAAAGGATAATATGCAAATCGACTGAACTGCCAACTGACGGGTCACTATGACGCGCACTGACCACTAGGGGGCAGGAGCTGCCTCTGGTGGTCTGTGTGCTCCTCCAGGCGGAGTATCGCTCAGCCAGAAGCCCGGAGCCGGGGTCCTGGCCGCCAAGTGCAGCCACAGTGGCAGGAGCCTCTCCCGCCTCCACGGTCGCGCTAAGTCCGACTGCCGGCTTAGCCTCTCCCTGCATCAGACATCGCCCAAGGGCTCCCGGATTCGCAGGCCAGGCTGAGGGACCCCTCCTCCCTGCTTCCGGTGCATGAATTTCATGCACCGGGCCACTAGTCTCCCTTATAAATTTACGTTCTGTTTCCTGAGCACATACTAAACTAATCAGCGGGGAAAGGAAGTTGGTTTTGTAAAGATTCTATCCAGTGGTAGGGTATTGCATCTGTATGGACTGTTTGACATCATTAGCAAACTAGAGGCCTGTGCAAAGAATCGTGCACTGCTGGGGATGGGGGGGTGGGTGTGGCCTGTGGAGAGAGGCCTTCTGTGGGAGCTCTGCTTATCGTGGTCAGCTGAGCTGCACTCCCACAACACAGGAGGGGACAGCTTCTGTGTTCAGTGTCCGCCTCCTGGTGGTCAATGTGCATCATAGCGGCTGGTTGACTGGCTGTTCTGGTCATTCTGCCTTTCAGTCTCTGGGCTTTTATTAATATAGGAAACCATGGTACTAGTGCAGCTTTTCATTATCAGGGTAAAAAAAAAAATCACTGAACCATTCTTACTTGCCCATCCAAGGATTACTAGAGGAGTGAGTCTGTTTTACCACTTCCCAATGGGGGTAAAGGGTGTGTGTGTGTGTGTGTGTGTGTGTGTGTGTTTTCACACATGCCACTAACGCAGTGACATTGGCATGTTTTTTCATATATTAACAGTGTTCATATATAGTAGAGTGCTTAAGAATATGAACTCGAGTTGAATTCTTCAGGGGCGAATTTACTGCACCTCTCCACCTCCGTTTTCTCCGTCTTGAAATGGGCATGACTGTTGGAAGGAACGATGAGGCAGTGTATGCAACCCCTTAGCCAGTGCCTGGTCTGCTGCACACCCTCCAAGATTGACTGGGATCCTCCCAACCTCACCAGGTTGTTGGGTGTCTCTGGTGAAGAGAAACAGCTGCCAGAAACTTTGGAAAGGACATCCTTCTTGATTTTAAGACCAGGTCCAAATTACTTTACGCTGAAAACTTTTTTAACTTCGTGTGAGACTGGGTGTAGAGGTTTTCAAGCATCACCTGCATGTTAACACAGGTACACTTCGGGGGTTAATCTCACTTCTCTGTTTATAGAATATTGTGTGTTGTGAGTATGGTCCATTCCATTCTTACGTGCCTGTTTGTTCTGACTAATTGAACTGGGCCTGGACATCTCACAAGGCCTCCTTGCCCTGCTTGAAAAGTGAATCCTTCTTAGTGTTTCTCAGTGTATATGAAAGGGAGTTTTTTTTTTTTTAAATATATTTTATTGCTTTTTTTACAGAGAGGACGGGAGATAGGAAGTCAGAAACATCGATGAGAGAGAGACATCAATCAGCAGCCTCCTGCACGTCCCACAGTGGAGATGTGCCCGCAAGCAAGGTACATGCCTCCAGCCAGAATCGAACCTGGGACCTTTCAGTCCGCAAGCTGACGCTCTATCCACTGAGCCAAACCGGTCTCAGCTGAAAGGGAGTTTTAAATATTACCACGTGCACGGTTAAGCTGGGTTAGTAGTGACCCTGTTAGCTAGAGAGGTAAGAAATGATCTTTTGGCATCACATCGATAGGATGTCGTGAGCCAAATCGGCAAATGCTCTGGTTTGTGGTCCGTAATAAGTTCGGGACTAGAAATACCGTATATTCTTGGCCAGCACTCAGAGATACGTTGATTTCCTGTGGTTTATTTTAATTACAATTTCCTTGTAAAGCGTGAGTCGGGATTTCCAGGATAGTTTTTTTGTGTTGGCTTCAGAAGGCTTGTTTACCGTCATGGAATCTCTCTCCCCTCATCTACCCCCTATAAATCACTTTTTCTATAGTAAAATGTTCATCTCTTTTGTTGCATCAGCCCCTACTTCCCTCTTACTTCTAGGATATAATTGACTTATCAGTTTTGTTAGGTAGTCATGTGGTGCTTCGTTGCCGTAACACCTCCTGAAGAAATATTTATTAGGGTAGATGTCACCGTTTTTTTCCTCTTGGAAAGAGTGAGCTGCTGAGGAATAGAGTTAAAACTGTGGTTTTAGGTTATTGTCCCAGCATTTATTCTAGGTATAAAGACATTTTTTCTTGCTTTGGCTCCCAGTTACTCGTATGTTCTCATACATAGGTATTCTCGATTTATTTCTTTTCAAAGCTCATTTTAAAACATAGCAGATCGTTGATAGAACTTACTTTTAAAATTTCAGCTCATGTCAGGGGAATTTGTCACTTGCTTCTTTCCTTTACAGAATTAGAGGAAAATTCAGTTCTTAGTTGTGGCAGTAGTTTACCTTTTGACATATTTTGTCTGCTATTCTTTTGTTCACTGCCATAGATATTTTATTGAAATAGGCCTGGCAATATAGTCAGTTGTCTTACACTACACATAAATGAGGGGTCTCTGGCAGGGCAAAATGGCTTTGCATTGAAATTTTGAATGGGGGTGCCATTATAACTTAAGATGTTTACATTGCAATATAGAGGTTAAACATCATTATTCCACAGTGTGTTGTTTTATATGCGTGATTCTCTTAGATATTAACTGGAAATTTGGTTTAAAAGATACTGAGAAGTAAAAACGGGGTCTTTCATAAACACATTTGCCCGTTCCCGGGCTGTTTGGAGAAGGTAACTTTCGGAGTGGATAAGCTTAACGAACTTTGTGAAATTGCTCTCTCGGAATTCTGCTTTGAGCTAATAGAAGTGGGGGTGGAATCCTGAAATCTGTTTCCCGAACAGTGGCACTAGAGAAAGTAACTGGTTCAAATGTAGGTCAGGTCCCCGAACTTCTCACCTCTGTACAGATGTGGCCCTTTGCGCACGGTCAGCCTGAAATGCGAGATTTGTTCCCACCTGCGTGGCTTTTACCCTTCCCCGGTTCCTCCCGGCGCTCCGCCTTCGTGAAGCTGGCCGAGCCTGTTGGTGCTGTCGAAGCCGCCTCCAGGGCAGGATGAGTAAGTTGCATGACGAGCCATAAATCAGGAGGCAGCGACGCCTCTCGCCTTCCCTCAAGATCGGACGTGCAGCGATGCAATATGTCATTACACATCGATAGGGAAAGGATTGGCACTCAGCCTCCTTTCTCACTTCCTTTCATTTGTTTGTGTTAGCTTCTGGTCAGGGTTATGAAAGGAGCAAGCCTTCCAAAAGAGGGTAAGGTGTGTGTGTGTGCATGTGCGTGTGCGTGTGTGTGTGTGTGTGTGTGTGAGAGTAAGTAAGGGAGTAGGTTGGGTTTGCAGGAGGATAGGTGACTTTTAGAAATTAGGAGCTTAGAACTGTGTGATGACTTGAGGAGAAACATGTTGGCACATGTTATGTGGAACTGTGTTGGATAAATGTCTAGAACATGTCCCTCCCCCCAATTACATGTTGCATGCAGTGTTACTCTGATTTAGTTTCAGATCTACAGCGCCGTGGTTAGAAAAGCATGTACTTTACAGAGTGGTCTCCCTGACGTTTCAGATGTCCATCTGGCCTCATACATAGTTACTACAATATATTATTGACAATACTGGTGACCCAGTGCACAAAATTCATGCACACTAAAAGGGGATTAATCAGAGGAAATAATTTAATACTGCTGTTTGCCCTTTCTCTGTAACAGAAGTCTCAGAGATGAAAGAAAATTAGTAAAAGGTATATGAAAACCTTCCTCCTGTCAGAGTCTGGGGCACACCACGTGACCCAGAGTCAAATCCCTGTCCACCCATATGTGCCTCAAAATCGTGTGAGACCCAGACCTAGCCATCCTCCCCTGCCTATTGGGCTAGATCCAGAGCTGGCCAGCCCCACCCTTGTCAAGCCCTGCTGTGCAGGGGGCGTAGCCTCAGGTTTCCTGGCCCAGCGCCAGAAAGGGGTTCGTGGCTTGAGGTCCTCCAGCTCAGACTGGGGCAGGGGGCATGCCTTGAGGTCCTCCATCAGGCCCCGCCAAGTGGGGACACAGCCTGAGATCCCCTGTCAGTCTCTGCTGAGTGGGGGGCATGGACTGAGGTCCCCCATCAAGCCCTGCCAGGTGTGGGGGGCAGCTTCAGGTCCCCTGGCCCAGCACCAGGAGGGGGGGGCGCAGCCTCAGTTCCCCCATCCAGCCCCACTGGGCAGAGGTACGCCTGAGTTCCCCGGATCTAGCACTGGAGGTGCACCTTGTCGAGCCCTGTTGGGTGGGGGGCGTGGCCTGAAGTCCCCTCTCAAGCCCCACCTGGTGAGAGGCGCATCCTGAGGTCCTCTAGCTCAGCACCAGGACAGGAAGCGCACCTTGAGTTCCCCTGTCAAACCCTGCCAGGTGGGGGGTGCGGCTTAAGATCCCCTGTCAAGCCCTGCTGGGTGGGGGTTATGGCCTGAGGTCCCCTGTCAACACCCACAGGGACGGGGGAGGATGTAGCCTCAGATCCCAGCTGGTTGCTTGTTAAGGCTCCTTATGGGAACTTGGCCTCAGCTGTGGGCGCAGCCATCTTTGTGATGGAGTGATGGTCAATTAGCATATTCCCCTTTTATTAGATAGGATTCCCTGTGCTGTAATTTACATCTCTGAGAACATACCCTGAATTAAAAAGTAGAATTCAGCAAAAATAATTCTTTAGTTACAAATCTATGTCTACACAGGATACTTTACGCTTTTACATTTGCTCTCCTTTACTTGGCTCTTACCTATACATTTAGAAAGCTTCTCACAACGAAGAATTGCTCAAAACAAACTAGGTCAAGTGTCTTGGTGCAGGGAATCAAGTACCCACAGTCAAATCAGAGGTGTGTTGCAATTCCAGCTCCCTTACTTACCAGCTGGGAGACTGGGTGGGGTACAGTACTTCTCTAAATTCTAGTTTCTTCACCTATTTGGCAGAGCTGTTGCAAAAATAGGAGGAAATAGATGGTGTTTGGTCAGTGTTCTTAAAAATCCCTGTCCAGGAATGGCCTCTGACATGAAAGAGCTTTTTCTGACAGTTCCATCCATGGTGAAGGGGGGAAGATGGAGCTATTGGGAACTGTTAGCTTTCTTTTCTTTTTTTAAAATATATTTTATTGACTTTTTACAGAGAGGAAGGGAGAGGGATAGAAAGTCAGAAACATTGATGAGGGAGAGATACCGATCAGCTGCCTCCTGCACGCCCCACAATGGAGATGTGCCCACAAGCAAGGTACATGCCCCCGACCGGAATCGAACCTGGGACCTTTCAGTCCGCAGGCCGACGCTCTATCAAACTGGTCTTGGTGGGAGCTGTTAGCTTTCACCAGTGGTTCTCCCCCTGGGGTGGGTTTTGCTCACCAGAGGACATTCAGCAATGTCTGGAGAAATCTTTAGTCACAATCAGGGTGGGTAGCAGCCAGCATGTGGCAGGAGACACTGTGATACGCAGGAAACCCCTTCCCAACGAAAAGAAACCTCTGCCCTACATGCCAGCAGTGCCAAGGTTGACAAACTGGCTTATCCAATAGGGTTGGTTTCCATTTCTTGGATATCTTCCTCTCCATTCATTTCTGACAAAGCTCAAAATGTTACCATACTAGAATTGCAGGGTTCCAAACGATTATTCAGCAGTAACAGAGTGTGTATGAGAAACTATGGGCAGTCACAGCTGATCTTTCTTAGTTCTATAAGGATCCTTAAAGTAATCCCCTCTGATCCCCTGTCCCTCCACAGAAAATTTAGGGCAGTCATCTCTCCAAAGTATGTTTATCTTTTGATGCTGGTTTTCTGTCCTGTTACCATATTCTTTGAAAGTGGCACAGAATTAATAAGTATATACTGTATTTTCCGGCGTATAAGACAACTTTTTAACCCAGGAAAATCTCAAAAGTCAGGGGTTGTCTTATATGCTGGGTGTCATCTTATAGGGCGAGTATATCCCAAACTCTATATTTTAACTGGAAAAGTTGGGGGTTGTCTTATATGCTGGAAAATATGATATATATATATAGACTAAAGGACCAGTGCATGAAATTCGTGCATGGGTACAATCCCTAGGCCTGGTCTGTGATCAGGGCCATCTCCTCCTCCTCCCTCCCCACCTGCAGCCGGCTCTACACCCCATCGCCACCCACCGCCAATTCCAGTTCCCCAATGGGGTGATCAGAGCCTGCCAGCCGGGAGGAGGGGCCAAGAGGTGGTCGGTGCGCCTCATAGTGACTGGTTGAGTGGTGGTTCCGGACGTTCTGCCATTAGGGTCAATATGCATGTGTAACTGCAGAGACACGCAGCTTGTGAGGGACAACAGAAAAATGAATTTGCTTAGCAGGATAGTGATGAAAGGGCTCTTCTGGAGGGAGGGAGGGAGGGAGGAAGGAAGAGACTTGGGAGGGGAGTTGAAATGGCAAGGGGATTTTGATTTGAGAACGGAAAAGGGTGTATTCATTGAATTAACTCTAGATGATTGGCTCTAAAGATTGGTGGGATGGAGCTTTGAATTTTTTTGGGGGGAATTTTTATTGATTTCAGAGAAGAAGGAAGGGGAAAGAGAGAAATATCGATGAGAAGCACTGATCAGCTGCTTCCTGCTGGGGATCAAACCCACAACTCAGGCATGTGCCCTTGACCAGAATCAAACCTGAGACCCTTGTGTCTGCAGGCCGATGCTCTGTCCATTGAGCCACACCGGTTAGGGCGAGCCAGGTATTTCTTAAAAGCCACGTTTCCTGTCTTATCCAAACAATCTCCTTTCTGGGTCAAGGGCTATGTCGGTGAGTGTTGGCTCTGAGCGCTGGGATTGTTTCTTACACGTTTACTCTCAGAGGGCAAGCATTGGCTGCCATGCCAGATGGCCATACTCTGGGACTCTAGAAATCTCTCAGAAGAGAAGTAGCATTCCAGAAATAGCGTCACCAGTAATTGGAGGTGTCTTTTTGCAACATGAGGCTTAAAAACGTCATTTGTGATCTTAACAGATGCAACCCTATCTTTGAAGTCAGCATAGTCATTGCCTTGTGCGTGCTGTGACGATATATAGGATAAAGAGTTCTCTTAATTTTGTTGAATACTCCATGGTTTGAAGCTAAACAAAAGTCTTAGTATTGATGCACTTATTACTACTCAGCAAACACATTTTGTGGCTGGTGATACCTCAGGACAGGGTTTATGTGGCCATTTTTCTGTATGAGAGCAGAAAATTTAGGACAGTCATCTCTCCAAAGTATGTTTATCTTTTCTGTCCTGTTACCATATTCTTTGAAAGTGGCACAGAATTAATAAGTATATACCGTATTTTTCAGTGTATAAGACAACTTTTTAACCCAGGAAAATATCAAAAGTCAAGGAGAAGACTTGAAGTATGGGTGGAGTTCGAACTGATGGGATGCAGCTACTCTTGAGATGTTAAAAGAATTGCCCACCTCGTTACATTTTACTTCGCTTCTTAGCTCTTCCTGTGTCTCATTTGAAGTGAGAAGCAACCTCATTTTTTACCTCCCCGGAATGTTTCCTTGACCGAATCTGCCAGGTTTAAATTTTGAGAAGAATAGTTCCGCGTCCCGCTATGGAGCCTCTCACGTGGAAGATATGGGAAATATAATTCTAGCCATGATCTCCGAGCCTTACAGTGAGTATCGCTATTGACACAACATACATCTAGAATTTGATCCCGCTCGCTCTCCCTCGCCTCTCCTTTTGCATTTCCTTCTCGCTCTCATCGCTGAAATGACGACGTGTGTGTTCTCATTTTCAGATCACAGGTTTTCAGACCCAGAGAGAGTCAATTACAAATTCGAAAGTGGCACTTGGTGAGTGTTGGAGCCTTCTGGTTTGTTGTATTCATTCTGTGACATTGAACTCCCTTTACATGTTGGCTGTCCATTTTTCAATAGCAGGTCATTCAGAGAAAAGAAGGTTTAGCTTTCAGTGTGTTTGGGTGTCGGGGTTAACATTTCATGGAATATTTGCATCTTTCAGTCACTAGGACCCCGTGGACAGCAGCCTATGTGTGTGTCTGATTATCGTAGCCTCTCTGAACTATCCACTCTCTCTCTGGAAAACGTCCAAAGGGCAAAATCACAGGCTTTAAAAGAGTTCACCAGGTCTTTCCTGAGATAATGTCAAGTATGTCCTATCAGCTGCTCCTTTAAAGCAGAGGAAATAACCGGGGAGGAGGGTGAGCCGGCGGTATCTCTGTTGCTGATCACAGGCAGACCGATTTAGGTTTGCACATCTCTGTAGTGAATCGTGTGAGATTGCCTGGTGCCTGACATGGACAGAAACTTCTGGCATCTTTGCCCGCCGACAGACGTGGCGGCCTAGTTAGTGGTAGCGAGAGTGACTCAGTAGCAAAATGTCCTGGGAGTACTGAGAAATACGAATGTGGGAGGAATAGCACAGCAAAAGGTGTCAGAATATATATCTCAGGTGATTTGCAGATGACTCAGTCCGGGGTGTGGGCACTCCCAGGCGTTTCTATAAACACGCTCTGCGATGGCTCCCCAGTTCGATGGGGGAGACACCTTAATGGCAGACGTGTGACGGGGCACGCACGTGCCTGATGTGGGTTAACGTCCAGCTTGATGTGCACATCTTAAATTTTTCTATCCGAGTGGGTTTAAAAGCCGCTGGTGTACTGGCCCAGTTCTGAGGACGAATTTAAGCCTGTCCTTGTTGGCTCTGGAATTGACAAGCCATCGGGACATTGGGAGAACTCTGCCCTTTAAGCATCCATCCTGGGTCCTTTTGAGGGTACAGCAGGCCAGCAGCACCTGATGGATGGTTTGCAGGGGGAGCTGGCTGTATTGGATCTGCGTAGCCAGTAATCTTTCTATAGAGAACCACCTAGACCTAACTTTGAATTGTGCCCGGATAAGCTTTGATTTTTATTTTTACACAGTAAATGAGGCAGTATTAAAAGTCTGTCCAAACTCCAAAAAACAAATCATCCTTCATGTGTGACTAGGGGGGGGTCATGGGTCAGACTCCCTCGCATTCGTCACAACCTGAAGTTTTGCTTGATCCGCAGCAGCAAGATGGAACTTGTTGACGACAACACGGTAGTCAGAGCCCGGGGTTTGCCATGGCAGTCTTCAGATCAAGACATCGCGCGGTTTTTCAAAGGACTCAACATTGCCAAGTTGGTTTGCTCTCATCTCTGTGTTACTTCCCAATCCCAAAGGGACCCGGGGTGGCGTATCCTCCTCCCCTGACTGTATTTTTTTTGTTTTTTTGTGTTTTTTTTCTTTTTCCCACCGCTCCCGGTCCTGATCTTGATCAAGGGGTGGAGCAGCTCTTTGTCTGAATGCCCAGGGGCGGAGGAATGGCGAGGCCCTGGTTCGATTTGTGAGCGAGGAGCACAGAGACCTGGCACTGCAGAGGCACAAGCATCACATGGGCACCCGGTACATAGAGGTACGTGCTCGCCGCCACCTGAGGCCCTGACAGCTTGAGTGCAAACGTGAGGAGGCCCAGGAGCCGGATCTTACTCTCCCTTTCTTCTCCTAGGTTTACAAAGCCACCGGTGAAGACTTCCTTAAAATTGCTGGTGGTGAGTGCCTTTCATAAAATGTGGCTGTCCTAAGAATCTCAAACTTTGACCTCTCTGCCAAGGTTAGATGAATAGTGTCTTGAACAGTCTTTAGCTCCCAATAAAAACACACACACACACACACACACACACACACACATATATTTTTAAATATATTTTATTGATTTTTTTTACAGAGAGGAAAGGAGAGAGATAGAGAGCTAGAAACCGATGAGAGACAGACATCGATCAGCCACCTCCTGCACACACCCTCCACTGGGGATGTGCCCGCAACCAGGATACATGCCTTTGACCAGAATCGAACCTGGGACCTTTCAGTCCACAGGCTGACACTCTATCCACTGAGCCAAACCGGTTTCGGCAAAAACATATTTTTTGATAGGAGGAAGAAAATGTCTTAATAGTATCAGTAAGTGTAATGCATAACACTTGCCCTAAGGCTTGAGTCAACCAACTCTAATTAAATAGCCTTTAAAAATAGGTACACCCTGCCCTAACTGGTTTGGCTCAGTGGATGAGAGTGTCGGCCTGTGGACTCAAGGGTCCCAGGTTTGATTCCTGGGACATGGTTGTGGGCACAACCTCAGGATGGGGTGTGCAGGAGGCAGCTGATCGATGTTTCTCTCTCATTGATATTTCAAACTCTATCCCTCTTCCTTCCTCTCTGTAAGAAAATCAATAAAAATATATTAAAACAAAATAGGTATATTAAGTGTCACATAAAGTTCATGTACAAAGGAAAGAGTAGTTCTTAGAAGAAATTAGGTAGTCTGAAAACTACTTTTAAACAGCCAAGCAGAATACCAGGAATTCTTGCATATCTGCTTCTAGTTTTTCTCTAAATTTCCTTAATTCATCCATGGTAGATGAATAACTATGGTAGATTTCCAGCGTCTGGTATTTTAGGATATGTGCTGCAAGTCTTGTATCTAATTCTTGGGTGACTTAAAACTTTAAAACCGAAAAATAACAGATGCATAAAAAATGTTAACTATGATTTGTCCAACAGATTTTTCCTATACGTATAACTACTCTGTAAGTTGCTATTGCTCAGTTCAGGTTGCTCCTTTTAGTATCATGAATATCTTCCTGTGTTACTTGGTTTTCTTAAATTACTATTCAGTGTTACACGTACCATACATTTTGATTAAACATCCCTGTTGGGCATCTAGTGTCCAACTCTTCACTCTAAGTATGTTAGTGAATTAAAAAAAAAAAATTTTTTTTTTTTTTACAGAGAGGAAGAGAGAGCAATAGAAAGTTAGAAACATCGATGAGAGAGAAACATCGATCAGCTGCCTCCTGCACGCCTCCTACTGGGTATGTGCCCACAACCAAGATACATGCCCTTGACTGGATTCGAACCTGAGACCTTTCATTCTGCAGGCCGACGCTCTGTCCACCGAGCCAAACCGGTCAGGGCTACAGTGAATATTTTTGTACCTATGTCTGTGCCACTCATTAGGATGAATGTCTTTAAGTAGGGTAGCTGAATCAAAGAATGTGGGTGGATCCTTTAAGAGATCTTTGACACCTAATGCCAAAATATACCAGGATGACTTTCATTGAAATACAAAGGACATTTGCATCCCTGCTTTATGCAGCTCTGGTAAAAAAATTTGCAATTGCACAACTTGTAGTAACAGCATCCCGTTTACACAATTTGCTGGTATAAGTCTGTTTTCGAACGTATTTCTTGAGATAAACTACGGCTTCCAAATTTCGAGCCTCAAGTTTAATAGTGCTTCCAGATTTTCCAAAGAATGTCTGATATTGGTGGGTGATAGAGTGTATTTTGAATTGCTGTGATTCTGAGGTCCTATGATAGATACCTTGTAAGTTGCAGGTGGCAGAGTTATTCATGTTCATGTTAATACCTAATATTTCATGGGATGTGAGCAGGATAAGTAAGGGAAAATATTGCTAGTGTACGAGCTTGAATGATGTGCATTTGAGTATTTGCTACATGGCCGTACTATACAAAATGCTTTATATGAGGCAGAACGTTAATAAATGTTGAAACAAACAACCAAGTATATTTATTATATTATTCTCTGTACTTGAGTATGTTTTACTCTTTATTAATAAGAAGTAATCAGAAAATAACAAAAATCACTAAAGTATTTTCTATATAATAACTTATACTTTATGAGGTAGGTGATTTTACCCTCATTTGACAGATGGGGGTCTAAGTCACAGAGGTAAAATTTTTCTAAGTCCTATGTATCCTAGCAAAATGGTGAAGCCACCATTGGACCCAAGCATTCTAGCTTTATGACCTTTGCCCTTCACCATCACGATGATTAATTGCCTCTCCCTGAGAAGAATATGGTGGCTGGTCCATAATTGAATTGTCAGGTTATCCTCCTAATCGAGAAGTATCTTAGGAAAATGGAAGGAGGGAAAGTTTTAAGACTGTGGGAGGACAATTCTTTTTTCCTGGGTTGTTATTAAAAAACTCAGTTGGGCCGAAACTGGTTTGGCTCAGTGGATAGAGCGTTGGCCTGTTGTCTGAAAGGTCCCAGGTTCGATTCCAGTCAAGGACATGTATCCTGGTTGTGGGCTTTGCAGGAGGCAGCTGATCGATGTCTCTCTCGCATCAATGTTTCTAACTCTCTATCCCTCTCCCTCCCTCTGTAAAAAAATCAATAAAATATACTTAAAAAAAAAAAAAAAGAAAACCTCAGTTGGGGGTGTGGGTCTTAATTACACATTCCAGACATGGCCACGAATTGTACCCTTTCCGATTGGGTGACGTTGATGTCTCAATCATCTCTCCCCCTGCTGCCTGATACTTGTGTTTTGCAGGTACGTCCAACGAGGTGGCCCAGTTTCTCTCCAAGGAAAATCAGGTCATCGTGCGCATGCGGGGGCTCCCCTTCACGGCCACGGCGGATGAAGTGGTGGCCTTCTTCGGACAGCATTGCCCCATCACAGGGGGGAAGGAAGGCATCCTCTTTGTCACCTACCCCGACGGTCGGCCAACGGGGGATGCTTTCGTCCTCTTCGCCTGCGAGGAGTACGCCCAGAACGCGCTGAGGAAGCACAAGGACTTGTTGGGTAAACGATACATTGAGCTCTTCAGGAGCACAGCCGCCGAAGTTCAGCAGGTGGGTTTTTAGAGCATGTTGGTGGCTTTGCATTATTTCTCTTTATTTCTGGAACCAACCCTACAATATTCATTGTTGTTGTTGTTGTTTTGTTTTAAATATATTTTAATTGATTTTTTTACAGAGAGGAAGGGAGAGGATAGAGAGTTAGAAACATCGGTGAGAGAGAAACATCCATCAGCTGCCTCCTGCACGCCCCCTACTGGGGATGTGCCCGCAACCAAGGTACATGCCCTTGACCGGAATTGAACCTGGGACCTTTCGGTCTGCAGACCGACGCTCTATCCACTGAGCCAAACCAGTTTCGGCTTGTGTTTTTTTTAAAAATATATTTTATTGATTTTTTACAGAGAGGAAAGGAGAGGGATAGAGAGTTAGAAACACCAATAAGAGAGAAACATCCATCAGCCATCTCCTGCACACCTCCTACTGGGGATGTGCCCGCACCCAAGGTACATGCCCTTGAGTGGAATCGAACCTGGGACCCTTCAGTCCGCAGGCTGACGCTCTTATCCAGAGACAAACCGTTTAGGGGCAACACTATTCATTGTTAAAATAAAATCTTACTCAGTAACGAAATGATAGCCACTGTTAGCTTCTGTACACACACACACACAAAATACCAGGTGTTTTTATATAACTGGGATACTGCTATAGATATTCTTTTGTATTCTGTTTCTAAAGTTATATGTCTTGCCCAGTTGGTGTGGCTCAATGGTTGAGCATCACACCATGCACCAAGAGATCATCGGTTCAATTCCCGCTCAGGGCACATGCCCCGGTTGCAGGGTCAATTCTTGTTGGGGCTGTGCAGGAGGCAGCTGATCCCTTGCTGTGTTTATGCTTTGATGTTTGTTTGTTTGTCACCTCTTACTCAGAGAGCAACTGTGACAGGGTGAGTGAGGTTTAATTAGGGCAAATTTTCAGGAGTGTCTTGATTGTTATATTTTCCATATATGGGATGATTAGGTTTGCAATGGTAAATTGTTCAGAAAACCTAGGCATGCCACACATGGCATTTGCACAGTATTATCAAATAGTGGGCATGTTCTAAACTGAGGCAAGAATAGGCAGGAGCTTTGAAATTTGTGTGGGGCCAGTTTTTTTCTCCACAATGAACTTGACTTGATTCATTCTCAAGATGGCTAAATTTCATGTATTTAAAAGTCAAGATCCTCTGTCTTCCCAGTATCTAAAGTTCATGTGGAAGTTAAATGGCTATTTTTATGGTCACTAAATTATTTTTTTCAGTTTTACATTGCCATTTTACCTTTTTGCTTTATATATTATTTGCTTTGTAAGTGTGGCATTGTATTTTAATATAATCCAGAGTCACTGTTTTACCTGTGGTTCCATTACTGGCTTACTGTCTATCCTTCTTAGATTTAGAGGAATGTGAAGCAATATGAAGGGAAATATCCTATCTAATAAAAGAGTAATATTCAAATTGACCATCACTACAACACACAAGATGGCTGCCTCCATGTGGTCAAAGATGGCTGCCCCCATGTGGACACAAGATGGCCAGCAGGGGAGGGCAGTTGGGAGGGACCAGGCCTGCAAGGGAGAGCAGTTGGGGGTGATCAAGCCTGCAAAGGAGGGCAGTTAGGGGTGACCAGGCTGGCAGTGGAGGGAAGTTGGGAGCGACTGGGCCTGCTGGAAAGGGCAGTTGGGGGGGACCAGGCCTGCAGGGGAGGGCAGTTGGGGTTGACCAGGCTGGCAGGGGATGGTAATTAGGCGTGACCAGGTGGACAGGGGAGAGCAGTTAGGGGCAATTGAGCTGACTGGGGAACAGTTAGGCATCAATCAGGCTGGTAGGGGAGTGGTTAAGGGGTGATCAGGCTGGCAGGCAGAAGCAGTTAGGGCAATAAGGAAGGTAGGCAGGTGCGCAGTTGGGAGCCAGCAGTCCTGGATTGTGAGAGGAATGTCTTCCTGCCCGTTTCGGTCCAATCCTACTGGCAGTTGGACATCCCTCGAGGGGTCCCAAATTGGAAAGGGTGCAGGCTGGGCTGAGGGACGCCCCCCACGCCCCCGTGCACGAATTTCATGCACCAGGCCTCTAGTTGTCCTTAATAAAATTAAATAGATTGCTACAGTCGTTCATGATTAGCCATCCCAGATATTTATGAAAGCGATAGACTTGAAGGATATTTGTCCTAAGGCAGAGAGTGATGTGTTTGTCAAGTAGACAAATCCTTAATCTAAACAGATTTGTGCTGGGTGTGGTACATACCTCAGAACACATTTGACACATTTGCAAAAGTTGGGTCTCACGCTGGCCCAGATGCCAAGCAGGAAGCCCTGTCTTCATGTGTGCGTCTAAAACGCTAATAATGCTATGCATTACCCGGGGACCTCGTTAAAATGCAGATTTATATTGAGCAGATTTGGGGTAGAGCCGAGATGTTGCATTTCTACCAGGCTCCCCAGGGATGCCAGTATGCTGGTCTGCAAACAGCACTGGCAAAGCAGGACTGAGCGCCTTCTGTTCTGTTTTGGTACAGGTGCTGAATCGCTTCTCCTCGGCTCCTCCTCTCATTCCACTTCCAACCCCGCCCATCATCCCGGTTCTACCTCAGCAGTTTGTGCCTCCTACCAATGTCAGAGACTGTATCCGCCTTCGAGGTCTTCCCTATGCGGCCACCATCGAGGACATCCTGGACTTCCTGGGCGAGTTTTCCACAGATATCCGAACTCATGGAGTTCACATGGTATTGAATCACCAGGTAAGAAAGTCACTTACTCGAAAACGGATTTGCTTATTATTTTTATCATCAAAGAGTCTTTCCCCATAAAAGAGTGCAAATGTTTGTCAGTTTTATAGTTAGTCTTGCAGGGAAGATGTAACTATAAATGCGAGAGGTTTTTAGGATGAACTGCAGAAAGAATGCTGTCATCATTATGATAATATAAATTTGGGTCTGATTCTGTTATCACATACATCCACCAAATGCTCAGTAGCGTCTTGTAGTACATATCAGTCTAATACGACATTTTACTGTTGTAACTTCTGAGCTCGGCAACTCTGATGTCATCGTGTGAAAGCAATCATAGACGATACGTACCCATGAACTTGTCTGTTCAAGAGTATTTTGTATCCATAGGCTGTTTAGAAAACAAACTCAGTAAAGATTAGTATCTGTACCACCTAGAATACTAGAATAGGATGTGGTCATAATAGGCATTCAAATATATTAATGAATTATTTATTTAATAGAAACCTATCAAAATCTAACCAAATTCTATGATAGGCAAGTATATGTTCTAAGCATACTAAAAATCATTCCTGACTTAATTTTGGATTTAAATAAAATCAATCACCTTTGTTGCTGGACAATATGCCAGTATTTTGTGTTGTCATAAGCAGGACAGAATCCTCAAAACCTATAAACCCTAATTAAAGACTTTGCCACTGTTCATTAAAAGCAAAGATGCATTCATTTTTGAAAATGAGGTGTTTCTTATTTCAGTGAGGGGTGGAATATAGCTTTGTATTGGAAACACCAACGTTTTTCTAAACTGCTAGCATTCCACTTTCTCTTTTCCCGGGGAGGTTTGGTCACATTGGAAACCATAGTCCTGCCTCCCCTGGGAAGTGCAGGTCTCTGGGTGCAGGCAGTCAGAGACTCCTGGGCCCCTGCTTGCAGCTCCGCTCGGTGCCCTCTCCCGGTGCTTCCCTGGTGCGAGTCCTTTAGAAGAAAATGCCCACCATTGCCCATAAATCCCCACCAGCGGCTGGTGTGCTTTTCCTTTGAGTCCGCATTTCTAATAACCTGGGGGCTATGACTGCTTTTTAACCAATAACGGTAGACAGAATTCCCTGTCATTGACCCTCATGACCTGTCCTGATGGCCCTGGGGAGAAATGCTGCTGGATGATGGACAAGCTCTTGGCTGTCTCCAAGACGTTAGGTTTCCCTCTTGGACGGGGTGTCCCCTGGTACGGCAGCTCGTCTGGTGACTTGCACGGTGATCGTTTGCACTAAATAGTCCCGGTGAGACTGTTAAAGAAACCCACAACTGTGAAAGAATTCCTAGAAGCTGATGCTATCTTTTCTCCTCCCCTCGTAAAATGTCCAGGCTAGACGTAACTAAGGCATTCCATGCATCTGTCAGCGTGGTTCTGGACCGGAGGTTTTAGCCAGCTCTTTGTAATAGAATTATTATCAGCACCTGCTGGACCCCGATTTAAGATGGAGGTGCCTGGGCGGAGGCGAGAGAAGGGCTTCCAGGCAAGGCCGGTGTCCCCGCTGCCCCCAGCCTGGACTGGGCCTCACAACGGCCCATTTCCCCGTCTCCCTTCCCTGCCCCAGGCCACATTCCAAGCTCGGCTGCAGGGAGAAGGGAAAGGGGTGTTGCAGGTCAGTGATGGCCGGAAGAGAAAGCTCGTTCATCCAGTTTCTTCCAGGAGGATACCTAGAGCTCTAGCACGGGTTCTGTTATCAGCTTTGCTCCATCCAACGTTACGATTGGCTTTTTCAGAAGTGCAAGACCCAATACCAGCACGCAGTCCTATACTTTTTTTTTTTTAAATATATTTTATAGATTTTTTTACAGAGAGGAAGGGAAAGGGATAGAGAGTTAGAAACATCGATGAGAGAGAGACATATGATCAGTCGCCTCCTGCACGCCCCCCACTAGGGATGTGCCCGCAACCAAGGTACATGCCCTTGTCTGGAATCGAACCTGGGACCTTTCAGTCCGCAGGCCGATGCTCTATCCACTGAGCCAAACTGGTTTCGGCATACTGTAGTCCTACACTTTCAAACCACAGTCACCAGGAGACCTAATCAACCCTTTGCAAACCTGAACCTAGTAGAAACCAGGAAGGATCACTGTGTCCATGAACCCTCAAAACCGTTTCTCCCACGTTTGGCGGGCCGTGCTGGTAATTAGGGGGTGAAATGCAGGTCAGATCTCCGTACCTCCCACTGTCACCCAGATTTTGTGCCTGCAATGCTTGTGCCATGGGCGGTGGTCCCTCTGCCCGGTTCGAAAGCAGCCCTTTCCTCGTGGAAGGAGACAGTCTCCCTTTTTCTTCTCCCCCCCGCAATCTCCCCCCCCCCCGCACCCGCTCAGGGCCGCCCGTCCGGAGACGCGTTCATCCAGATGAAGTCGGCCGACCGAGCGTTCCTGGCCGCACAGAAGTGTCACAAGAAAACCATGAAGGACCGATACGTGGAAGTCTTCCAGTGTTCAGCTGAGGAGATGAACTTTGTGTTAATGGGGGGCACTTTAAATCGAAATGGCTTGTCCCCGCCGCCATGTAAGTTACCATGTAAGTTTGTCTTGGGTCTTGGCGCTCTTCTCCGCTGCGTGCTGGTAGGTGCTTCCGCTGCTCTGTGTGTGCCCGGCTCTTGGCGAGGCGGGGACATCTCTCCCATCGGAAATCGGTCGTGTCTGGGCATCCCTGAGGGACCTTGGTTGCGGACCCCCGTCATTAGAAGGCGCTGCACACGCCTCCTTTTCCAATGAGGTTCTTGCTTTGTCCCGTGATGAGTGAGCCCTTGATCTCTGAAGCTTAGTGAGCTCACCATAAGCACTGACTCTGGGAGGCAACCTGGCTGTGTAGATCTGTGAATACGCATTTAACGTAAAATAAGCATCTTTATTTTTTTTCTCCTGTGACCCATGGAGCTTTCTGGAAAAAGGGTCATTTGATGCCCATTTTGCATCTCGAAGTGATGGAGCGTTAAGTATTTTTTGGATGGGATAGCCTGGTTGAGCATGTATGTCTCTTGCTCTCCAGGATATCTGGAATGAGCAAGTTAGTAAAAAAAAAATACAAATGTGTAAATCAATGAGCCAAAGTTTCCATCCGATCGCAGGATCAGTGCTTAATTTCAAGCCGTGCTCTTGCTCCTTGGCCCCCTGGGTTTTCAAGCCGTGTGGAACCCTGTTGGAGAGGAATAAGCCCTTTAGTCTGAAGACCGAGTTCTGGTGCGTCAAGCACGTGACAACTTGGGATCTTTGGATGATTTTCACTTTGGACTGAAACATACCTGTCAGGGAGGCATGTGTAAAGCACGGAGCCCCTGGAATACAGTCCAGAGATAACCGAGAGAGTAAAAGCTGGATTGTGTGCTTCGATTCCAATAAAATGGGGAGTGTTAGAGAACATTCTAATCCAGAGGAGTATGTTAAGAAACCTCTTTCAATAAGTGTTATTCATGGCATATTCAGTGGGGCTTAATCCTTTTTTCTCCCTTGGAATTTCTAAAGGCTAATATTCCCATTTATCTGCTGCTTGCTGTTGGTGAAGAGCTAAGAGTGGATCTAATGAGCATCGAGTTTTGGAAGTTTATGATTGGGTTTAAGTAGTGATGTATATATTGTAAATATATTTTTTTATTGATTTGAGAGGAGAAGGGAGAGGGAGAGAGAAATAGAAACATCAATGATGAGAGAGAATTATTGAAGCTGCCTCTGGCATGCCTCACGCTGGGGATCAAGCCCGCAACCTGGGCATGTGTCCTTGACCAGAATCAAACCCGGGACCCTTCAGTCCACAGGCCAGTGCTCTGTGTTCCTGGTTTCTGTGTTTCTGGTTCTTTCTGAGGCAGGCAAGGTGGTTATATAGGCTGAGCCAAACCAGCTAGAGCTAAGTAGCTATCTTAAAGTAATCTGGGTCATATGTCTTCTGTCCATAAGCCACTGATTATGTCAGTAACTTTTACGATTTCTCTTAGTGATAAGCTATCGAGCGTTATGAGATAAGGGAGTTTCTCCTTCGTGTGTAACTCAATTGCTACTGGGATATTTTATTTCTCTCTTCCTGGTGCAAAACTGGTCATTACACTTTCTTCATAAGACTTTTCATTTCTTCCCTTTCTCCCACACAAGCCCTAAAATAATAAACATGTTAAATATATTTTTTAAGTAAAAATATATTTACACATCTTTACCTATTGATACTTTCCCGAAATTTTAACGAAAGTTTGGCCATTTGCCATTTTAGTGAAGTAATTCGCTTATTTTTTTTTTAGTTCAAGTCAGAATTTCAGTTTATGCTAATATTATGCCTGTTCTACTGGACTGTTCTTTTCCTGCCCACTCACCGTAGGTGATTGCCTATTTATACAACAACCAAAACACCTATTTCCCATGGTCTTAGGAACCAACACACCGCTCCTCGGTGTAGCAATGTAGTTTACTGTTGTCCTATGAAGACTTTTGCCCATACTACACCACGATTCAAGACAACATTTCATTTATTTGTAATTAGAAAGAAATATTTCACAATATATAATTACGTATTGTTTTTGTGATTAATCCCTATGCTTTAATTATGTTCAATTTGTAACAACGAAAATACATCCTGCCTATCAGATATTTACATGACAGTTCATCACAGTAGCAAAATGACAGTGATGAAGTAGCAGCGGAAATAATTTCATGTTTGGGGGTCACCACCACATGAGGAGCTGTCTTTAAAGGGTCAGGGCCTTAGGAAGGTTGAGAATCACTGTCATAAACCAAGAGTGGTTCTGTAGGTGGAGTGTGAGGATTGAGATCTGTCTGTGTGGTCCAAAGCGGGCTGCATGGGGTGGTACGAAGATTGGCTCTCTCCCTTTAAAAGACAGAGATGCCATAGCAACCTTACGGCTTGAGGGCTAAGCACACGCGTGCCTGCTGCGAACAAACATCTCAAAGGGTCTCTCTCTGCTTATGCAGGCCTGTCTCCTCCCTCCTACACATTTCCAGCTCCCGCCGCCGTCATCCCCACCGAAGCCGCCATCTACCAGCCCTCGCTGCTCCTGAACCCGCGGGCGCTGCAGCCCTCCACCGCCTACTACCCGGCGGGCACGCAGCTCTTCATGAACTACACGGCCTACTACCCCAGGTGAGGCTGCGGGCAGCGGGGACGAGGGACGGACACACAGGGACGGACACAGACGGCGCCTTTGATGGCCGCGGCCCGGGTTCACAAAAGACTATTGTCTGCCGCGGTGAAGGTCCCCGGGGAGGCAGCAGCCTCTGGTCCTCTCTGAGCAGGAAGGGCGTTGCATGACAAACCAGAATCAGTCTCGGTGGTTTGTTTGTTTCCAAAAGTATATGTTATAACAACATCTTTTAGGCTATTTTTGTATACGACTCTGCTTTTTTCTCTTCCCCATTCTTAGGACCCTGAGTGAGGGGCACTGTGATCATGGCAATAGGGTGGCAATATCTTGAGAATGAATTTAAAACAACAAACAAACAAGAAAACCCATACAGACAGCAAATATATATATATATATTTAAATATATTTTATTGATGTTTTTACAGAGAGGAAGGGAAAGGGATAGAAAGCCAGAAACATCAATGAGAGAGAGACATCGATCAGCTGCCTCCTGCATGCCCGCCACTGGGGATGTGCTTGTCACCAATGTACATATGCCCTTGACCGGAATCGAACCCGGGACCCCTCCGTCCCCAGGCCGATGCTCTATCCACTGAGCCAAATCGGTGTCGGCTTTTAGGCTGTTTTTGAATACGACTCTGCTTTTTTTTTTTCTTCCCCATTCTTAGGACCCTGAGTGAGGGGCACTGTGATCATGGCAATAGGGTGGCAATATCTTGTGAATGAATTTAAAAAAACAAGAAAACCCGTAAAGACAGCAATGATATATATATATTTTAAATATATTTTATTGATCTTTTACAGAGAGGAAGGGAGAGGGATAGAGAGTTAGAAACATCGATGAGAGAGAGACATCGATCAGCTGCCTCCTGCACGCCTCCTACTGGGGATGTGGCCGCAACCGAGGTATAAGCCCTTGACCGGAATCGAACCTGGGACCTTTCAGTCCGCAGGCCGACAAAATGACGCTCTCTCCACTGAGCCAAACCGGTTTTGGCAACAGTGATATTTTTAAGTAGCATTACTTCTTGCTATCCCTCAATAAATAAAAACAGTTCTTTGAAACTGTATACAACTTGTATTCTTTCAACCCTAAGTCTTTACTAACAAGTCCAAAATGAGACTTATTTAGAACTTTCTTAGAATCGAATTTTTGGGCTTATTTTTTTTGGATTCTAGGGAAAGTTTTTTAAAAATTATAGTTAATATACAATGTTATTCATTTCTTATGTACACCATAGTGATTAGATATTTATAAAACTTACAAAGTGATCATCTCGATATGTCTAGTACCCACTTGATATATATGAAATTACAATTTTATTGACTGTATTATAACTGCCACCATGTACTTCATGTTTTTCACCTATCCCTTCAAACCTCCTACTATCTAGTAACTATCAATTTATTCTTTGTATCTGTGAGTTTATGTGATGTTTGATCATTTATTTTGTTTTTTAGATTCCACATATAAATGAAATCATGCCATATGTGTCTTATGTTAAGTGAAGTAAGTTAGACAAAGACAAATATGGCATGATTTCAACCATCCATGCTATTATAAGTGGCAAGGTATTTTCTTTTAATGGGCAAGTACTATTTTGTTGTAAACATGTACCACAATTTTTTTACCCAGTGTCTATTGCTGGACATTTGGGTTACTTTCATATCTTAGCTCTTGTAAATAATACTTCAGTGAACCTAGGGCTGCGTATATCTTTTTGAATTAGTGTTTTCCTTTTCTTTGGATAAATATCCAGAAGTGGAATTGCTTGGGTATATGGTAGCTCTATTTTTAATATTTTGAAGAACCTCCATGCTGTTTTCCATAGTGATACCACCAACTTGTAATGCCACCAATAATTCATGAGGGTTCCTTTTTCTCAAAATTCTCATCAACACCTGCTGTTTGTTGGTTTATTGATAATAACCATTTTGATAGATGTGAGGTTATTAATCCAAAAAATTGTGCTTTTAACTTGTATTTACCTGCTGGTTAGTGATGGTGAGCATCTTTTCATACAGTTAATTAACTACCTTCTGTATGTCCTCTTGGGAGAAATGTTTGTTCAGGTCTTCTGTCCATTTTTGAAAAAATATTTTTTATTGATTTTATAGAAGAAGGGAGAGATAGAGAAACATCAAAGATGAGAGAGAATCATTGATTGGCTGCTACCTCCTGCATACTCCCCCACCCTCACTTGGGTTTGAGCCTAGAACCTGGGCATGTACCCTGATTGGGAATTGAATCATGACCTCCAGGTTCATAAGTCAATAGTCACCTAGTCACACCAGCCAAGTTGTCCCATTTTTTATTGGATTATTTGTTTTTGATGTTGAGATATATGAGTTCTTTATAAAGTTTTTTTTAATATAAATTTTGGAAAGTAACCCTGTATTAAATGTATCAGTGGTGAAAATCTTCATTCAGAAGATTGTCTTTTTCTTTTGTTGCTAGTTTGCTTCCTTATGCAAAAGCTCTTTAGTTTGATACAGTGCCAGCTTTGTTCTGTTCTCTTTCCTTAGGACCTATCCCAAAAAATATTGCTGTGTAAGATGAGGGGTGTTACAGGTTTTCCTGCATATGTTTTCTTCTAGGAGTTTTAATGGTTTCAACTATTATATTTAAATCTTTAATCATATCCAAGAACCATAAAATGACCATAACCATAAAAATGATTAAACTGCCCTCCCTTGCTGGCCATCTTGTGTCCACATGGACAGCTATCTTTGACCACATGGGGGCAGCCATCTTGTGTGTTGGAGTGATGGTCAATCTGCATATTACTCTTTTATTAGATAGGATAGTGTCCTGGTGCATGGATGGGGAGCGGCTGGTTTGCCCTGAAAGGTGTCCTGGATCAGGGTGGGGGTTCCCTTGAGGTGTGGAGCAGCCTAGGTGAGGGGCCTGGGTGGTTTGCAGGCCGGCCACGCCCCCTGTTGGCCCAAGTAAAGTCTCTGATTTCTGGGATTTATTTATCTTCTATAATTGAAACTTTGTAGCTTTCTTTGTAGTCCAGGGCCAGCCAAGTCAGTAGGAAAGCTTGGCCTCCTCCATTGCCAAGGGCAACCCAACGCCTCTGGCGGTCTTCAGCTCTGAGGCTGCTGCCATTTTTGTTGGGATTTATTTATCTTCTATAATTGAAACTGTAGCTTTGAGTGGAGGCCATGGCAGGTGGAAAGCTTGGCTTCCTTCATCACCGGGGTAACCCAAGCCTCCTGCTCTCTACCTCTCGCCTCCACCATATTTGTTGGGTTAATTTGCATACTCACTCCTGATTGGCTGGTGGGCATAGCAGAGCTACAGTCAATTTGCATGCTTCTCTTTTATTAGATAGGACTAATAATCTTTGTAATCCAAAAATCAGTTTAATATGTTGAAATAAAAAGTTACTTTCACACAAGCAATACTGCTCAGAATTTAAAAACTTACATCAGGTCTTGTTTTTTTCTTACCCAGCTCTTTAGACTAAATGTTTCGAGTGCATCTACCAATATGTGACTTTTTAAAAAAGTGCCCTGGAGCTAACACATCTGATTCCTACAGTTGCTATGTTGCATTGTATTTTTCTTTCCTCTTCATCTATAACATTTTAGTGGGAAGGAAGAACTTTGGAATCTCAGTAGCAGTGAAGCTTGTAGCCACCTTATTGAAAATATTCTTTATTTTACTGGGAAAGAAAAGAATAAGGAGATAGCCATGATAATTGTAAGCTGGTCAGCTTTTAAAAGGTTGAAAAGACGCAGAAGCACATGTAATTAATTTTTCATCATTGAGTACTGTGTCAGGCACCTCTCCCAACTCCAATCTGTCACCTTCTGTGGATTCTGTGACAATCACTTGCCGGCAATGATTACGGCAAAGATCTTTGTTTACCTTTCTTACATCATTAGAATGTTAGGAGTGGAATGCATTGTTTCACTGCATTCCTGGTGCGGTTTCCCGTGCCTACAATACATTTATTTGCAGAATATCCAGTTCCTCCATTGACTTGCTCTCTGGGTGTTAATAAAAGAAGGAATCTCTTAGAAATAATTTTCCATCACGGTGAGATGGGAAGTTCTTGAATTGAATACCCAAATGCAGGAGGCTTAATAGCTCCTGTAATTTGGGGCCCCTAATCATACGTTAATTTTTTTTCCCCTTTACTAGTTTTAAAGTTTGTAATGTCCTCATTGTTAACTCTTTAAGAGTATAAAGTATAATGATCAAAAGGATATTCCCATTTACACACTTCAAATTCTAGATGAACCACTATTATTATTAGCACATTTGTATGTGCTTCTAAATAATGTGACATACACCTGTACCGCCTATCTGTTTTGTTATATATAAACTTTCCAATATGTCATGGAGTTCTTCGTATTTATCTCATTCTTCTAATTTCCACATGATGTTAATATAATCGTAATTTAACAATTTCTTTATTTTTAGACATCTAATTTTATTTCCTTTACTAAATTAAAGTTCCTGTTGATCTTTAAGTACTTATATTTCTGTAGGACAATTTAATGATAATTTATAAAATAAAGATAATTTGTAGAAATGATATAACCTTCCTTTCCTTTTCCCCTACCTTCCAAAAACACAAATAGAAAATAAAATAAATAAAAAATATTAAAAAAGAAAAAGAAAATAACCTTATTTTGCATCTTCTGTCCTATCTAAGCATATCCTTCATGTATCTTAGATTATATTAAAGTAGGCCCAATGGAAGAACTGACATTTGTATTTGAATTTTGCTTAATAATATAGGCTGACGTTTGATTTTCCTTGTTAGAGGCCCGGTGCATGAAATTCGTGCATGGGGGAGGGTGTGTCCCTCCAGCCTGCACCCTCTCCTGAGTGGGACCCCTTGAGGATGTCCGACTGCTTGTTTAGGAGCGGGCCTAAACGGGCAGTGAGACATCCCTCAAGGGGTCCCACACTGGAGAAGGGTGCAGGCTGGGCTGAGGGACACACCCTCTCCCATGCACAAATCCAGGACTGCTGGCTCCCAACTGCTCACCTGCCTGCCTGCCTAATTGCCCCTAACCGCTCCTGCCTGCCAGCCTGATCACCCCCTAAGCAGTCCTCTGCCTTCCTGATCAACGCCTAACTGCCCTCCTCAGCCAGCCTGGTTGCCCCTAACTGCCTCACTCCTGCATACAGAGTCACCCCCAACTGCCCTCCCCTGTAGGCCTGGTCCCCTCAACTGCCTTCCCCTATAGGCCTGAGTCCCCCCTGCCTCCCCAACTATCTTCCTTTGCAGGTCTGGTCCCTCCCAACTGCCCTCCACTCTTGGCCTGGTCACCCCCAACTGCTCTTTTCTGCCGGCCCAGTCACCCCTAACTACCCTCCCCTGCAGGTCTGGGTCCCTCCCCCCACAGTTGTCCTGTCTTGCAGGCCTGGTCATCCTCAACTGCCCTCCCCTGCAGGCCATTTTATCCACATGGGGGCAGCCATCTTATGTGTTGGAGTGATGGTCAATTTGCATATTACTCTTTTATTAGATAGGATGAGTTAAGTAGTTCCTTAAACTACCTCTTTTTAAAAATTTTGTCACTGAAAGCAAAATGTTATTTTAGCAAACATTTTTCATTTACATGCAAAATAATCAATAAATTATCTCTGGAAACATAGACAATAAATACTGGTAACCAAGTAGCTGTAACAGGTTGCTTCTACAGAGTGGTTCAGATTTGTTGGGGTTAAGAGTATGATGGAGTCATAATTGTACCTTCCATATTGTACAAAATTCCTATTCTAAAAAGACAAAACTGTATTATTTATTTATTTTTTAAAAATATATTTTAATGATTTTTTACAGAGAGGAAGGGAGAGGGATAGAGTCAGAAACATCAATGAGAGAGAGACATCGATCAGCTGCCTCTTGCACGCCCCCCACTGGGGATATGCCCAAAACCAAGGTACATGCCCTCCCTTGACCGGAATCGAACCTGGGACCTTTCAGTCCACAGGCCAATGCTCTATCCACTGAGCCAAACCGGTTTCGGCAAAACTGTATTTTTTAAATGACGACATTTTTTTCAAAAGTAACTTGTGAATAGACATTGTCCTCTGCTGCTTTGTAAGAAGCACAAATTCCCATGTATCACAGTGTGTTTTGCTTGTTTCCTTCATTCTATTATTTAGTATTATATAACTTTTTTTAAAAATATATATTTTATTGATTTTTTACTAAGAGGAAGGGAGAGAGATAGAAAGTCAGAAACATCAATGAGAGACATCGATCAGCCGCCTCCTGCACGCCCCACAGTGGAGTTGTGCCCACAAGCAAGGTACATGCCCCCAACCGGAATCGAACCCGGGACCTTTCAGTCCGCAGGCCGACGCTCTATCCACTGAGCCAAACTGGCCTCGGCTATATTACTTTTTAAAATGCATTTTTTAAAATCTTGTAAGAGGATCAGTTGTGTTATGATTTTGTGCTTTCAGTCAAACAGCAAGATAACTTTAAAATAATATCCAGTGTAGGATTCAGTTTTCAAATCAAACATGGGGCTTGCCCCAGCCTGGTGGCTCAGTTGGTTGGAGTGTTGGCCCTGACAAAAAGGGGTTACTGGTTCGATCCCCTGTCAGAAGGCACACAAGAGCACAGGATCCATATTTCTCTCTCTCTCTCTTTCTCTCTCTCTCTCGCCCCCCCTTCCTCTCTCTAAAGTGAGTAAAAACATCCTCAGGTGAGGAATTTTTTTTTTTTAAATGGGGCTTTTTCCTTGTTGTGAGGCAGTTAGGGGCAACCAGACTGCCTGGGGAGGGCACTTAGGGGTGACCAGGCAGGCAGGGAAGCAGTTAGGCATTGATCAGGAAGGCAGAGGACTGCTTAGGGGGTGATCAGGCTGGCAGGCAGAAGCTTGTCACTGTATTATATACTTGAAACATAACTGTAGTGGTGTAATATTTTATACTCTTAAACATGGTTGGATTAAATTTAAGTTTAGTTACCAAACTATTTTGACAGCACATAAATTAGCTTACTAGGTGAAATAGATTCTTGGAAGATGTCTTTATGCATTCTAAAATGGTTTCATAGCCATTGGTTATTTAACTTTTCTTTGAAAGGCCAGATACACGTGCATAAAGAGGTTTATCCAGTCATGGTGCCACCTAAGGATGTTACAGTAAGAAGTGCCAGTGATGGATTGCATATAGAAAGGTGGTTCCACGAGTTATCAGAGAACTGAAAATTTCCTCACACCTGCTAGTAGCCATCATAACCTCATTGCAAATAGTTGTCGTGGCATTACAGTTGTCTACAGTAGGGGTGGGAACATCTGGCCTGCGGGCCATATAAGGTGCAGGAAATCATTTGGCCCTGCTCTGCCATGGCATTAGGGGTAAGTTAGTTAAAGGTTTGACCATATATAGTAGGCCAGTTTTTGTTTTTGTTTTTAAAAATATATTTTATTGATTTTTTTTTTTTTACAGAGAGGAAAGGAGAGGGATAGAGAGCTAGAAACATCGATGAGAGAGAAACATCGATCAGCTGCCTCCTGAAAACCCCCTACTGGAGATGTGCCTGCAACCAAGTTACATGCCCTTAACCAGAATTGAACCCAGGACCTTTCAGCCCAAAGTCCGACGCTCTATCCTCTGAGCCAAACCGGTTTCGGCAGCAGGCCAGTTTTTAAGGTGATCCTGCTGTGTATGGCCCTCAGATGATGTTGTACATATCCAAATGGCCCTTGGCAGAAAAAAGGTTCCCCACCCCTGATAATAGTATTCAGCACAATAACCACCTACACAGGTTTATAGCATAGGAGCTGTGTGGGAGTGGAATGTTACCCCAAAATATGTCTTTGGCATGAGGATTATTTGAGGCTGATTAGGAAACAGCACACAAGCTTTGCCCATGAGGTGTATCCTAGGCGTGATTATTGCTAATTTTTTTTGTTTTTTAAGAAAAAGTAAAAGCAATAGCACTCAGGGAGATGCTCTGAAAACCAAGTTGGAGTTCCTCTTTGTAAAAGATATTTACGGTTGTTAGGAAAATCCCTGTTAGTAAGAATATTCCCTTCCTGCGAAGAAGGGAATGATTTTTGTCACAAGAAACTCTTGGTTGCCCTAACCGGTTTTGCTCAATGGTTAGCGCGTTGGCCTGTGGACAAAAGGTCCCAGGTTCGATTCCAGTCAAGGGCATGTCCCTTGGTTGTGGGCACATCCCCAGTGGGAGGTATGTAGGAGGCAGCTGATCTATGTTTCTCATCAGATGTTTCCAACTCTATCCCTCTCCCTTTCTGTAAAAAAATCAATAAAATATATTATAAAAAAATAAAAGAAAGAAACTCTTGGTTAAACAATGTTAAATCTGCAGAACAACCTTAACCTTGTTTACTTTGTTTTTCCTGGTAACCTATCCCCTTCCCTCCGCAACCATCCCCCGCCACCCCCCTAATGTGGAACTTAGGGTGATGGCTTTAGCCATTCTGAAGAGTTACTCAGATCTCCTAAATCTCTCCCATGCTTAGAGAAAGTATACGTGTCATTAAGCTTTTGTCTTCTCCTGCTAATATGTCTTTTTTTAATATGTTTTTATTGATTTCAGAGAGGGGGAGAGAGACAGAAACATCAATAATGAGTGAGAATCCTTGATCAGTTGCCTCCTACACACTCCCTACTCGGGACTGAGCCCATAATCCAGGCACGTAGCCTGTCCTGGAATTGAACTGTGACCTGGTTCATAGGACGATGCTCAACCACTGAGCCACACCAGCTGGGCTAATCTATCTTTTAATATAGCCAAGAACTCACCAGCTGGGCTAATCTATCTTTTAATATAGCCAAGAGTAGAAGAGAATTATTTTTCCTCCTTTAGAAAGCAGTAAGCTGTACCATACAGTCGCGTGGTGCAATGGGATATACCATCTAATTCTGTGTAAGTGCACTCCCTCAATGATGTTTACACAATGACGAAATTACTAAGGATTCATTGCTCAAGAGTTAAGCAGCACCTGACCGAATATAACCTTTCAAAAGAGCTCAGCAATCCAGGATCCAGATAATCAGTCCCTGAGCAGTCAGGGAATTAAATTTCCAAAGAGCACTGAGAAGTTAACCTTGCTGCAATGGTTGATTTTAGATGGAAATTTAAAGTGAGTTCAAAAATGTCCTATATAACACCCAGCCAGTGTAGCTCAGTGGTTGAGCATCTTATCTGTGAATCAGGAGATCACAACTCAATTCCAGTCAGTTGGGCACATACCTGGGTTGCGGGCTTGATCCCCAGTGGGGGATGTACAGGAGTTAGCCAATCAGTATTCGTTCTTATTGATGTTTCCATCTCTCCTCCTTTCCTATCTGGAGAAAAAAATTAAAATAAAATTTTTTTTTAAATTTTCTATATAAAAAGTCATTTTCCAAATAAAAGGTCTTTATAACACTCGGGGATTTAACGAATGTTAATCCAAAAGGATCTGTGTAGTAATTTCGTAAGGCCGTGGAAACCAGGTGTCTTTCTGCAGGACTTTTTGTGTTTCCTAAGCTAATGTGTATGCACATCCAGAGGGAGAATTTCGTTCTCTATTCTTTTCACTGAACCTATTTCTTTACCTGGTAGATAATGCTGTGATCCTCTCTAGACAAATATGGCAGGTCCTCAAATGATGAATATTGTCATTCTATGACTTTACATTTTAGAATGCCACCTGATAACATCAGTGTCACCAATGTTTAGTAATTTGTCATCCTGTATAATAAAAGGGTAATATGCAAATAGACCAAACAGAACAGCCAATCAAAGTGTAATATGCTAATGATATGCTAAGGCTGCTTAACTGCTCGCTATGACGTGCACTGACCACCAGAGTTAATGCTCTGACCTGTAGGTTAGCTTGCTGCTGGGGTCCAGCTGACAGGGACTGAGTGAGATGGGCTGGACACGCCTGGAGCCCTCCCTCAGCCCTTCCCCACCCCAATCAAGCACTGGTGAGGTCCCTCAGCCTGGCCTGTACCCTCTTGCAATCTGGGACCCCTTGCGGGATGTCAGAGAGCGGGTTTCAGCGCAGTCCACAGGCCATTCCCCTTGGCTGGGCGCCAGATGCAAGGCTCATGTCTGGCAAGTGCTGCTGTGGCAGCGTGAGTTTTTCCTGATTGGCAGCCTCTCCTAATCGGGACTGATTGGGCACAAGCCCTTGGCCAGCATTGGTGGGGTCAGGATGAGTGGGAGTGGCAGGTAGGACCTGCAGGCAGTGTTGGACTGGGGGTTTCAGCCTGATCCCTGCAGGCCACCCAGAGGGACCCCACCAGTGCACGAATTTGTGCACCAGGCCTCTACTATTAAGTAAATGAATAAAGGGCATGTGACAATTGTGTTCACTAGAGTGTATGTGAGTGTCATGGCATCCTGGCCCCCAATATCTTCATTCATGTTCTACACAGAATTTTGAATGACTTATTAGGGTACATTGACCATCATGAAATTAAATGATATAAATTAGTATCTGGGAAAATGTAGGATAGGAAGCATGTTTGAGTGGTCTCACAACAGAATCTCAAGCAACTAAATTAGAATTGCAAAACTCAAAACTTCAAAGGAAAGGAGGTCAGACTCTGAGGGAAACAGTTTTTCTCTACATAGGGTTTTAATTTTTTTTTCTTTTTTTTTTCTTTTTTTTACCTAAATGTGTAAAAAGGACATGGAGTACTGCAGTGGAGGAAATCTGGAAAAACTTTATCATACATGCACTTGTGTGTTAAATTCAGCGATTTCTTTCTTTTTTTAAAATACATTTTATTGATTTTTTACAGAGAGGAAGGGAGAGAGAAAGTCAGAAACATCGATGAGAGAGACATCGATCAGCCGCCTCCTGCACACCCCACTGTGGAGATGTGCCTGCAAGCAAGGTATGTGCTCCCAGCCGGAATCCAACCTGGGATCCTTCAGTCCGCAGGCTGACGCTCTATCCACTGAGCCAACCGGTCTCGGCAAATTCAGGGATTTCTTAACGTGTAGCTTGTGAAGGAGCGTCAGCCATGGTCATGTTGGTACAGGAACAGGTGCTTGGAACGTACCCCTTTGGTAAAGCCCCTCTCCTGCTGTTTTTCTTTCACTTCATTTCCTCTCACCCCCACTCAGTTCTTTGTTCAGGCAGCTCAACCAGGTTTTCCACCAGCTCAAGTGCAGTCCCCTTGTTAATTGACATGATGCGGTAGGATCTTCCAGCACTCTAGACCTTTGAATTCATTGCCCTATTGACTTGTGGCAGTTACATTATTGACCCTGTGCACAAGAGACCCTGATCGATATTGACTAGCAATTGAGCATAAAGATTAGGGTGAGCTTCTGATATAGCCTGGCTTTGATGGACAACTCTTTATCTTATTTTATTTTATTTTTATTGATTTCAGAGAGAGGAAGGGAGAAGGGGAGAGAGACTTTCAGTGATGGGAGAGAATCATTGTTCAGTTGCCTCCTGCACGCCACCCACTGGGTATCGAGCTTGCAACCCAGGCATGTGCCCTGACTGGGAATCGAACCGCGACCTCCTGGTTTATAGGTGGACACTCAACCACGGAGCCACGCTGGCCAAAAACAAACAAAAAAAGATATTTTTTGATTCAGTGTTTGGTAAAATTCACCTGTGAAGAGTGTCTCCCAGGTGACTGGTAGGTATACAAGTTGAGGATCACGGCATTAGACACTGAAGTGGTTAAAGGCAGCTTAGCTTGATGGCCAGTAATATTTTAGGCTCTCCCATACTTTTTTCTTTAAAAAAAAAATTTTTTTTTTGTATTAATGTATTACATGTATACATATCTTCCCATTGCTCCCTCTCCCCACTCCCATGCATAGCCTAACCCCCCAATGTCTTGTCCATATTTTCAAAATAGTAAAATAGAATGATGGTTATGGAAGTAGCAAAAGTGAAATAACAAATTACTGCATTGTATGGTTGATGGAATAACTTGGTCTGTTTAATCATTGATTCTGCAGAACAATTCTGTGAAACTTGAAAGGTGCTATCATCCCCTTTTACCAATTGATGTTAAAAGAGATTAAGTGACTTGCTCAGGGCTACTGTGCCAATAAATAAAAAAAATTGAGTCTGGAGCTAGACGCACATCTGATAGCATTCCTATTAATCATCAGCTAGGATCCTGTGGGCTACAGAATCTCCAACGACTTTTAGTTCCTTTCATTTTTGTGTTTGCTTGTTTTTGAAATGGGATACGTAATCACCTCCTTAGAAAGATTTATAAAAGTTAGTCACCTAAAACTGTGGGTCTCGATTGCTCTTTAAGCTAATAACTTGTTTAAAAAATTTCTCAATATTTTCAATTAACGGGTTTCTGGCCACCGATTGTGGTGGAAAACGGATTGGGTGGTGAATAGGATGAAGCTTGTTTTATGATGTATTAGTTCCTTAAGTTGGCATCTAAAGAACTAGGTATTCACTTGGTTTGTGCTCCTTGGGGGTGATGGCTGGGTGTACCAAGAGGGACCGGTGCATCAGTTCATGGTGATTGACTTTCATTTGCTGGGAATCTTTTCCAACTTACCGCCACCTCCTCCTCCTCCTGCTTTTTAGTCAAGTTGGAAGGGATGTCTCGGAGGTGCTTTAGCATTTTGTATTCTCGTGCTCTCTTACTGTGCTGTACCTTTGCTGGTGTGTACGGGGAAAATCACAAGTGCTTTCTTTTGGTGTCGGTGGCTGTGGCTCCTGTTAGTCCTTCGTATTCCTGGTGACCAGCCGGTTAATCATCAATGAGCTGGGCTGTGGACCTGGTGCTTTGTGGTTGAGTGACCTCAAAGGCTTACCTCTCTCCTTCCTGTCCCTTTAAGAATCCCAGCGAGAACTGGATCTTTGAGGAGAACCCCTGCACTGAACTCCGCATGAACCCTTAATACCTGTTAACTTGAGGCTTTTCTGGAAACAGGATGGTGTTCTCACCTGGCTTGGGGGAGAGACCTCGGGTGATGCTGAGATCCCCCGGAGAGAGTCGGTTAGCTTAAGGGACAAATGTGTTTAGAGTGAATTTTTTCGACGTTGTCTGTTCCTATTGGTTCACTGTTACTTTCTCTTCCTTTAGCCCCCCAGGTTCGCCCAATAATCTTGGCTACTTCCCTACAGCTGCTAATCTTAGCGGCGTCCCACCTCAGCCTGGCACGGTGGTCAGAATGCAGGGCCTGGCCTACAATACTGGAGTTAAGGAAATTCTTAACTTCTTCCAAGGTTACCAGGTCAGTAGCTTGAAGAAGCACACGATTCAGTGCCCTTACGACTTAAGTTGATGTGCCTGAAGGATGCAGCCAGGAAAGAAAGCGATTCTCTGCCATTTATGTGTGTGCAAGTGCTACTGGATTGCTTGTGGAGGCAAAATAAAAATACAGTGGTCCCTCGAGATACGAGTTTAATTCGTTCCATAACCTTGAGGCGTGGGAAACTATGAGACACTCGAGTCTGGTAAACTGGTGGGTCTTGTGCAGCCGGCCGATCCGCGCGATGACTCCTATCTCAAATGTTGCTCGCATTTCAAAGCAAAAATCGCTCGCTCGACGGCTCGCATCTCAAAAATCTCGTCTGTTAGGGCACTCGTATCTCGAGGTACCACTGTAAACCCAAGTCGGTCAGTGAATCAGTCGATCATTTGCTCTTTGCATGATCTAACTTCAAGCTCCTCCCTTTGACAAGATATCAGGGCTTTTCCACGCTGTGTTAATTACTTCTGTTTAATCGGTTGGTGCGCTTTTTGGCACATAAGCAGTGTGGGTCTTTGCATCTAGAATAGGACTGTCTAAACTTTAGGCCCTAAAGAGTTTTCCTTGAAGTCAAATTGTTTTTTTGTGTTTTTTTTTAATCTTCACCTGAGGATATGTCTATTGTTTATTTGTTCAATTCTTTGTTTGTGTTTATTGGAGAGAGAGAGAGAGGAGAGAGAGAATCGTGAATCTGTTGCCTCCTTCTGGGGATTGAACCTGTAACCTTTTGGTTTTTCAGGAAGACACTATAACCAGCTGAGCCACCTGGCAGGGCCAAAGTCAAATTCTTGACTAACAAAAAGTACTTAAACGTGGTGTTGACATTGAATATTTTCAAAGTTATCAATGTAATGATCCGCAGTTAATTCTTGTGAAACTGCTATTGCTCTTGTCACTCTTACCACTGCCTATGTCCATCAACTGTTTTCTGACTTCAGCTAAAGAGCGAGCTTTTTCTTGTTGAGATCTCTTTAACAGTGAGCCAAACCCCCTCATTGCCATCTCATCTGGGCAGACACCTTTCTTTAAATCACAGAATACCTAGAACTAGACTCTTCTTTCTTGCAATAGTCAAAAATCACTATCAGGCAGCCTTTTAATGCATTAACAGCAAAAATGATCTTTCTTCTTGAAGCTGACCTTTGCTTCCGTCTTTAGAGTTGGGAAGCAGTTATAGGCATAATTGTCAAATCCAAAATAGCCCCTTAGCCATTTAGAGTATGGCATTTTAAGGGTGCCTACAGAGGCTATCAGAATCGATTTACAAGCTTGGTGTCCATGAATCATGGAAGATTGTAGAGCTCAACTAAAATTTGTGAGTTTTCTTTCAGATAGCAGAAGATACTTTGCTTTTTCCCTGAGCAATTAAGCTGCCTAACAGAACAAGCCCTTGCAGAGATGACTCAATAGTTGAGCTTCATCCTGTAACAACCTCTGAACCAGGAGGTCAGGGATCAATCCCCTGTAGGAAGGCTTGCAGGAGGCAGCCGATCAATGATTCTCTGTCATCACTGATGTTCCTCTCTCTCTCCCTCTCCCTCTCCCTCTCTCCATATCTCTCTCTCTCTCTCTCTCTCTCTCTCTCTCCCTTTCCCTTTCCCTCCCTCTCTTCCTCCCCCTTCCTCTCTAAAATCAATAAAAATATCTATATTTTTCAAAGTTACTTTCTAAATTTCATAGCTGATTCATTAGGTTGTGAAAAGAATAGTGAATTTTATCACAGATTATGAAAAATTGCTTAGCCCTGGCTGGTGGTTCTCAGTGGTTTTAGAGCTTCAAAAAGGTCTTGGGATCAGTTCCCAGTGAAGGGCAAGTACCTGGGTTGCAGGTTTGTTCCCAGACCTCAAAGCAAGGTGCATGCGGGAGGCTACAATCCGTGTGTCTTTCTCTCTTTCTCTTTTCCCATCCCCTTCCATTCCATCTAAAAACAATGGAAAATCCTTAGATAAAAATTAAAAAAAAAATTTTTTTTGCTTAATCTCATGGAGTAAACATTTGAGTTTTGTATTTTCCCCCATTGCTTTTCAATTCTAGAAAGTACCAAGCAAAGTTTTAGTTTTTAGTGGTCAGCTGAATTATTTTGTTATTTTGACTGATCAACTTTTATATTCACACTGAATAGAATTAAGCAATTGTACACATACGTCGGTTATGAGATTAAGCAAAATTGCTGCTGTTATGAAGAGTGCTCTGGCTGGCTTCTGTGGGTATTTATTCTACCACAAATAAGTAATAACAATCATTTCCAGATTTGTTGCTAAAATATTGGTGGGCTTCTGAGTTGTGATAAGATAACTTCAGTCTGCAGCAGTTTGTCATCAAGATTGGGCTAGAGTTATCTGATATCAAAAGCAGAAAGGTTGTGCAAAATGATTTCATCCCTAGGCATTTGGCCTTCATTTCTGAAGTGCCTGGAATGTATGACCTGGCCCAATGAATTAGGAGTATGCAGGGACCTTGATTTTTCAAGTCAGTGTATCAAATTATTGCAATGTCTTCCTTCAGTAATTTGAGCTGCAAGATTCCTACAATGCATCATTTAAAATCTTTTCTATCTAACCTAAGTTCTTATCACTCTCACATAAAAGCTCATATTTTCTACTTTCTCTTAGACTTCATCATTTTTTTAAATAAATTATTTTTATCTCAATTATATTAAGAACAGAAAATAACAGCCATGCTTTTCAGCAGCTGTGAAGCTTGGGAGATCGGGCCGGGCTGAGGACACAGGATCTCATTGTCCTCTCAGCGATTCCCTCCTCCTCTGCAGGCTCTCCATAAAAGAGATTGATCCTAAGAAAGAAAGAAAATCACACCACTAGCTGTGGCATTCCAGATTCTTTAGATACCATTTTGTCACAAGACCAATCAATCAGAGGATGATTTTTTTTTTAAATCTCTATTTACATTGTATTTATTGCTGGTTGCTGATTTAATAGTTATTCATTTGATATCTGGTTATTTAGCATTTATTTTATGTAATTATATAATTTACTTCTATTAAGCAAATACTTGATAATAATTGGTTGAGAGAATAAAATCTCTCCAGAGTTTGATTCTGGTTTTAAAAAAAGCATATATCTTGCCCAGCCGGTGTGGCTCAGTGGTTGAGTTGTCAACCCATGAACCAAGAGGTCTCTGGTTTGATTCCCAGCCAGGGCACATTCTGGGTTTCAGTTGTGGGCTCAATCCCCAGTGGGAGCTGTGCAGGAGGCAGCTGATCAATGATTTTCTCATTGATGTTTCTATCTCGCTCCCTTCCTCTCTCTCTAAAATCAGTAAAAATATATTTTTGAGCCCTGTCCTTTGTGACTCAGTGGATAAGAGTGCTGGCCTGGAGACTGAAGGGGTCCCAGGTTCAATTCCGGCCCAGGGCATGTACCCAGGTTGTGGGCTTGATCCCCAGTAGGGGATGTGCAGGAGGCAGCCGATCAATGATTCTCATCATTAATATTTCTCCCCCTCTTCCTTCCTCTCTGAAATCAATAAAAATATGTTTAAATTATATGTTTTTGAAAATATGTATATCTTGATATAATAATGACATTCTCTATACATAGGTTATTTTTAAATACAGTTTTTGGAATTATGTTTCCCCCACTCAGCAAAATTCCTTCTATAAAACTACTCTAACTTAAGTTTTCCATACTTCATTAAGGGTGAGGGTGGGGGTGTAAGGCTGGAAAGGGCAGGATTTCCATGAAAGGGAGAATTCTTTTTTTTTTTTTTTAATATATTTTATTGATTTTTTTACAGAGAGAAAGGGAGAGGGATAGAGAGTTAGAAACATCGATGAGAGAGAGACATCAATCAGCCGCCTCCTGCACGCCCCCTACTGGGATGTGCCCTCAATCAAGGATACATGCCCTTGCCCAGAATAGAACCTGGGGACCTTTCAGTCCTCAGACTGATGCTCTATCCACTGAGCCAAACCGGTTTCGGCAAAAGGGGGAATTCTGAGGCCCCAGCAAGTTGCAGGGCATGGGTTCTGCTAGGGAACCTGAGTCTTACAAAGTTAAAGTTACCTGAGTTAGGCCCATTTTGAGGAATGAGATTAACAGAATGAGGACTGCATTTATGAAGATAAACCGCCAGAAAAACATTGGATGATGAGAATGTCATTCTGGTAATGAAAACAAGCCTGTATTTCTATTTCAGTTGATGGGTCTGTTATTCTGAATGGACTCTTGAGAATCCTGATATCGATTCCTTTTAAGTTTTTCATTTGCTCTTTGCATGATCTTTCACTGTCGATCATTTTGCATTTTCAGCAAGTGCTAGACTTTATGCATGATCTCTTTGTGCTTTCGCTGCTGAGATTTTTACTTGCTGTCTCGCTGAGAGATTAGAGCAGGATTGCAAATACATCGAATGCTATTTAAAGTTGACAGGGTTGTTAGGTCATATTTGGCTTATTTTAGAATGCCTTGCAAATAGCTGGTGCTCAAATATTTGCTATCTAGCCATACCGGTGGTATCATGGAAACTGTACTAACAAGCAGGCACTGAAGTATTGGGTGATGTTTACTGTGGGATGGAGGAGGAGGAGGAGGAGGTGGTGGTGGATGGTGATGGGTGTTTAATCCTTGTGTTCAATCAAACTTCCCTCCCAGAAGGGATTTTTAAGGTATTCAGTCATGTTTAAGTAACAAATGCAGACTTAGGATTAACGGTTATTGTATATGGCTTGCACCAGTTTTAACTTGTTTTCTGTCGTCTGAATGCCCAATAGTTCGGTTGGTGGAGCTATTCGGTTGAAATACTAACCATTCGTAGAGACAGATTGTCCATCTTTTGATGCTGTTTGTTTTAACTTGCATTTTAGTATGCAACCGAGGATGGACTTGTACACACAAATGACCAGGCCAGGACTCTACCCAAAGAATGGGTTTGTATTTAAGGGTCCCAGCAGTTAGACCACCCTCAGAAAAGAAGGTAAGGCTCTGTGATATGAAAGGTAAAAACTGTAAAGGGCTAAGCAAATAGAGGTCAAGAATCAGACTGTGTTTTCTTAGGAATCAGGTGAGAAGCTTCCTCTTTTCCCTAGTGTGATGTAAGGGTCAGAAACACGGTCAGGGATGGAGACTACTACAGTTAAGATTGTCATCTCGGTAGGTAGTATCTAAGCAACGTTTATGGATAACAGTATGTTACCTGGGATAAGGGGAAACCTTCCCATTTGGAAATTCTCTTGCTCTATCTCATGTGGACTATTGATTAGGATTTGCTATTCTGGATATTTCGTATAAATGGAATTATATGTGACCTTTTTGTACCTGGCTTCTTTCACGTCCCATGTTTTTGAGGTTCATCTATGTTGTAGCATGTATCATTACTTTATTTCTTTTGTGGCTGAATAATACTTCATTGTACAGATAAAACACATTTTGTTAATGCATTTATTCACTGAGGGACATTTGTGCTGTTTCCATTTTCTGGCTGTTGTGAATACTGGCACTGATGCTAGCGTTTATGTACATATATGTCATTATTCGTTTTTCATTTTGGGACTTGTGTCTAGGAGTGTAATCATTGAGTCGTTATACTAAGTTAGGTATACTTTTCCCCCAGTTTCCTTTTTTAAAAATTGTGGTAAAATATACATAACATAAAATTAACCATTTTTCAAGTTTACAGTTCTGTGGCATTTAAGCACATCTCACATTGTTGTGTCAACATCGCTACTATCTAACCCCTAACTCTTTTCTATTCTCCAACTCCGTTTACATTAAATAATAAATTCCCATTTCTCTTCTCCAGCCCCTGGCTTCTCCCATTCTTCTTTCTATTTTAATGGTATTTGACTGTTTTGGTTACTTCGTAAGTGGAATGACACAATATCTGTCCTTTCATAACTCGTTTTCCACTTAGCATAATATTTTAAGGTTCATCGGGGTGTAATTTAAATGTGATTTATTCCAAAATGATTGCAAGGTTTTTGTTGAATATCTTTTTCCTTTTCTAAAACTAAATCTGGAGGGAAGCAACCCTGATAAGGTTTTTGGAAATTAATTGGCTTGGGTTTTTTGTGTTTGTTTTTCTATTAAAGGATAGCCTTTTCTTGAAGGATGATGCATTCTGGGTGAGGCTCCTGAAGAGGTGGAGCTGTAGGAATATGCTCAGGCATTGGTGTGGTTTATTTCCTTTTTATCATGAGGTTTGCTGGAATTGGCTTGCTGACATGTTGTTTTCAAATTTTGTGAACATTTTCATGGTTGAGGACTCTGTGGGCTTCAACCATTGGATTCTAAATTGAAATTGGTGTTGCCAATAAAATGACCTTGAGAAATTAAAATTGGGGACTTATCTCTCCTTTGGAAGTTGTAGAGTCTCCAGTTCTGAGTTGGGAGTGATGGGTTCTCTACCATTTTCAGTGAGGTTTCCGAATGCTTAGCAGTGGGACTCTGGAGGATTTTCCCGTGTCGTTCATAGGGGTAGGAAGCCATTAGTCTAGCCTGTTGATACTCATTTTGGTTCAGACTTTGTCTTTCCAAATGTTCTTTATTCAAGCCCTTAATGCTGTCTATGAATTTGGTAAGCTTACTGTCTGTTGTAAAATGAGTATATTGAATAAGAAATGATTATAAAAGGAACTTTTCGATAATACACTAGAAATGTTCTAAATTGACTTGGTTTATAGGAGGATACTCTCACCAACTGACCGACCCCAGCCACACAGTGCTTTTATTTATTTTTTTATTTTTTAATATTTTATTGATTTTTCACAGAGAGGAAGGGAGAGGGATAGAGAACCAGAAACATCTATGAGAGAGAGACATCGATCAGCTGCCTCCTACACGCCCCCCACTGGGGATGTGCCCACAACCAAGGTACATGCCCTTGACCGGAATCGAACCCGGGACCCTGCCCTTCAATCCGCAGGCCAACGCTCTATCCACTGAGCCAAACCGGTCTTGGCCAGGGCTTTTATTTTAAAGTTTTTGTGTGGTGTATAACCAAAATAGCAGAGTGGAACCAATACTGTTTTCGGATTCTGAATCTGCCAATTATTCAGCATCTATAGGATGAATTGCTCGGTGCCTCAATTTTCTCATCTGTGAAATAGGGAAAACATGGTAGTCCAATAGGGTAGTTGTTTGGGTGAAATAACCCAACTAAAGGTTCCTAATCAAAGACTACATGCTAGTCTTTGGCATGTAGACCTCATGTTTGCTGTAGTGGCATGCCTCTGCTTCTTATTGATTCAATTATTTTTGTTTGAAATGAATGGCTTTATTTCTTTTAATAATGATATTAATGTCTAAAATTAATGCCATCATAACTTGGGGTCCCAGGCTAAGGAATGAATAGAATAGTCTCTCCACAAAGGAGATGAGTCAAGTAGGGAGACGGAAACATAACAGTATTCTATGTGTGGTAATACAAAGGGTAGGTGATTGTTGGAATGCAAATGATCACATAACCTTCATTTGCCTCTGCTGCACTCCCCAAGAATTTGCTTTATAAATGCCAACTATGCCCCAAGAATTTGCTTTATAAACGCCAACTATGTGAACTCCCTTAAGGCTTTTTTTTAGAGCTTCTAAAATGGGAAATTATTACGTTTTTATGGCTGCTAAGAATTTAAGGTTTTAGAGACTCTAATATTTCTTTTTCTTCATTTTTTCCACCCCCCCCCCACCC
>JAAGEH010000297.1:19305471-19410277 GCA_011751065.1 Lasiurus cinereus | reverse complement strand
CCCCCCCCCCCCCCCCCCCCCAGTGTTTGAAAGATGTCTGGTGATCCTGAAACCATCGGACACCTCATCAACTTCAAGCCACTTCAGGGGAAGTCTGTCTACACTCAGGCTGCAGTATTTTCAGCAAACATGATTGGACAGTGGGCCTCTGCCCGGTCTTTTTGGTGGAGTGGAACATTTGAGCCAGTGAAGCCAAATCCTTCTAGAAGCAGAATGCCTGGCTCCTTGCTGATTGCATTTAAAAATGTGAAACGGAAATCGATGTCTCCATTACTTCCAGCCAATGTGGCAGCATAGGTGTTCCTTAAGTTTTATGTCTTGGGGAGGAGAAACACTCCACTTACATGTCTACTATCTCCACCAAACACTCTGTTATGGAAACTTCATTTCTGTGTGTTCCCACCCTTCTCTCCTTCTCCCTGCTTGCTACACAATTATGTCCTCTTACTAAGTAATTCAAGAAAAAGGTCTTGGAATACTCAAATCACAAACTTAGAAATAAAACGAGTATTTCCTTAGTTTCGTGGCCATCATGACATCTAGTTAAAAAAAAAAAACACAATGAAAATATTTTGAAAATACCTTGGGAAAAATCAGAGATGGCACACACCCACCACAAAAACATACATCGTTCAAAAGTTGGGTCTTCTTTCCCCAGCAGATACCAGTTGTAAATAAGAATGAACTCTAGGGGCCAAAATGCGAAACCAAAAAATGAAGCAGCTACGTGTAGTTTGTAATTTCTAGTTTGATCTGTAACCGAACGTTGTGGCTTTATCTGTATTATTTTATATTGTACTTTTCCCATTACCGATGGCTTGGACTTGAATAAGAGCAATTCCATAGTTTTAAATACGACAAAAATGAGACTCTTTTGGACTGTGTGTTCTGGAAAAGCAATGTACTAATCGAAGCGAATGCTTGTATATATTAAGATAGCCTTAAACCTTCTCTAATGCCTTAACTATCAAATAAGAAAACTTTTAAAGCCTAGGATTATTATAGTCAGCATGCTAGACTGAGAGGTAAACACTGGTGTGGTTAGAGCAGGTACTGATGCTGTCAGTATTCAGCACTATGTGTTTAGCTGTGTTGATGCTAGCTACAAAAGTGCAATATCAGACACTCGCTAGCTAGTACTGATGCCTCGCGGAACTCCGAAGAGGAAAGACAGGATTTGATGAACTCAGTGCACGTGTCTTTAAGTTACTCACATTGTCCTTTGCTTGAATGCAATGCCATGCAGATTTTCGTGGCTGCTAATGTTTATTTACTTTGCATTACGTTGACTAACACTTTGGAGTCCCAAACCTCCCCTCTTCTGCTGACCAGGATTAGCCCTTTAACTGCAGTAAGAAAATAAAAAAATAAAACCATTTTGTGTGAATATTGGTGATAACTGGCACTTAAGATCAGAAAAAAAAAAAAACTTCTTTATACTTGATGCCTTAAGATGCTGTCTGCCCAAAGTTCTGAAAGACTTTGAGAGGCAAGTAATATTACGATACTACTGAGTTTTTGTAGAATATTTACATTTGATAATAAAAGTCACCTGTTTAATCTCAATGTTTCCATTCTTCTTTTGTTATTAGAAGAGCTAGGATAACGGTTGAAGGGCAGTGGGTCAGCCATCTTTTCCTGAGATGGTAAGATTTTCCCCTAAGTTTACCGTAGGTATTTGTAAAAACGATGGATAAAGGCACTCCAGATATAGTTTAATCATCCCTAGGAGATTATTGAAACTTTGTGACATGTTTAACTTGTGGTCCCTGCATTTGCTGGAGTTCTATTTGCATGGCTACTTGAAAACCTGTTTAAGCCACCTAAAAATAATACAATTAGAACTTTAATGTTTTGAATTCCACATAGTTTCTTTTTCTAATCACTCTTCTTGCTGATGCTGAGTTCTCCAATATTGTCTAGTCCAAATTATATCCATTTTTTGGGGGGCGGGGCTATAGTATAGTCTTGACTGAGTTCTTCCATTTCAAAGCTATATTGTCATCACTTATTTGACATACCTTTTTTAAAAAAATATTTTTATTGATTTCAGAGAGGAAGGGAGAGAGGGATAGAAACATCAAGGATGAGAATCATTGGTCAGTTGCCTCCCGCACGCCCCCCACTGGGGATGGAGCCCACAACCCAGGTATATGCCCTTGATGGGAATCGAACCCGGGACCCTTCAGTCTGCAGGCCAATGCTCTATCCATTGAGCCAAACCAGCCAGGGCTTGACATAATCTTGTTAAAGAGCTCAAGTGAATCAATTCTGACCACTGAACCCACCACCTTTCACTGTATGGGACAACACTCCAATCAACTAGGCCACGCCGGTTTGGGCAGATGGAAGGGTATTTTATTTACTTGAATATATTTTATTCATTTTTTACAGAGAGGAAGGGAGAGGGATAGAGAGTTAGAAACCTCGATGAGAGGGAGACATCAATCAGCCGCCTCTTGCACGCCCCCTACTGGGGATGTGCCCGCAACCAAGGTACATGCCCTTGACCAGAATGGAACCTGGGACCTTTCAGTCTGCAGAGGGACGCTCTATCCACTGAGCCAAACCGGTTTCGGCTGGAAGGATATTTTAATAGGAAGCTAATTTTCTCCTTCCTGATCCTAGGTAGTCAGAGCATTTGCAGAAATGCTGCCCACACATGATTGTTCACAGGTTACTGTACACTGCAGATGACTCATGCTGTTCTTGTGTGTTGTGATTATACTTAGAACAAAATGAAACCAACACCATCATTTTGCAGTGCCAATCCAATCTTTTTGTGGAGATTTATATTCTAGACTACATTGCAGTTTTTGGTGGATGACCACAAAATTTATAATCAAGTGGTAGTATCTACTGGCCGTCTGGACTCTGTGCACACCCTATTACTTTCCCTTATTTGTTTCTTCCTGAGAATGTCTGCACCTCTACATTAATGCAATTTCCCTCTCAAAATTAAAGATACACTGCTGTTTCTGATACTCAGTCATTCCACGCAAAGCCTCATTGGACATTTTTTTTGCCAAATGAAAAAAATCATCCAACAATCAGGTTTCTAAGAAGGTGTCAAGTGGGGAATGATAATGTGTAATAATCCAGAAATGAATTTACTAAAAGGAAGCAGAAGCATTGACCATTTTTTCCTTAGGAAGGAGGAGAAATCTGTGGTGACCAAAACAGATGATCAAGTCTCCTTAAAAAGCCATATTCTCAGTCAAAACCGGTGTGGCTCAGTGGATAGAGTGTTGGCCTGTGGACTGAAGGGTCCCAGATTCGATTCTGGTCAAGGGCATGTACCTTGGTTGCGGGCACATCCTCAGTAGGGGGCATGCAAGTGGCAGCAAATTACTTAACGTTCTTTTTTAAGCCTTAAGACTTGAGAGAAACAGGAAGACTTTATATGTTGTGGGTCGTTTTTAACCTAAAGCTTGAATGTCTCATATTTATATAAGAAGCTCTTTATTCTCTTTATCCATTACTGTATAGAGCAGGCAAATTTATAATTAAGTCCATCAGTCACCCTGGTGATCGTGAAGGAACAACAGAACGAATGGACATCACCTCAAGACCCTGGACTTGGAAAACAGTGGTCCTTATTGGTCACTGTATTCTCCATGAGAACAATAAAAGCTCCTCCAGCTGAGACCGGTTTGGCTCAGTGGATAGAGCGTCACCTGCTGAATGAAAGGTCCCAGGTTCGATTCTGGTTGGGGGCATGGGCATGTATCTTGCTTGCGGGCACATCTCCACTGTGGGGCGGCAGGAGGCGGCTGATCGATGTCTCTCTCTCATCGATGTTTCTGACTTTCTATCCCTCTCCCTTCCTCTCTGTAAAAAATCAATAAAATTAAAAAAAAAAAAGCTCCTCCAGTCATTAGGACAAGGGTATCTTCTGCCCACGTATTCATCCTGCCATGTCTTGCAGTTTAAGGTCCATACACTGTGTTTTCTCTGCTCTGACCAGGTCTTTTCTGGCCCACTAGTCCCTGCCATGGTATTTGTAACTTGTGTCCAATGTTGCTTGACAGCAAGACATAGGTTCAGGCCACCAAAAGCATATAGAGTTCCTGGGACTGTTTTGCACAGTATTGAAAACTGACAGCTGCTCCCCAAACATCCTCATGTGACAGAGGTGCTATTAGGAGATTCTGGCTGCCTGCTAAGACCGGGGCTCCATAATTACCCCATGACTTCAGTGAATTCTAATGCTTTTTTACTCTTGCTCTAAAATGGGCATTTTGTCAGTTGCTAAATTTATTTCCAAGTACTCAGGAAAGGTCCCAGTATTTGTTTAAGAATGTCATCTCTCTATATAAAAGCCTAAACCACTGAGCCACCGGTGTACTGGTCGCTATGATGTGCACAGACCACCAAGGGGCAGACACTCAACACAAGAGCTGCCCACTGGTGGTCAGTGCCTCCCACAGTGGGAGCGCTGCTCAGCTGACCTGGATGAGAGGGGCTCCTCCCAGGAGCCTGCCAATTGGCACCCTACTAAATCCCTCGAGGATGTTGGATGCACAAGGACCCCATTGTGCACTAGGCATCTAGTACCTAATAAAATCAAAGACATAGCCGAAACCCGTTTGGCTCAGTGGATAGAGCCTCGGCCTCTGGACTGAAAGGTCCCAGGGTCGATTCTGGTCAAGGGCATGTACCTTGGTTGCGGGCACATCCCCAGTAGGGGGCATGCAGGAGGCAGCTGATCGATGTCTCTCATCGATGTTTCTAACTCTATTCCTCTCCTTTCCTCTCTGTAAAAAAATCAATAAAATAATAAATAAGTAAATAAATTTAAAATCAAAGGCATAAGCAGTTTGACGAGTTAAAAGTATGTCCCATTGTTGTGGAATACCTTCAAAGTGCATCCTGGTTCTGCCTTGAGAATAACATTATTGTTTTTAAAAATATCATGAGCCTGGCCAGTGACTCAGTGGTTGAGCATCGACCCATGAAACCAAGGTTCCATTCCTGGTCAGGGCACGTGCCTGGGTTGCTGGCTGGGTCCCCAGTAGGGGGCATGCAGGAGGCAGCCGATCAATGATTCTCATCATTGATGTTTCTCTCTCTCCTCTGAAATCAATAAAAAAAATATTAAAAAATAATACCACGCAATGCAGATTTACTTGGTTAAAAGTTTGGGTGGTTAACATGTTTGGGTGGTTAAACACACTGAGCTCCAAGGACAAGCTTCTTTCTTGTCATGGCCCAGAGGCCTGCTGCACCCAAGCTCTCACCAGAGCCTGCAGACAGGCGTCCCGGGTCCGAGCCCAGGGCTGCCTCTGCCCAGCTTCCCGCCGGGCACAGGCGGCACCTGCTTCCCCTCTGCAAAATGGGCGGGACCCCGACCGGATGTGGAAGGTGCACCTGACGGCACCCCCCAACTTCCTGAAGGCAAACTCCAAAGCCACCAAAAGCCCGCTCCACCTGCCGCTTTCTCCGTCGGGACGGCGACGGGGAGGCGCTGCCGCCGCGGGGCCACCAGCCCCGTCACCCCCACGTCCCCCCAGGAGGGGGCGGCGCCCGGGCTCCCAGCCGCCTTCCGGCCGGCGCACCCGCCTAACGCGCCCGCCGCTCCCCGCGGCCCGGCACTCTGGTTCCCGGGCCGCCCGGGGGACGCGGTTGGCGGGGACGCCGGAGGGGGGCGGGACCGGAAGTGGGGGCGCGGCGGCGGCGGCGGCGGCGCGGCGGCGCGGGCCTCGCGCGACGGAGGGCTGCGGCGACGCGCGCAGGGCGCAGACTCCCCGCCGCGCGGGAGCCGCAGGGGAGCCGGGCCTCCGCGGGAGCCATGGCGGAGGCGGAAGGTGACGGCCCGGGGCCCGGCGCTGCGACTGCCTCCCCAGGTCGCGGGGCCAGAGGGGCCGGGGCGCGGGGAGCCGGGCCGGGGCTGCTGCTGCGGGCGGCGGCGGCGGCGGGGAGGGCTCCGCGGGAGCCGGGGGGAGCGGCCGCAGGTTTCGGGGGCCGCGGAGGGCCGCCCAGGGGGCGCCTGAAATTGGGGGTCGCGTAGGAAGAGCCAAAGGCGGGCCGGGAGCAGATAATAAGCCTTGGGTCCTCGTAGATAATATTTTTAAATAATATCTTTAGATGGTTTGTTATATATATATAAATATATACATATTTATATATATATATTATATAACATATTATATTATATATAGATATTATATATATATAATATCTTTAAATAATATCTGTAGATGGTTTGTTATATATAAATAAATAAATAAATAAATAAATAAATATATTTATTTATTTATTTATTTATTTATTGATTTTTTACAGAGAGGAAGGGAGAGGGATAGACGGTTAGAAATATCGATGAGAGAGAGACATCCCATCAGCCGCCTCCTGCACGCCCCGCACTGGGGATGTGCCTGCAACAGGGGTACATGCCCTTGACGGGAATCGAACCCGGGTCCTTTCAGTCCGCAGGCCGACGCTCTATCCACTGAGCCACACCCGTTTCGGGTAGATGGTTTGTTTTCGAGGCTTTAGGAGCGTCCCCCTCTGAACCCGGAGGTCACGGCTAGATGCCCAGTCGGGGCACAACATGCCCGGGTTGCGGGCTCCATCCCCAGTTGGGGGGGTGGGAGGGGGGCCATGCAGAAGGCAGCCGATCAATGATTCTCTGTAATTAATCATTGATGTTTTTGTCTCTCTCCCTCTCTGGGGGAAAAAAAAAAAAAAAAAGGACCATACCATTTATTTTGTAAAATTTACTGATGGTGATATAAAGTGAAAAATGATTTTTGGTTGTGGAATTAACAGATATTTCAAAGCAATACATCTTCTATGAAACATAACCGGTGCAGTTTATTTAACATATAGTTTCCACATGTTTTTTTTTGGTAAAGGGTGGCTTCTCTTTTTAAATATATTTTTTTATTGATTTCAGAGAGGAACAGAGAGAGAGGGAGAGCGCCAGAAACATCAGTGATGAGAGAGAACCACTGATCAGCTGCCTCCTGCATATGTCCCCTACTGGGGTTTGAACCGGCAACCCAGGCATGTGCCCCCCTGACCACAGGCTGATGCTCCATCCACCAAGCCAAACCAGCCAGGGCAACCCATTTTTAAGTTACATAAATAATTGGATCCCTACTGTGGTAGGTGCTGGGATAGAATGGTCAATAGTGGATAATTAAGTTCTTATTATAGTAATGCTAGTAATGATATTTATAGCAAGCATTTTTCTGTGTGCCAGGCATTCTGAGTGTTTTACATATTCTTAGGACTCAATATTTCTTTCCCCCAAAATACATGTTATTTTGTATCCACTTGTGTTAAAATTAGACTAAGTTTATTTGTATCTCTATGTACTCTATATCTTTTTTTTTTTTTTTTAGCTTATTCACTTGGATCCTCTTCGTTGTCCCACTTTTTCTCTAAATAAATTCTATGTATGAATCTCATCTTCCAAAAGATATCTTCTTTGACGCTAGGCGTCAGGGTGTTTATGCTTTCTGAACAAAATGTTAGAACAAAGAAGTGACAATCTTGAGTAGACCAGTGTTAACACTTCACTTGGAAATTGCTATATTGTGGATGGACATTTGCAGGCCTCTTTATATTTCTATCTCATGTAAAGATCACTGGACCAGAAATAGTAGGTTATTTTTTTGGCTATGTTATTTTCATTGTTTTTTTCTTTACAATGCTAACTAAGTCTGTAAAATAGAGAAAGGAAACTTGAATTCTATCCGAGAGCTTTCCCTATCAGAATTAATAATCTAGTTTGTCCACTGCTTTGGCCTTTGTTACTTACCACTGAGAGATTCTTGGCTTTGTTTATTAATTATTAAGTTAGGAGATCAATATAGAGAAAACAAGGTGAAATTTGCATCTAATCTGATTCGTTAAATGGTGACAGTTAGAAAATTAGTTTCCAGGACAAAGTTGAAGAGATTGGCTAAAAGGAATACTGTATTTTCCAAGTTGTATTTCTTGTTCCCACAATTTAATGCCACTATAATTGTCATGTTCTGAAATCAGTGCATATGTTTAATATGCTAATGGTTTCCCCCTTTGAAAAACTTACTAAATAATAGCTTTAAATGAATGGTATTTTAGAATTAAGAAAATAAAGCATTGTAGATGTAGTGAGTGCATGAAATTTGTGCATGGTGGGGGTACGGGGGAGGGGTTCCCCTCAGCCCAGCCTGGACCCTCTCCAATCTGGGACCCCTTGGGGGATGTCTGACTTCCGGTTGAGGCCTGATCCTGGGGATCGGATATCCCTCTCACAATCCAGGACTGCTGGCTCCTAACTGTTCACCTATCTAATCATACTTAACTGCCCCCCCTGCCAGCCTGATCACCCCTAATTGCCTCCGCCTACTGGCCTGGTGGCCCCCAACTGTCTCCCTCTGCTGGTCTGGTCACCTCCCCCTGCCAGCCTGGTCGCCCTCACCTGTCCCCTCTGCCTGCTGTTTAGTCATTTGGTCGTCCTTCACTAACTCCCCTGCCAGTCTGGTCGCCCCATGCAGCCTGCTGTTCGGTCGTCTGTCTGGTTGTTTCAGTTGTGACGGCCCCTGCCTTTTTATATATCAGAATATGGATTTGTGTGGTCTTTATCATTACTCATATAGATTCTTGAGAGATGACTGTTAAGATTTGTATGCCGTATAAATTACTTTAGAAACTGCAAAATTTTTGTATAAATTGTATTTTTGTAAATAAAAATCATTTATGTACATAGAGAACACTTTATTAAAGTCCCTGTAAAGTGATTTATTTTATAAATAATTTTTTAAAATAAGGAAAATTGTAGCTTTTTGTAAAGAACACTCCCCAATTTTATCTTTTAAATGTGTACTTTTAGACACTAATATAAACACCTACCTTGGTCACAAACACCTGTTGGTCACACACATTTGTTAACTACCTCAATATATTTGTTCATTTGATTTCAGAAATTATCCAATTAAATTTTTTTTAAATCTAAAACTTATGCATGTATAGCTACTAAGTAAACTTTTTTGTTTTTTTTCCTTGTATGCTTTTATTTATTTTATTTTTTTGTATAAGTTTATTCTTTTTTTTTCTCGTATGCTTTTAAAATAAAATTTAAAATAATAACTTGCATCTGAAGACTTTATTGGCTTTACATAAAACTTTATTCTTGTTGACCACTTCTAACTTTTGCTTTAACTTATAGAAGGGGAAAATTAAAAGAGCATCATGAAGAAGGAATATATTTATTAGTTGACTTTTCTACATTATGCCTTTTTTTTTGGGTGGGATATATAAAGCGTAGATAATCTAATGGGGAATTTTCTGAGATTTCCCAAATACAGGGATATTTATAGATTCAGCTATTTCCTAATACCTAAGTCTATAAGACTATTGAATGATAATGACACCACAGCATTGTGAAATTCTGTAGAACTTTCAGGATTATTTTAAAAATGAAGTATAGCTCTAACTGGTTTGGCTCAGTGGATAGAGCGTTGGCCTGTGATTCAAGGGTCCCAGGTTCTATTCCGGTCAAGGGCATGTACCCTGGTTGGTTGTGGGCACATCCCCAGTAAGGGGTGTGCAGGAGGCAGCTGGGTGATGTTTCTTTCTCATCGATGTTTCTAGCTCTTCCTCTCCCTTCTTCTCTGTCAAAAATCAATAAAATATATTAAGAAAAAAAAAAGTTAATGCTGGTCCGGTGGCTCAGTTGGTTAAAGCATTGTCCTAATGCGCCAAGGTTGTGGGTTTGTTTCCCAGCCAGGGTACATACAAAAAAGCAACTGATGAATACATAAGTGGAACAACAATTCCACATTTCTCGCTGTAGAAATCAGTCAATAAAAAGTGAAAAATGAGATGCCCGACTGGCATGGCTCAGTGGTTGAGCGTTGACCTATAAAGGCCAGGAGATCACGGTTCAATTCCCTGTCAGGACCCATGTCTGGGTTGTGGGCTCAATTCTCAGTATACAACCCATCAGTGACTCCCATCATTGACGTTTCTATCTTTGTCTTCCTCTCCTTCCCCATCTCTGAAATCAGTAAAAATACATAAAAAATAAATAAAACATGAGATACAGTTTTATGGTCAATGTATTTTATTACATTTTGATTAAAAATTAGTAATCCATGAATTATGCATGTAACTAGTAGGTAACTAGAATAAGAAGCTAATTTATTACATAACAGTTTGTTTCCCAATCATGAAAAATAATTTACTTATTTTGGGATATTGTGAAAATACCTTCCTCTCCGGAGAAGAGCTCATTAGTTTATCAGTAGGACTCTGAAAGCAAAATATTGTCCTTTTTGTTTGGAGGAAAAACAGTTTTATGATGAGTGATAAAATAATTGTGAAAAAAGTTATCTTTGGTACTAGTAGGTCTTTGTGTGACTTACCTGAGTATAGTAAAAGTTAATCATTTGGGATACAGACAGAATAATTTGATACACATTGCCAATAACTTTTCAAATATTTTAAGGACCAGCTATAGAACTGCGCCAAAGAAAAAAGCCAAAATCTTCAGGAAATAAAGAATCTGCCAAAGAAGAGAAAACCGGTGACACTCCAGTTCCTAAAAGAGCTCCACACTGTAAGTTGGATAGATCGGGAGTTTTTTGTGCTACTACCAAAATACAGTTACACTAGGTAGTATATTTTATATTAATATTTTAAATGTAGAAACATACATTTAAATTGTGATTAAGATGTGGTGGTACCAGTGAACTTCCATTAGGTTTTACTATAGAACAACCTCTAAATCTCACTCATTGACAACACACTTTAATACCATTCTAACGTCAGGAAATTTAAAGTAGAAACACGGCAAGTCGGGGAGTGTCTGCATAAGATTTGGTTGAATATATTTTTTTCTAATAACACTTGATAATTAGGATTAGCTTGGTATTATCTAAGCCTTAATTAAAAAAAAAAAAACATAGGAAAAGATCCACGTTTAGAAACTTTGAAAAACTTTTGCCAAACTGCCACAATAAATAAGTTTTCTTATTGTGTTTTTACTAAGCTTTTACTATTCGCTAGGCCAGATGTTTTACACATACTATTAGAAACAGTAATATTTGATTTACTGGGTAGCGTTTTTCAAGCATTTTGATTATAATTCATACTAATTTAGTGATATCTAACTAGGCTTTCATGTCTCTAATATGCTGTGCAAACTAACATTTATGAAATAATATATTAAAAATAGCTAAGATTTGATTTTTATAAACTTCCAGTCATTCAGTAGTAGAACACTAGTCTTTGGGCCCTTAGGTCTATGTTTATATTTAATCTTAATAGTTACAGCAGGACTAAATCATCCTGTGTTATTTCATCAGGAAGTTGTTACATATACATAACAGTTGTATATGAAGTTTTAAATACATAAGCATAAAAAGTCATTGAATTGTACATTTTTATTTGTGTGTGTATATATATATATATATATATATCCCCCCCATTGATTATTAGAGAGAGGGGAAGAGAGAGGGAAAGACAGAGAGAAATATTGATGTGATGGAAACACATCGATTGGTCGCCTCCTGCACGAGCCCTGACCAGGGACCCAGGCCAGGAAGGAGCCTGCAAGCAAGATACTTGCCCTTTACCGGAATCGAACCCAGGACCCTTCGGTCCACAGGCCATCACTTTATTCACTGAGCCAACAAAGCGAGGGCTGCTTTATTTTACTTACTATGTATTTTGTATTTTTATTGATTTCAAAGAGGAAGAAAGAGTGAAAGAAAGAAACATCAAAGATGAGAGAGAATCATTGATCGGCTGCCTTCTGCATGCCCCACACCAGGGATCGAGCCTGCAATCCGGGCATGTTCCCTGACCAGGAATTGACCTCCTGGTTCATAGGTTGAAGCTCAACCACTGAGCCACACTGGCTGGACAAATTGTACATTTTAAATAGCTGTATTTTATAGTAAATTGTTCCTCAATAAAGAAAAAGATTCCTGGATAAAGAAAAAATATCAGTAGTAATTCTGATTGAACCTATTTTTTTTTCTTTAGATATTTGGTATGGTAGTACATTCTACTTATTCCTTTTTTTTTTTAATATATTTTATTGATTTTTTACAGAGAGGAAGGGAGAGAGATAGAAAGTCAGAAACATCGATGAGAGAGAGACATCGATCAGCTGCCTCCTGCACATCCCACTGTGGAGGTGTGCCCGCAAGCGAGGTACATGGCCCCAGCCGGAATCGAACCTGAAACCTTTCAGTCCACAAGCTGACGCTCTATCCACTGAGCCAAACCGGTCTAGGCTACTTATTCCTTTTTGAAATTAATAGAATTTAATTAAAAATATGTTTAATTTATAGAAGAAATTAGCAGATATTACAGAATTCTCAAGTTACCATCCCCCCCCCCCCCCCCCACACACATGGAGTTTTCCTTATTATTTTTAACTAGAGGCCCATTGCACGAAATTGCTGGATTTTCCTCAACCCAGCCTGCACCCTCTTGCAATCTGGGACATCCCTCTCGCAATCCAGGACCGCTGGCTCCTAACTGCTGGCCTACCTGCCTGCCTGCCTGATCACCCCTAATCTCTTGCCTGACTGCCTAATTGCCCCTAACTGCTCATCTGCCTGCCTGATTGCCCATAAATGGTTGCCTTCCTGTCTGATCGCCCCTAACTGGCTCTGCCTCTGCCCCTGCCACTGCCACTGCACCTTCATCCAGGACATTTGCAAGGTCGTTTGGCTGTTGGGTCTAATTAGCATATTAGCTCTTTATTATATAGTGTGTCATGCCAGCATAGCTAAGGGTTCGGGGAGCCTGAGAGAGGGCGGCAAAGGATGAAGGAAAGAAAGACAAAGAGAATAAGCTGGGTCTAGGTGGATCTCCTATTCATGGCTAAGACCACAGAGAAAAGATCCAGACGGCAAGCTGAGCCTTTATTTTATAGCCAGAGGTAAACAAGGTGGTGGTCACCATAGTTACAGTGTTCCTGTGAGTTTCACTTGTTTTGGCAGCACTTGCTGCACCTCCCACAGCCCATTAGCTCCCCAGGAAGGCTCTAGGGAATGTGATAAGGTCAAGCTTAATGATGCTAAAGGGACTGTGCCCTCTAAGCTGGGACTTAGGTCAGTCTGAGGCTTAACCCTATAGCTGCTCCCTACAATATAGGATATTAGTAAGGTACGTTTGTTACAATTAATGAACCAGTATTGATACATTATTTTAAACTAAAGTCCATATTTTATTCAGATTTCTTTGGTTTTTACCTAATGTCCTCTTTCTGTTCTAGGATCCCATCCAGGATATATTACATTTAGTTGTCATGTCTCCTTAGACTCCTCTTGGCTGTGACTGTTTCGCAGGTCTTGTTTTTGAGGACCTTGGCAGTGTAGAGGAATAGTGGTCAGGTATATTGTAGGGTGCCCCTCTGGGATATGTCTGCTGTTTTTCTCAGAGATATTCTGGGGCAATGGGTTTTGGGAAGGATGACCATAGAGTTAGAATGCCATTTTCATCACATATCCAGGGTACATACTAACTTTGATTACTTTATCTTTTTTAACAGAAGTCCATACATATAAATATCATCTACATCTAATTACTTTTAATATGCTTTTTCAGATGTATCATTTCAGCGCTTTGCAAAGATTTTCATTGGCTCCCTTGCAGCATTTACTAGCGGTCTGATGTATGCTCTCTATTTGTCAGCGTACCATGAGCGGAAATTCTGGTTTTCCAGCAGGCAGGTAAGAAGAAAGACTTTTGAGCATATGAGAGTTGTTTTAGTATTTAATATTAACTTAACTAGTTTGCTTTTCCAGGGAGCCCAAATTGTATGATAAGTATGACAAGTGTTTTCTATTTATAGCCATTAGAAACAAAATGGTATAAAAGCTGTTTTGAGAACACTCATAGTATCAACCTTGAAATTAAAAAAAAAATTTTTATTGATTTTTAACAGAGAGGGAGAGGGATAGAGAATTAGAAACACTGATGAGAGAGAAACATTGATCAGCTGCCTCTTGCACACCCCTTACTGGAGATGTGCCCGCAACCAAGATACATGCCCTTGACCGGAATTGAACCTGGGACCTTTCAGTTCTCAGGCTGACGCTCTATCCACTGAGCCAAATTGGTTTCGACTCAACCTTGAAATTTTTAATGTAATATATTTTAAGGCCATAGAGTAGAAATATGAGGATGCTTTCCTTCATGAAATTAATTTATCAGGGACTTTTGGTGGCAGTGAAATGATAAGGAGTTTTCTCAGCTTTTTAGTTTTCAGAAACAATCTGAAAATATCAGGATCAAAATATTTTTTTAGCCTGGCCAGTGTGGGTCAGTGGTTGAACGTCAACCCACGATTCAATTCCTGGTCAGGGCACAGGCCCAGGTTGCCGGCTAGATCCCCGTAGGGGGAGCCAATCAGTGATTCTCATCATTGGTGTTTCTATCCCACTCCCCCTCTCCCTTTCTCTCTCTGAAATCAATAAAAACATTTTTAAAAACTTTGACCTACTTAAAGGAAAGTTCAAACATATCTTTGAATAAATGGATAAATAAGTAGTATTAGTTTAGAACAGTGATCGGCAAACTCATTAGTCAACAGAGCCAAATATCAACACACAGTACAATGATTGAAATTTCTTCAGAGAGCCACATTTTTTAAACTTAAACTTCTTCTAATGTCGCTTTTTCAAAATAGACCCTCCCAGGCCGTGGTATTTTGTGGAAGAGCCACACTCAAGGGGCCAAAGAGCCGCATGTGGCTCTCGAGCCGCAGTTTGCCGACCACGGGTTTAGAAGACGAGAGAGAAGGAAGACAGCAGTTGAAATTGAGGATACTAGTATTTAAATAATCTTTATATTTTCTTTTAGGAGCTTGAACGAGAAATCACATTCCAGGGTGACAGTGCCATTTATTACGCTTATTATAAAGATATGTTAAAGGCACCTTCATTTGAAAGAGGTATGATAACTACATTTATATTTTTAATAATCTTTCTATAAAAATAAAACTTTTTTTCTCAGTCAAAGTGGCTCAAGATCAGCATCATTGTCCTGACTGAAGGGTTGCCGGTTCGATTCCTGGTCAGGGCACATACCCATGTTTTGGGTTCAGTCCTGAGTCAGGGCACATACAGAAGGCATGTGGTATTATCTTGTATTAGCATTCATATCAATCTCTCTCTCTCTTCCCTCTTCTTCTCTCTAAGCATGTCCTCAGGTGAGGTTAAATATATAAATATAAAATAAAATATTGTTCTTCTCTATTGTAGCCTTTGATTGTAGAGATTTGTCTCAGAATATAGATATTGTTTTTCCTTGTACTTAATAAAATAATTGGAAAAATGAGACAGAGTATTATTTTGGGATTTTTTTTATATTAATTTAAAATAGTCAATGACCTCTGAATGACATGTTTAGTTGTCATAAAAGCACAATAAATAACCTAGAGAAAAATTTTCCTGTCTTTAGGTGTTTACGAACTGACACATAATAACAAAACTATATCTCTGAAGACTATAAATGCAGTGCAACAAATGTCTCTATATCCAGAACTTATAGCCAGTGTTTTATATCAAGCAACTGGTAGCAACGTATGTGTTTTTCTTTTTATTATAATATTTATTAGCTCACATACTTATGAATTCTCCAAATTACTTCGTATAATTCTGTTATCTCCTTCTCTATTTTTTTCAATTAGGAGATTATTGAGCCAGTATATTTCTATATTGGTATTGTTTTTGGATTGCAAGCAATATATGTTTCTGCTTTATTTGTTACAAGTTGGCTTATGAGTGGAACCTGGCTAGCAGGAATGCTTACTGTTGCGTGGTTCATTATTAACAGGTAAGAAAGGCATTTTTTACAACTTTCTGTGTCTCTGGTAGTCAGTTCTGAAAATGCTCTCCTCCTGACCCTCATATTTTAGATGGCACTGTTGACCTTAAGTAGGAAGATTACCCAGTGGGCCTGATCTAATGGTATGAGCCCCTAAAAGTAGAGAGCTTTTTCCAACTAGTACAGAGATAGTGGGACGCATGAGAAGGGTTTGCTGTTCTTGCTGGATTGAAGTGAGGAGGAAATGACTTTTCCCAATAATCGCTGAGCTCATAAAAGGACTACAAAGACGGATGAGAACTACAGCTCTGGCTGAATCTTTGATTTTAGCTTAGGGAGCCTCTGAACAGAGAATCCCGCCAACTGCTGGATTTGTGACCTAATAAATCTGGGCTGTGTTGTTTTATTTCTTTAAAGATTTTTCTTTTTTTAAAAAAAATATTTTATTGATTTTTTACAGAGAGAAAGGGATAGAGAGTTAGAAGCATCGTTGAGAGAGAGACATCGATCAGCTGCCTCTTGCATGCCCCCTACTGGGGATGTGCTCACAACCAAGGTACATGCCCTTAACCGGAATCGAACCTGGGACCTTTCAGTCCACTGACTGACGCTCTATCCACTGAGCCAAACCAGTTTTGGCTAAAGATTTTTCTTAAATGGAATTTTAGAGATAAAGGAAGGGAGAGGGAGAGATAGAAACATCGATGTGAGAATGGAACATTGATCGGCTGCCTCTTGCGTGACCCCTACCAGCTATTGGGCCCACAACCTGTGCATGTGCTCTGACCTGGAATCCAACCAGCAACCTTTTGGTTTTGAGATATGTTTTAAGCCACTACATTTGTGGTCATTTGTCATGCGGCAATTGGAAAATAATACACCCACCTTGTATCTCTTTTCTCAGATAGAATGACATTGGCATATATAGATATACCTCTTCTATTTAAGGTTGATGATATAAGCTTCATGAAAAAAAGGAAGAGGCATCAGATACATCACTATTAACTACCACTGATAACTATTCAATATTAATGGCAGTGTGCTTTGCCTTTTATTTTTTTTTATTGGTTTTAGAGAATCAGGGGGAGAGAAACACTGAGTTGTTCTACTTATTTATGCGTTCATTGGTTGAGTGAAGCTGGGATTGACTGCTGGTTTAGGGGACAGTCTGATCTCTCCATTAGTTTCCTCTTAAACTAGAAAATAATCTGTGCATTGTATTGGGGTACCAAATGATTTTCCTTTTCACCATTAACCATTTACTTAAGGGCGGTAGCTCCAGTTAGTAATCTTTGCCAAAATTAGTGAGTTCATTTAGGTTATAAAATTATATTTTTCTATTTTCATTAGCTACATTCTTCATTATTCTTTTTGTTTCTCTTGTTTTGTTAGTCCTCACCCGAGGATATTTTTCCACTGATTTTTAAGGAGAGTAGAAGAGAGAGGGAAGGAGAAAGAAACAGATGTGAGAGAAACACATCGATTAGTTGCCTTTTGTACGAGCCCTGACCGGGGCCTGGGCCAGGGAGGAGCCTCCAACCAAAATATGTGCTCTTGACCACAATCGAACCCAGGAATCTGTTCCATAGGCCGCCGCTGTAGCCACTGAGCCAAACCGGCTAAAGCATAGTCTTCATTTTCCAAAGGTAGAGTTTTTCTTTATTAACCAGGATGCTTTGGCTATCTTTAAATTCATTTACTATTTGAAAATCAGACAAAGGTTTAACTTCACTTTAACTACCAACTTCTACATGTGTTTGTAGCTGTCTCCAATTGTGATAAGAAACTTTTTCTGCTGTTTTTTTCTCTCTCTTATTTTGTTTAATTTTCACCCGAGGATGTTTTCCAGTGATTTTTAAAGAGAGTGGAAGGGAGGGGTCGAGTCAGAGAGAGAAAAACATCCATGTGAGAGAGACACATTGATTGGTTGCCTCTCGCTGACCCCTGACCCGGGCCGGGGATGGAACCTACAACTGAGTTACGTGCTCTTGATCGGAATAGAACCCAAGACCATTCAGTCCGAGGGCTGATGCTCTAACCACAGAGCAAAACTGGCTAAGGCAGCATTCTGTTTTTAAATATCTTTCTCCACTTAGGAATTTTCATTGTTTCAATAGGACTAAATACGTTACCATGATTGTTCTTTTAGTTGCTCAAATTGTTGCAACTTTGGTCAATAGGAGTCTTTTCAGGCTGACTTCTGAGTTCTTTTGACACATCTTCATTAATCTTTGCAAGCTTCTTGCTTTTTGACTAAACAAGCAGGCTGACTTTGTATATCCCCTGTGAGAGATTTGGAATTAGCCATTTCTCTAAGGCAGTGGTTCTCAACCTTCCTAAGGCTGCGACCCTTGCATACAGTTCCTCATGTGGTGGTGACCCCCAACCATGAAGTTTTGCTACTGTTATGCATCGTGATATAAATATCTGCATTTTCCGATGGTCTTAGGCGACCCCTGTGAATGGGTCGTTCGACCCCCGAAGGGGTCGCAACCCACAGGTTGAGAACCGCTGCTCTAAGGAGCTCTGGTTGCTTTTAGTATAGAACAGTACTAAAAAAAAAAGAATAGCATTAGCGAATTCGGTGTGGATGCTCGGGATAAAATGATTTTTCGTTATGTCAGAAAGTACCTGTTAGAGAATATACAAATTTCTTGATTTTTTAATTTATTTTAGAGAGAGAGGAAGGGGAAAGGATAGAGAGAAGGAGAAACATCAATGAGAAAGAACATCGATTGGCTGCTTCCTGCATACACTCCCACTGGAGATCGAGCCCACAACCTGGGCATGTGCCCTGTCCAGGAATTGAACTTGGTTTATGGGTTGATGCTCAACCACTGAGCCATGCTGACCGGGCAAGAATATTTTAAGATGCCATGTACTTCTCTAAAATTCTGTTAGGACTAATTTTTAAAATTTCATAGCCATCTCACAGAAACACATTTCAGTACTCAGAGATTAACTCTAGAAAGTCTTGCTTTTTAGAGTGAAATGGCTTTTATTACAAAATAAGCATTTTTAATACAGATCTCCTAAAAATTGCTTTCTTGATTATGTAATTTTTTAGTTATTGCTGTATTAACAAATCATCCCCATACTTAACAGTTTAAAACAATAAACATTATCTTTTACAATTTCTTTTTTTATTGATTTCAGGAGGAAGGGAGAGGGAGAGAGAGATAGAAACATTAATGATGAGAGAATCATAGATCAACTGCCTCCTGCACGCCTCCCACTAGGGACTGAGCCTGCAACCCAGGAATGTGTCCTTGATCGGAATTGAACCCAGGACCCTTCAGTCCTTAGGCCGATGCTCTATCCACTGAGCCAAACCAGCCAGAGCTATCTTATATGGTTTCTGAGGGTCAGGAATCTGGAGTGGCTTAGCTGGGTGGTTCTGTCTGGGCCTCTGATGAGGTTGCAGTCAGGAGTTGGTTGGAGCTGCGGTCATCTGACAGTTTGCCTGGTCTGGACCATTTATTTCCAATTCACTCCTGTGGCTGTTGATAAGAAGCCTCACTTCCTTGCTGGCTAGAAAGCCTTTATTTCTCATCACATGGCCCCTCACCAGGGCTATTCACAATTTGGCTGCTGGCTTCCTTAGAGTGAATGATCAACGAGTGTGCATTGAGTGCGCCTCAGTGGAAGCCAAATACGTTTCATAACCTAATCTCAGAAATGATATGCCATCACTCTGCCATATACAGGGGTGGGCAAAAGTAGGTTACAGTTGTATGTATGGAAAAATATCTATAATAATAAAAGCATAACATGCTAATTAAATTGAACAGCTGAACGATCTTCCAGACATTCTGGATGAAGCCATGGCAGTGGGGCCCGAGGCACAGGCAGTTAGGGGTGATCAGGCAGGCAGGCAGAGTGGTTAGGGGAGATCACTCAGGTAGGCGAGTAATTAGGGGCGATGAGATAGGCAGGCGAGTGGTTAGGGGTGATGAGGCAGGCAGGGGGAGTGGTTAGGGGTGATCAATCAGGCAGGCAGGAGAGCGAGTGGTTAGGAGCCAGTGGTCCCGGATTGCAAGAGGGATGTCTGACTACCAGTTTAGGCCCCGATCCCATAGGAATCCCTAGGGGTCCTGGATTGTGAGAAGGTGTAGGCCAGGCTGAGGAAGCCCCCTCTCCTAACCGCGTGCATGAATTTCGTGCACAGGGCCTCTAGTATAAAAATAATACAAGAATAAACTTTCACATACTTACTACTTTTACCCACCCTGTTCTTTTCATCACCTAGAATAACTGGTACATTGGAAAGTGACTTACACAGGGTATTTGTTTTTTTCCTGACAAAATGTTAGAATTTTTTTTATTATTACTTAAGCACCAGCTTAATATTGCAGAAAATTTCAAATCACCCTTTGATTCATTGTCCCCCTCCCCCCAAATTCTTGATAATGAACTTCTCAAGTAAGGATACATTCTCTTCTCTCTTCTGTATAAAAGTTTATAAAATCAAGGCAAAGGACTGTGTACATCTTGCTGTAAAGTACTGCCCACAGCGGTGGAAACAGCGTCTGCCCAGCTCTCTTTACTGTCCAGGTCCTGGAAGACTCTTGGTCATGAGTTGTCCCCTCACAAAGCAAGTCGACCTCTTGCTGGGTTTATCATTCTGAGGGGCACAAACGTTCTCGCAAAGTCTCAGTCCAGGCTCTTGCCTTCGCTGCTGCGAATAGGCCCTCGTCTTCCTGTCTGCTTGCAGGTGTGGCATAAATTGTGTTAAGGCTCTCCTGGAATGAGGAAATGAGTGACTCCCAGTACATACATGTCCTTCTCGCCTTGGGAATTTCACTTTTGCAGTTTTTTTAGACACTCAGCAATGAGAGAGTTCTGTATATCAAGGTTCTGTCAGCTTCATTCTTAATTTCATAGTTTTTGAAGAAGACATTGGCCTTTAAGAAATAGATGGCTTCATCCACAATATCTGTATCTTTTGTCTCCCTAGGGGCGGGTCCTTTGAACTGGCTTCTGATGGGCAACAGTGCCATGTTTCCAATGAGTTTGGTGTCAGGGTCCATGAGAGAAGGGTGGTAAGCCGGCATCTTGATGGCTCCTGAGTTTCAGCCCCTACAGGGTGTTAATATCAGGGGCAGGGACCATTGCGGACCATCTTGGAGGCTGGCTACCACATGCAATGAACTTTTAATATCCATTTTATTTAATCCCTAGACCTATCTTAATCATAAAATTGAAGAGGAAGCTCAGGTAATTTTTTCATGTAAAAATAACAGCATTATCGAATAAGATGACTCCCTGTCAAATAGAACATTTTAGATACCTGAGTGTGAATTGTAAGGAAATATTGTTTTATTTAGTGATAATTAATTTGCTTTATTTAATGACATAGTAGGTATCTGGAGCAGGACTTAGGTAGAAAAATTAACCTGATCTATTCTACTAAAATGTATCTTTTATCAATTGAAACAATATGTGTGTGTGTCTATATATGTGTGTGTGTGTGTGTGTGTGTGTGTGTATACACACACACATATATATATATATATATATATATTTGCTTTTATTGATTTTAGAGAAAGGGAGAGGGAGAAAGAGATAGAAGCATAATTAATGAAAGAGAATCATGGATTGGCTGCCTCCTGCACGCCCCCTATTGGGGATCAAGCTTGTAATCCAGCATGTTCCCCAACTGGAATCATACTGCTAGCTCCTGGTTCATGCTCATCCACTGAGCCATACCAGCCGGGCAGAAAACTATATTTTTGTTTCCTGGTTGAGAATCCAAGGGTGTGGGAGGCCAGTGGTAGGCATTATTCTTTGCCATTTTACACAGGTGACTTGAGCAGCCATGGATTTTGGTATCCATGGTGGGGTGGTGTTCAGGAGCCAATCCCCTGCAGATGCCAAGGACAACATAGGTCTTTGGGGAGTCAAAAGCTGTATATGCATTTTCAACTGTGCGGGATCTGTGCCCCAATCCCTGCATTGGTCAAAGGTCAACTTTACTGCAAAATACACTTTGATGCCACGAAAAGTATGCTCTATTTTTTATTCATCAGTTTTAGAATTTATTTTTGATTGCCTAGAAAAGTATCAAGCAATTTTAGTCATTCTGCATATTGTCATCATTATGTGTTCTTAATGGTATTTTGTGTAACTTGTTTCTTAACCCCAGAAGAGGAAAACAGGGTTATAAACTAGCTCCTGTGTGTTCAAACTAAAGGATGTGGGCATACTGGAAGATTTAAGGAAATTTCAGAAAGTCTTTCAGTGGGGCAGGAAGGTTAGAGGCAAATTTCGCTTCCAAATGGTCTAATCTCAATCCAGCTTCACATACACTTTCACTGGAGACATCTTCATATTTGACAAGCAAAGAAAATATGTATGATTAAAAGTCCACACTTGATCTTAGCCAAAAGTCTGAGAAGCAATATGATTTAAAATGTATATTAAATTTAATCTTTGGCAAGAAAAGAAAATATGGCCGAGACCGGTTTGGCTCAGTGGAAGAGCATCGGCTTGCGGACTGAAAGATCCCAGGTTCGATTCCGGTCAGAGGCATGTACCTTGCTTGCGGGCACATCTCCACTGGGGGGCGTGCAGGAGGCAGCTGATTGATGTCTCTCTCATCGATGTTTCTGACTTTCTATCTCTCTCCCTTCCTCTCTAAAAAATAAAAAATATATTAAAGAAAATATGCACATTAGTAATAACAGATAAGATGCAATGAATGCACATGTCCTAGAGATACCATTAATAGAAATCAGTGGTAACATGAGTGCTGGTTTTGCTTTGATGATGTTGGCTCAGGATGCTTGGCGAGGTGTATGTTTTTTCAGTTTTAGGTTTTCGAAATTCCATTTTATTTTTAGAAAGTCATCTAAAAAAGATGGAAAGAGTTCTTGTCCATACTTATTACAGTATTATTTGTAATATGGAAAACCACTTAAAATATAAGAACGGTTAGGTAAGTTGTAATACATCAAAGCAAGGGAACATGCAGGCATTAGAAGTTATACTGATATTGTAGAGGTGTATTTCAACTTTCACACACACATTGACAGGCCAAACAGTTTACATGTGTCCTCTAACTCGATGTTATTCAAACTTCACTTATGTGTATTTAAAACTGTTGTTGGATTCCATGTGTTGGCTCAAATGTATAATGTTATTTAAATTTTAAAAAGTTCCTTATACTTAAAAGCATTTATGCAACAAAGAAAAGTAGAAATTATTTTTTATTGTTTCTTTTTAAAAAGATCTTTATTGTTGGAAGTACTGTATATGTTCTCATTGACCTCTCCCAGCCCACACCTTCACACCCCAGGCCTTCACCACCCTATGGTCTGTGTCCATGGGTCATGCATGTATGCATCCAACTTCATTGGTTGATTGCTAAGTGGAAGTTATTTTTTAAAAAGCACGCTACTATTGAAACCAATTTATTAAAGTAACAAGCCAATAAAATGTTAACTGAAAGTCTTAATTTAGTATGAAAAATGGTATTTTCCTGAAGCCAAATTTCCACTGTCAGTGTAAACATGGTATATGTCCAGCAGTTTCTTTTGAATGTGACAAAAACACGCAGCTGGCTACCTCGAGGTGACTCAGTTGTCAACATAGTGCTCAGTTCAGTCCACTAAGAAATATTTTTACTGCAGTAATAAGGATATTGTTCTTATTTGGTAACGCATCATCTCGTTTTTTTTCTGATTAACCCAAGCCAGTTGGAAGTAGTACTGTGTTGCCAACTACACTTAGTACAAACATGCAAGTGAGTCCTGAAACCTTTTACCAGTTAATTATCCAGGTAATTCAGATCATGCTAGAGGCCCGATGCACGAAATTTGTGCAAGGGGCTCGTCCCTCACAGCCTCAGTCCCCACAGTCCTGGCTTTGTCCGGAAGATCATCAGGAAGGACATCTAGAAAGACGTCCCGGAAGGTCGTTTGGCTATCCGGTCTAATTAGCATATTATGCTCTTATTATTATTATAGATATGTTTAAAATGAAAACACAGACTTGAACTCAGAGCATGCCAGTCCCTGTGAATGTGTCTGTGAAACCCACTTGACCTAACAAGTATTTTGAAGTGCTGTTTTGTGCTGCCATCTGCTAGACTCAGTCACTGGGGAGAACAAGTGGCTTTTATTTGATTTGGCACATCCCACCGTTAGCCTATTGGTCCTCACGGCGAGCATGGGAGGGGCAGAGGGTGAGGACCCTGGTTCAGGGCTGGGGAATAATTGGCAGAGAGTCTGCTGTAGTGACTAGAGGAGAAGGATCCCTTCCTCCCCTCTCCAGAGTGTTTCTGGAGCAGAGTTTTAAAGATTTTACCCCACTGCTTTGTGAGTTGAGGGACAGTGGTAGAACCTTTGGAACTGGCATTGCTGGGTTAAGCTTCCCAATTCTGGGCTGATGGAGTGGTTGGTTCTGTCTATGCCAACGTCACCTGATTGTTACGGAGAACAATGAAATATATGGGAAAGTATATATGTGATAAGTATAGTGCTACACAAATATAATGTCTTGCTATTTTGCTCTTTATCTGTGGTTGATTTTAGGATGGATACAACGAGAATTGAATACTCCGTTCCTTTAAGAGAAAACTGGGCACTACCTTATTTTGCATGCCAAATCGCTGCACTTACCGGCTATTTAAAAAACAACTTAAATGCTTTTGGAGAGGTAAGATAGAATTTTTTTTTTGGTCATAAGTTGGGATTTGTTTTCATTAATCATACATATAATTTTGGGAGGTAAGATACAAATTTATTTCTCACAATTCTGACATATTACAAATCTGGTACATACTTTTAAAACTAATAATGAGTTAAATTCAGTGAAGCTTAGTTACTACATAATAAATAATATAGTTAGTTAGTCTTGATATAAATTACACTGTTATTCTGCATTCTAATTGACAATAAGTTGTTTTTAGGAGAAGGTTGATATATTGTTTTAGTGCACTTACTTGACAAATACATGAATAATACCTAATTTTGAAAATTAATCTCGTTATTTTACAATTTCTCTGATTTCTGTAGCACTGATGGCCTTTAGTCATCACAAGTTAAAGAAATATTAATGAAAAATGTAAAAAGTGTCTACAAATGACAGCAACATTAACTGTGATGGTAGCTCTGCATATCTTTCTGTTTATCTTGGTTTTCTGTGATGGGGGTGTAGGTCAGTTAGTGAGTCTCAGGAGACTGTCCCAGATACTTTAGATTTTTTCTTTTGATGTTCTTGCCATAAATCCTTTTGGCAGTCAGATAAAGCTTACAGATTCACTCAGAATAAAGATTTTAAATGCATAAACTGAAATGTAGCAATCTTTTGACAATCTGCCTATCTTGGGTTAGAATTCCTACCTGGAAAGAGAAAGCATAAGGACCAAGGAAAGACCTCTATTGAACCTGATTGGCTGGGAAATAAGATGCACGCTTTCTAAGATTTCAACAAGAAATAAAGTTTCTTTTTGAAATCTCAGAAAAATGTACTGTGTTCTCTTCTACGTTCAATGATGACAAATGTCCTGAGCATAGGAAACCTTTAATTTTATTTTGTTAACAATACTATTTTCTTTTTTATGTAAAACTAGAGGCCTGATGCACAAAATTTGTGCAAGAATCTCAGCCCTCTCAGCTTCTTCTAGAAGGTTGTCCAGGAGGTTGTTCTGCCTTTCGGTCTAATTAGCATATTAGCCCTTCATTATATAGGATAACACTAACACATTTCAGATTTGTTCATTTTGTTTTGCTGTGTTTGTATAAATAGCTCTCTGAGCAACAATATTTTCTTTTTTTTTATGTTATTTATTTAATTTATTTATTTACATTTAAATCTTTATTGTTGAAAGTATTACATAATTCTTCCTTTTCCCTCAACCTCTTCCAGCAATTTTTTTTAAATTAATGTATTACATGTGTACATATCTTCCCACTGTCTTCCAGCAATTTTTAAAACATATATATTTTTATTGATTTCAAGGAGGAAGGGAAAGGAAGAGAGAGATAGAAACATCAATGAGAGAGACTCATTGATTGGCTGCCTCCTGCACACTCTACTGGGGATTGAGTCTGCAACCCAGATATACACCCTTGACTGGAATTGAACCCGGGACTCTTCAGTCCACAGGCTAGTGCTCTATCCACTGAGCAGAACTGGCTAGGGCAAGAATATTTTCTTTAATAGTCGGGGAGTCTGTCATTTAGTATTTTCCTGATAAATTGTATAGCTTTGTAGGAAGAACAGTTCTTCAAAATATTGTTTTGTTATTATTTAAAAAAATCTTTATTATTAAGAGTATTAACAGATGTCCCTTTTTTTTAAATGGAATTATATGGTATTTATCCTTCAAGATTGTCTATTTTCCCTCAGCCTAATGCTCTTAATATCCACCCAAGACATTGCCTATCAATAGCTTGCTCCTTTTCATTGCTGGGTAGTAGCGTATTTCTCACGCTGGAGGCTAGATCTCATGGCCCCGTTGCATCAGGCTATCCAAGCTCAGATAGTTTGTACAGTTACCTGAAGCCATCCAGAGATGTCTGTGGTTGATTACTGAATGCATTTAGTGTGTCACTTAAGTTACATATAAAAAGGTTCATAATAAAGACATAGTTGAAAATGAAGTGAGCAAGGTAAGGAGTAGTATAGAAGAGAGCACAGAATTTTGAAAATGTCCAGAGAAAGGAAAAACTTACCGTATTTTCTGGCATATAAGAAGACTTTTTAACCCAGGAAAATCTTCTCAAAAGTCGGGGGTCGTCTTATAAGCCGGGTATCATCTTACAGGGCGAGTATATCCCAAACTCTGTATTTTAGCTGGAAAAGTTGGGGATCGTCTTATATGCCCAGTCATCTTATATGCCGGAAAATACGGTAGTTAATTGTCCAGATTGTGTCTGATGTGTATTTCTGTCTATTTTCACTCCATGTTCTTAAGTAGCTTGAGAATTAAATTAGCCGGGGTTTCAGTACAGAGTCCTCTTCTCCAGCATCCCAGAGCATTCTTCAAATGGCCAGTCGGTGGGCTGCGTCTAGATCTGAGCCTTCATTAGTTTCTCTCACCGGATTCTCTCGGAATGGTGGTTTCAGGCCTGGTTATCACAGCTCTGGTGGCTCCACATTAGAAGATTTCCAGGACACCTTCTCACAGCTGTTGTGATAGGAAGATCAGAAGCCGATGTGTTCTACAACGCTGAGCCCTTCTGGGCCTTGCAGTTGGTATTCTTTGACCAACTGGTAGAAATTTTTCATCCCTTACATTTTGTCTTCTGGTCTTTATCTTCTTCCGGATGCTGAAAAATTCTTATGTCTGCTGATGGCCTGAGGCATTTCTGGCTGTGGAATTTATCATTGAGTAGAGTCAGCCGAATCTGAATGGTTTCATTTTAGAGAACACGATTCTTATCTTAGGTTTTTGACTTGACCTTTTCCTTCACTGGTCTTCTGAGAACAGTCATTTGACACCATTGCGGATGGATGAATTGGGAATGAAAGAGTAGATCCCTGGAAGTAGACACTGTTAGAAATCGGCTAAGGGACAGTAAATTTCTCTCAGATTTGGTTGCTCACTAAGGATCATTTGGGAGATGACATTTGGAAGGACAGAATTGATTTTAGCCAGGCATATTTCAGGCAAAGGCAATGAGATCCTTGTGTTCAGTTCTGCAGCCGAGGAAAACAAGTTTTGTGTGGTTGACAGTACATTTTTGCTGAGAAGAAATTTGAATAGCAGTTACTTTTTCCACAAGCTGATGGGCTGTGTGAGATGCCAACATGCTAATGAAGGAAAATATGAAGCACGATGGAAGTGAAAATATTTTCTAGGGTGAAAGGAGTTACTTTTGCAATAACAAAAGCCCACTAGAGCCAGATCTAGTAAAAGCCACAGTTTTCTTACATTACTTTACCGCTTTGATGATGAAAGAAAATTGTACTGAATTTTATTCTGTTTTCCCCTTTGTCTTCTGAAATTCTCAGTGTGATGTTGAACTTTGAAGAACTGTCATTGATTTCTCTCTAGAATGCTTTAAGATCGTACTGTTTACGTAAGGATTTGCTAATAATTATGTTGTTTAGAAGCAAAATTTCAAGAATTACCTTAAATTTGAACCAATAACAGAGCTACCACTTTGGGGGTAACAACCCCATAGATATTTATAGTAATAATGCTATTGATATTTAGCAACCTCATAGATATTTATAGTAATAATGTTATTGATATATAGTTTCTTTCTTTTGTTTTCCCTAGAGATCTTGTTACTTATTGATGAGTGCTTCAACTTACATGTTTATGATGATGTGGGAGTACAGCCACTACCTCTTGTTTCTTCAAGCAATCTCTCTGTTCTTGCTAGATAATTTTTCCCTGGAGCTAAGTGACAAGGTATTAATGGCGTTTTGAAACGGTGATTTTAAAATCAGAGGAACAAATGTTTTTATAGTGTTGTATCTAACTTTTAAGCTTTATTTTTAAAATGTTTTAATAGGCTCTGATTTTATGCTTCTCAAATGATTGCTAAATTCATCTTCTGTATCCTTTTATTTTTTTATTTTTTTTATTTCATTGATTTTTCAAAGAGAGGGAAGGAGAGAGATAGAGAGTCAGAAACATTGGTGAGAGAGAAACATCGATCAGCCGCCTCCTGCACAACCCCGAATGGGGATATGCCCGCAACCAAGGTACGTGCCCTTGACCGGAATCGAACCTGGGACCTTCCAGTCTGCAGGCCAACGCTCTATCCACTGAGCCAAACCAGTTTCGGCTTCTGTATTCATTTAGAAGCACTTTGAAATTCCTTTAAACATGATCTGCTTAAGCAAAGTTACCCTGTGCTTCCTCTTCATTTCTAGCTATTTCTCCTTCTTCTGCTTTTGTTTATTTAAAAAGAAAGAAAAGTGAAATATAGGACATGTACAAAAGTGTATTTGGCTGGTGTATATACAGTATTAGGATATAATATGGATATTTGACCATCCGGGCCTGGAAGTGGAGTATTTGAATAGTCTAGAAGCCCCTTTGTAACTCTGCCCCAGTCATATCCAATTCCCTCCCCAACAGAGGTTAATTGTCCTGAATCTTGTTAATTCTTTCCTCCTTTTCATGGTTTTTACCACCTATCTGTGTGTTCCTAAAAAAATAAGCTATAACTCATTGTGTACTTTTACCTGATTTGCCTTTGAGATTCATCCATGGGGATGTACTGAGCTATATTTTATTCATTTATATTTATTTATCTATTCTATTGTTGATGGAAATTTCAGGTTTGTTTTTTTTTTCAGTTCATGTGCTGCTATAAGCATTCTCTTTTTTTAAATACTCACTCAAGGATATTTTTCTATTGATTTTTAGGGAGAGTGGAAAAGAAAGGGTCAAACAAAGAGAAATATTGATGTGAGAAAAACACATTGATTAGTTGCCTCCTGCACATGCCCTGATCAGGGCTGGGTTCGAGCTTACACCCAAGGTATATACCCTCGATCAGAATTGAACCTGGGACCCTTCAGTCCACAGACAACGCTTTATCTACTGAGCCAAACTGGCCAGGGCATATAAGTATTCTTATACATGTAATATGGCACATAAATGCAAGATTTCTCTGGAGTAGTATATACTTCATAACGAATGACTAGTCAAAGGATCTGTCCCTTCAACTTAACCAGATACCAAGCCTTTCTCCAGAATGGCTATATCAGTTTGTACTCTTGCCAGAGGTCTTAAAGGTTCCCATCAACATTTGATTCCTTCTATTTATTTCTTTTTGCCATTTCTTATCTTTTCTTATTTAAACCTCTATTAAATATTTTCTATGTTGTCCAAGCCAGATTTTAAGAATCTTCTTGTTCTTCTCTTCCTTTTCTTCATCCCGTATACTCAGGTAATCCAAAACGAGTATCAACATTTAGGTTATTGGAATAGAGAAAATTCAATATAAAGAGTCACTAACCATTTGCTAACCGGAAGGGTAATAGGAACCTGAAAGTGTCATAGAGGTAGCAACTCAAGCTGTGTTACCAAAGGAAGAATTCGAAATTATTAAAACTTAAACTTAGAGCAGGGACCTTGGGGGGCTGAAATTCATCCGCTGAGGAAGGGCCACTATTCAGCTTTGTGGGTGTCTCTGAACTGGAATGAGACCCAGGCCTCTGAGAATGGTGCTCCTCTCTGGGCAAGGGGATGAGATAAAAGGGGGTCTTCAAGGGTTGGAAGAACTGTAGCAGCATTCAGTGGCTTTACAGGAAGTAATGACTTTGTGGGGTGATGTTTACAGGAACTGCAAGCAGACATGAAGTGGCGGGAAGGAACGAGCTCCTTTCTCCTCCAACTTGCAATTGCTCACACATTTCCTATTGGCACAGCTTACTAGGGAGCCAACTAGAAACACGGAAATGAAGATTCCAGAGTCCCAGCCCCAGCTTTATGAGGCAAGGGACAGAGAGGACGGGGAGGGAGAGAGAGGTAGAAACATCAATGATGAGAGCGAATCATTGGTTGGCTGCCTCCTACATGAGCCACAATGGGGATTGAGCCTTCAGCTGAGCATGTGCCCTGACCAGGAATCAAACCGTGACCTTCTGGTTCATAGATCGACTCTCAGCCACTGAGCCACAAGTTGGGCCCTATTCTTTGTCTTAATTTTCCTTTTCCAAAATGAGTTAACTTTACGCCCTAGCTGGTTTGGCTCAGTGGATAGTGTCAGCCTGTGACCCAAAGAGTCCTGAGTTCAATTCCAGTCCAGGGCATGTACCTTGGTGGCAGGCTCCTTCCAGGCTTGGGCCCTGGTCAGGGCGCATGCAGGAGGCAACCGATCGATGAGTTTCTCTCACGTGGATATTTTTCTCTGTTTTTCCCTGTCTCTAAAAATCAATGGAAAAAATATCCTCGTGCGATGATTAAAATGATAATAAAATTAATTAACTTTAGGATGGATTAAATTATTATACTATTGAATTTTTGAAAATAAATCTACTAAGACATATAACTTTCCTGCACGATCTTCTATTAAGACATTGAATTTAACTTTCTTATGCTCATTGTTAAATAGACCAAATGCAAAAATACTTTTCTCTGGTCCTACTTACTATGGCAGTATATTTTCATTAGGTAGATTTTGGGAACTATTGATAAAGGTTTATGCAGTTTGATGTTACATGGACATATTTTAACATCAGGGTAAGCCATGTGAACTTAAGTCAGAGCCTGGGACTACAGAAGGTTCTTCCAGCAGATTTAGACATCCTCAGTTTTAAAACTTGCAGTTTTGTTTGCAAGAATTCTTTCTAGCAGGATATGATAAATTAATTACATAGCTTAACATTAAAAAACGGATTGAACATTTGCACAATATTGTCCTAAATGATGATGGAGCACTGATCTTGTGATTATAGTAAAATCTAAACAAAAGTAATTAAAATATGTACATCAAAATTCATTTTGTTCTTATTCATTTTATTTTTGTCCCGACAGGTTCATGAAGTTTATAAAATCTATATGTTTTCTCTGTTTCTGGGATATTTATTGCAGTTTGAGAATTCAGCTTTATTGGTGTCGCCTTTATTAAGTTTAGTTGTAGTCTTTATGCTTGTTAAGTGCCTTCAGGTAATTAAAATTAAAATTGCCTTTTTATCATTCTTATGGTAATTTTTAAATTGTTAATTTTTAATGCCTCACTTCTTTGTTCATTTTATTCCCTTCCTTCCCCCACAGCTAAATGTGAAGAAAAGAACTTTTGTAGCTAAAATAATGAAAGCTATTAATTTTTATTTGGTGTGTACGCTGACAGTGACATTGAATATTATAATGAAGGTAAGTAACTGTGTCTTTATGTAGCAGAACAAATGAAATAATGAAGAGTGGACCTGATTTTCATGAGGATAATGAGATAGGAGGATAATTAATAGTTTGTACAATAAAATTTTGAGTTGACCAGTGATTATGCCTGGCATATTAAGTTAGAAAATAAGTTTATGGTTCTTTTCTGGATATACTTTAAAAATACATCTACTTTATTTTTCATTTAACTTAAAGAGTCATTGTTACGCAGTTAACATTAAGTAATACATGGAATCAACTGAGATGAGTCAAAAATATTTGGAAGAGTAGGTAAGTTACTTAAGCCAGATGGGATAAGGTTGAAATCTTACTAGGCTTGAGTGTAAAGAAATGTGATGGACTTATGCCAATAGATCTCCTTGCTTCACAGTTACAATATGTATTACTTCATTCATGTTTTTTGCTTTGTAATCTTGCTGTATTTTTTATTTATTTTTTGCTATGTTTTCTGTTTGTAGTATTGGACAATAGCATACTGCTGTAATTATAGCAAATCTTTTTTTGTGGTAACTTGTGTTTTTCTCGTCCAGACGTTTGTCCCACACAAAGAAAACAGGCACATGCTGAAATTCCTTGAAATGAAACTTGGACTGAATATGACTAAGTAAGTTTTAGATTATATAAGTTATCTAACTCTGTACCACTTAGAAGATAAAGAACAAAAGTAATCAAAGGAGGAAGTACACACCTAACTAAATACCACTTAGAAAAATGTGTTTGCGATATTATATCTAGAAAAAAACCTGACATTAATCTTTTCTCTCATTAAAACAATTCTCATTTAGGTCTTCTTGAAATCAGATATACTTAAACCTCAATATCATCAAAGTATTTAGAGGCTACTTTCTCCCTTGCTAAGGAACAATGATGTCATCTAAGGTCAGAATAAGTGAAGGATTATAAAGAACCACAGTAATTTTAACTACATTGGCAGAATGCCTACATGGAAAAGGGTATGGGGCCCAGCCAGCATGGCTCAGGGGTTGAGCATCGACCTGTGAACCATTTAGCGTACCTGCCGGGCTGCGGGCTCAGTCTCCAGTGTGGAGTATGCAGGAGGCAGCTGATCAATGATTCTCTCTCATCATTGATATTTCTCTCTCTCTCCCCCCTCTCCCTTCCTCTATGAAATCAATAAAAAAGATACATTTTTAAAAAGGGTATGGGCACAAAAAAGGGGTTAGGCAGTAAGATATTTATTTCATAGCGAAGAATCTCATCTTGGTGTTAAAAATGGTGATTGGAGGAGAAGTGACTATGAGACTAACACACTGCCTGCTGCACTAAGAGGACAGCTAAGAAGCTGAGGTTTTTTAAAATTCACGAATAATCTTTTGCCTTTTTTGTATGTTTGTTTGTTAAATGCATTTTTAAAGCCTAAAATGAAATGCATGCTTTTACAGATCGACAGTCTATTTGTGTAATAAGAAATGTAGTTTTACCTGTACATTTCTCTAATTCATATAATATACCTCAGAAAGCTTTTATCATTTACTGCAATTACATGGGATTTTAGATACTGTGTATGTAATTTCATGTTGTGATCTATCACAGTTAATAAAATATTTGTCCTGGTTTAAACAATGGAGAAGTCTTCTGATGTATAAGCCATATATGTATATCTGAGATAAAATGATCCTTTAAAAGGCCATGTTCTATATTAGAAAGCCCTGATTGATATTGGTATATGTGGGCCTTTTACATAGCAAGCAATTAGTAAAAATTGGTTGTAGACATTTGTAATTTTCTGCCCTTTTCACTGACTTCCTTTCCCTTTAACCTTGGAAGACTCTAGAATGAGCCTAGGATTAAGGGCTGCTTTTGTCCTTGTTTCTTAGTTGATATTATGTCAGCCCCTTTATTTAGCATGTCAGCTTCTAGACTTATTTCACTAGGTAATATATTATGTGTTTTAAGAATAAGACATGGCCCTAGTTAGTTTGGCTCAGTGGATAGAGTGTTAGCCTATGGACTGAAGGGTCCCAATTCCAGTCAAGGGCACATGCCCAGTTTGCAGGCTGGATCTCCAGTGTGAGGCCTGCGTGCAGGAGGCAGCCAGTCAGTGATTCTCTCTCATCATTGATATTTCTATCTCTCTCTCTCCTATCCTCTCTGAAATTAATCTATATATATAAAAGCCTAAGCAACTGTTCGACTGGTAGCTATGATGCACACTGACCACCAGGGGGCAGATGCTCAATACACAGGCATGGAAACATGGAACAGAATGATGAATTTCAGGGGGAAGATGGGAAGAGGGTGGGAAGAGATTAACCAAAGTTCTTATATGCATGCTAGAAGCCTGGTGTACAGATTCGGTGCATGGATTATGCACTGCGGGAGTCCCATGGCCTTATCTGTGGGGATCGGGCCAAAACCAGCAGTCTGACATCCCCTGAGGGGTCCGGATTGCAAGAGGCCAGGCCAATGGATCCCACTGGTGCATGAATCTGTGTACCAGAGCTCTAGTAAAAATATATATATATATTTTTAAAAAGAATAAGATATGGCCCCTGTCCTTAAGAATATTGTCATTTAATTTAATACTTTTTTCTTTTCTTTTTTCCCCCCATTAAAAAGTTTTTGTACAAATAATAACATGGCTGGTATAAACAGTAAATGCCCTATGTTGACATGTGCCAATTGGATGTTAGGATTTGGAGTTCACTAGTATTTTAGGAAACATTTCTGTTGAGACAGACTTTCAGGAACCACTAATGAAATATTAATAAATATCTATTGGATGTGCAAGAACTAGGTCAGGTACTCCGGGGGTTAAAAAAATGACTGCAATCTAACATATGACAGATTGCATTAAGGACTATACTTGAGGGATAAATAAAGTGCTGTGAGAATATTGAGAAGGAAAGGCTGGGGGGGGGTATAGAAAGAATCCTTTATAATAAAAGGCTAATATGCAAATCAACCAAAAGGCAGAACTACCGGTCACTACGATGCACACTGACCACCAGGGGGCAGATGCTCAATGCAGGAGCTGCCCCATGGTGACCAGTGCGCTCCCACAGAGGGAGCACCTTTCAGCCAGAAGCCAGGTCATGTGTGGTGAGCTCAGCGCTGTGGCAGGAGCCTCTCCCGCCTCCATGGCAGCGCTAAGGATATCCTCTGAGGGCACCCAGGTTGTGAGAGGGCACAGGCCAGGCTGAGGGGATCCCCCATCCCCTGAATGCATGAATGTTGTGCACTGGGGTTCTAGTATTATATTGGGATTTGAATTGGACCTTTATAGGGTTAATAACTTTAATAGGCAGATTTTAAAAATGTGTGTTTATTGTGAGTACAAGATATGTTGATGCAGCTGTATTGCTGTTTAACACATTGTGAAACTGTAACCTTTTATTCTAAATGCAGTGATTTCTGAGGCAGGCATTCTCCACGAGTCCATGAGCACCTCTGAACATCACTCCATCTCTTACCCCTTCTCCAGGGCTAGGGATTAAGGATAAAATGGAATTTGAAAAAAATAAAAACTTGATGGATTGGGAATGAGAATGCAGATAAAACTACATATAATTGGGAGTCTTATTGCTCATATTTAACGTAGGGTAAAAAAAAAGCTTATCCTATTTCTCATAGCTTAAAAGGTTTACATGTCAAATTTTATGGTTTCTGTCTTAGTAATTAGATATCTCTTTTTAAAAGAGGTCTCAACCCTAACCGATTTGGCTGAATGGATACATCATCAGCCTGCAGACTGAAGGGTCCCAAGGTTTGATTCCAGTCAAGGGCATGTACCTTGGTTGCAGGCACATCCCCAGTAGGGGGTGTGCAGGAGGCAGCTGATTGATGTTTCTAACTCTGTATCCCTCTCTCTTTCTCTCTATAAAAATCAATAAAATAAATTAAAAAAATAATTATTCGCAGTTTAGTTACATTTGTTAAAATCATGGCTGTCTAGTAATAATGTGAGTCACATAAATAATTTTCTAGTAGCCATATTAAAAAAGTAAGGAAAAAAAAGTAAATTTAATTTTAGTAATGTATTTTATTTAATCCAACATACCAAAAATATTATTTTTTAATGTATAAACAATTAAAAATTAATATATCTTGTATTTTTAAATTCTTTTTTTTATCTTTGAAATCCAGGGTGTATATCGGCCACATTTCGAGAGCTAATAGCCACATGTACCTAGTCGTTAGCATAGTGGATAGTGCAGATGTAGAGGTGGAGAGCTGAATTTTTATTGTCTTCCAGATAAAAATAGAAAGTGGAACTCCCTTAGAACTGTATTGGGCTCTAAAGATGGCAGCATTCCTTGGTAACAGAAAGCCGCAGTTTTACAAATATTATTGGAGCAGTTTGTTGGGAGAGGTCATAAATGCTGTTGTCTTCACTTGTAAAGGGTGCGGTCTGACCATTATAAGTGAAGGGATTTAAGAAATGTGTTTTGTTTTATCTGAGTTTCTACTGAGATAAGAAAAATACTCATATGGTCAGTCGTTTAAAACACCTATTATTTTAATGTGCTTTTTGTCTTCTATAGAAATTTCACAATGAATTGGCTCCTCTGTCAAGAATCCCTACAGGCACCATCTCAAGAATTTTTTTTGCGATTGACACAGTCTTCGTTACTACCTTTCTATATTTTAGTGTTAATTATTTGTTTTCTTTCTATGGTGCAAGTTATTTTTAGGAGAAATAAGTAAGTACCAATGAGAATCAATCACATTTCTAATATATTATGGAAATATAGTATATAAAATACTTATTTTTAATATTCTTCCAATATTTGTGTATTTGTTTTAGAGCTTCTAATTTCATTCTCTCTTCATCAGTATATAAAAAGTAATTATAAGTTAACCAGATAAAATTTAAGTTTATAAATCTAAACATGTAATATCCAGATTTAGTGTAGGAGTAATATTTTAAGTAATCAGGTAAGCTTTCACAAACTGAAAAATTTACTCAGATTTTTACTTAACCTAAGAATATTTTTTTTCTATTTAACCTCAATGAAGCTAGTAGTATAAGTGTTTTTAATGATAAAGTTTGTTTATTTTTTAAAATGTTTATCATGTTTGAAAGGGGATTGTGTATGGCATCTTGATTTTGAGAGTTTAGTTGTTTAAATTACGATTTAACTATATTGTTTTAGCAATCACTAGTGAGTGGAAAGAATCCTAAACACTTTATATTTCTGAACTTTCATTTTTAGTCTTCACTGAGTCAGTTACATTTAGGTTCTAAAAGCCATTTTTAAAGACTTGGAGATAGAAAAGTTAGTATTTGACTAGCAGAATATATTTTCAAATGATCAGAAATACCGATACATCCTTTTATGAGGAAATTTAAGGTGTTTTATTTTTCAAATACACATTTTAGTAAAAAACACATTTCCTTTCTGTAGCGGTGAGTTCCTGGAAGAAACTGTTACTCTTGAAGATGGACGAATTGGAGAAAGGCCAGAAATAATTTATCATGTGATTCACACTATTTTTTTTGGTTCTCTTGCAATGATGATAGAAGGGTAAGTGTACTTTATTTGATCTCTTTAAAAAAAATATATTTTTATTGCCTGGCCGGTGTGACTCAGTGGTTGAGCATCAATCTATGAACCAGGAGGTCTTGGTTTTATTCCTGGTCAGGGCACATGCCCTGGTTGCTGGCTTGATCCCCAGGAGGAGGCGTGCAGGAGGCACTGATGGATGATTGGCACTCGCTCTCTCCCCCTCTCCCTTCCTGTCTGAAGTCAATAAAAATATATTTTAAAAAGGCTTTAAAATATATTTTTATTGAATTTTTAGAGAGAGAGGAAGGGGGAAAGAAAGAGAGAGAAGAAACATTGATGTGAAAGCACAACATTGTTTGGCTGCCTCCTGCATGTCCCTTACCGGGGATCGAGCCTGCAATCTGGCCATGTGCCCTGACCAGGAATAACACCAGCAAACTTTCAGGACATGGATGATGCCTAAGCAACTGTGCCATAGCATCCAGGGCTGACTTATTTTCTTCAATAAAGAAGTGTGCTTTCTAATGGTAATAGGTGGGTACTTTTAAGAATACATGTGTAAAACTTTATATAATTAACTCAAAGTTTTTAAACCTAACTGGAGTTTACAAAGGCATTTACTATTAGTTGTGGAGGTGGGTAGGAGAGTGCAGTTTTTTTTTGTTTTGTTTTGTTTTTTTTGTAAAACGTAGTCAATTTTATTTTCCTTAAACCACACAATAGAGTCTTCGGTCGTATAAACATCACTAGTTACAGTCTTGCCAAGAGGCGACCCACAGTTTGAGAACCATTGCTGTAAAGCCTAAGACCATTGGAGAAAACAGATATTTACATTACGATTCATTAACAGTAGCAAAACTATAGTTATGAAGTAGCAACGGAAATAATTTTATTGTTGGGGGTCACCACAACATGAGGAACTGTATTAAAGGGTCATGGCATTAGAAAGTTGAGAACCATTGTTTAAAGGAAGATGTGATCTGACAGAGTAGAAAGTGAGGAAAGAAAGATGAGTGGACTTCAAGAAGTCTGGCGGTAATGGGAATCAGGGGCTAAGGCAGAGGAGGGGCACATTTGTACCAGGAGGGAAACACTTATATGCATATGGGATGGCAGCATTGAGAGTGTTCTGGAAGCTGTCTGGAGCACTAATCATATTTAGAGATGTAGTAGGAGACAAAACTAGAAAGGCAAGTCAAGGCCATATTTCAGAGGGTCCTGAAAACTATTTAGATGAGTTTTCACTCGGCGGCCATTAGCATTTTGAACAGAAAGTGTCTTACAGTTAACGTTTGAAGAAGATTCATTTGGCATTTGGTTGAGCTGGAGGAGAGTCTAAAGGTAGAGATGTTAATTTATAGGCTCTTGAAATGCAATAAAATAGTGAGCAAGGGTTGGATCTGGAGAAATCCGTGGCTTTGCATAATGGTCTAATCTCTAGAGCGGAGAGTTTGTGTTCGAGGGGATATTCTATACATACAACTCAGTGTGCATGCTATCTCCTGGAGTTATAAACCAGATTGCAGTATTGATGTTCATAGGATATCTCATACGTGCCTCCTTATGTCTTTTCCAGCTTGAAATACCTCTGGACTCCTTATGTGTGCATGTTAGCAGCCTTTGGTGTATGTTCCCCTGAACTTTGGACGACACTTTTCAAGTGGCTTCGATTGCGAACTGTACACCCAGTGTTGTTGGTGAGTCATTGTTATTTGAGGTTAAGTACTTGTTTCTCTTCTAGTTAATGTAAATGGAAACCACATTGAATACCATTGAAATAATACGAGTAAATCACATTATAACCTATGGGTAGAAAGAAATCCTGTAAAAAACATTTTTCAAATAATTTCTAAGTATAACAGAAATGCATTTTAATGCAGACAACTTAAAACATAAAAGGTAAAGCAAGTGAATCAGTAATGTGAGAGGCTATCAAGAATTAATTTTTATATCTCTCTTGGTTTGACTGAGAGCTCTGATATGTTTTCAGTATGAATGGAGCATTTATACTGCCTGCTGGGTGCAATGTGCTTGGAGTACAAAGATAGGAAAAACATGATTAATTTCATCATGTAGATTATGGTCTCCTGATCATAAAATAGGTAATAAAAATTATTGCTGCACCTGCCTGGTATAGCTCTGTGGGTTGAGTGTCATCCCATGGACCAAGAGATCCAGGTTCAGTTCCCAGTCAGGAGCACATTCCTGGGTTGTGGGCTCGATCCCCAGTAGGGACATGCAGGAGGCAGCTGATTGATGTGTCTGTCTGTCTATCTATTTATCTATCTATCTATCTATCTATCTCTCCTTTTTCCTTCCTCTATCTAAAAATAAATAAAAACATATTTTTTAAAAATAGTATTGAAGTTATTGGAACACAGAGAAGGGATACTTAACTCAGTTTTTAAGACTTTCCATTTGAAAGATGCTAAGTTATTAGTCAAATGAAGGGGGAAAAGAGGGTATTTGTGGTCGAAAGAATAAACACAGGCAAAAAATGGTGTAATCTAAGGGAATAAAAACAGGAAAAGAAAGAGCATGATACATTCAGTTTTGTTAGCACATAAAATGTGAGGCGCGGGAGGGCTGATCGAGAAAGGAGACTGGAGAAGTTGAAGAGGACAAGGTCACAGAGGCCTCTAAGTGGTGACAGACTGGAGCCAGCAAAGATGCTGTCACTCAGGTACAGGGCATGGTAGATGAAAGTAATGAAAGCTTTAGTTTACTGGGTACCCAACATGTGTCAGGTATTTTTCAAAGCATGTCACATGCTACCCAACCCCTACAAACACCTATTGGCTAAGTTTTATTATCAGTATTTTATAGACAAAAAAATAAAGCCTAAACTGGTCAAATAATTTCCCTCAGATCACATAGCTTATAAGGCTGGAAATCAAGATTCACTTCTAGGTTTTCCTTATTGCAAAGCCCATTCAATTCATGCTGTGCTATACTGGAGGGAAAAGAATAGTTAGAAGATTAATAAGACTTGGTGCCTGTTAAGTGTGGGAGAATGAGGAAAAGAGAGAAATCATTGTTGTTTTCTATGTTTCTGGTTTATATGATTGTAAATCATGTGGTCACCAATGAACATGGGACAATAAGGAGAAAGATGTGGAAAAGAAGATGATGAATAATTATCTTTAATATTAATCATGTTGTATTTTGCCAATTTTTCCCCAAGAACTTTCTACGTTCTTATTTTAGCATACTAGTATATTGATGTATATTAGCTATTTTGCCTGTGTTATTTCATTGTCTTTTTGTTGTTTTTAGTGTTTTAGGTAGCAGTTTAGGAACCGTTGTGTACTCTTCATAACTTAAATTCCTGTCAAAATTGTCAAATATTGATCTGCTATTTGAAATACACGTGTGTTACTGTTTTTATGTTCTGCCTTAAAATTATAAAGTAAATATATATGTCTCACTTTACCTTCAAGTTCAATATGTCTTAAATTTATCATTGGTCTTCAGCCAACTCTCTTTATGAGCTAGGTTTCATGCTGACTTAAATTTGTATAACTATATTGATATGTGCTTTGTCACAGAGTCAGTGTCTAGTACTTAAAAGTACAATCTGAAATATATTTATTCATGACCTTTTTGCTTTCATATTTTAGGCTCTTATTCTGAGCATGGCCGTGCCCACTATAATAGGTATCAGCTTATGGAAGGAGGTAAGAAAATCAGATTTTTGTATTAAAACTTTATATATAAGATAGATATGTGTGTAGAATATTTATATTGAAATACTATTCTAACAAAATAAAGTTTGGTATTCTTAGTAATGCTTAATTTTTTTATCATTAACATGATAGAAAAGCTAAAATATGTTTAAAATGCCATGTGATGCAATTTTCTGTTGTCTAATACGGTCATTAATTTCATTTATAATTGGCAAAAGAAATTGCTGAATAAACCAGTCTTTATATTAAAAAGTATTTTGGCAACTCCAAAATGTAAATATTTATAAAATAATATAAATTCTTTGGAATATAATATAGCATGAAACTAATTGCCAATAAACGTGAACTATTTGACCCCAAATTAATTAATTAAATTATTTATGGTGTGTGTGCATAAAAGACACAGTTAGTAATTGCTTGGTAATTACGAAATTATTTATTGAGTCTAGACAGTAAATTAACCACAAAATAGTTGATTTGGGTTAAAAAGATTGAGCAGGTCACTGTCAGAACAGTGTTCTAAAATTGTTTGTAAAAATGTCTCTTTCCAAATACTCTGGAAAAGTTTGAAACTTTCTAGATACTTATACTTTGGGTGGGTTTTGTTTTTGCATTTTAGTTTTTTCCAAGATTGATGACAGAATTAACTGAACTACAAGAATTCTATGACCCAGATACCGTGGAACTTATGACCTGGATAAAGTAAGAACTGAAATGCCCAATATTGTTGTTAAACTATTAATTAATCACTGTGTACTATCTTATGGACTCAGGGTATATAATAATGTTTTTTCAAATTCTCATCGAATTTTACATTTATTTTTAGGGATATTTAATTTTTATTGGACTTATACATGTAATTTTCTAATTGAACTCGTCTCCTTTGAAAATATAGCATTGATAAGACTGAAATTTGCGACTCTCTGCCATCAAACACCTAGAAATGTGGAATAAAAAGGGACAAATACCCCATGCTTCACCACCAAGAGGCCCAACACCTTCTTTTATTTTTTCTAAATTTTTTATTTTTTAAAATATATTTTACTGATGTTTTACAGAGAGGAAGGGAGAGGGATAGAGAGTTAGAAACATCAATGAAGGAGAAACATTGATCAGTTGCCTCCTGCACACCCCTTACTGGGGATGTGCCCGCAACCAAGGTACATGCCCTTGACCAGAATCGAGCCTGGGACCCTTTAGTCCACAGGCCGGCGCTCTATCCACAGAGCCAAACCGGTTAGGGCCCAACACTTTTAGATGCAGGGTGTCTCTGTTCCTTGGTCTGCCCAAATAAACTCTTGAGGGGGCGGGGGGAAGGAACAAATACCTTTTATTTGGATAGTCAAAAAGATGTTTCTAACTCTCTATCCCTCTCCCTTCCTCTCTGTAAAAAATCAATAAACTACATTTAAAAGAGAAAATAAAATGTAAGTTGCCTGGTATTTCAGAGTTTACATAAATGAGTGATCTGTCATATATTTACCTTTCCAGTATCTAAATTTCTGTGGTTCTTTGCAGAAGGCAAGCTCCAGTTGCAGCTGTGTTTGCAGGGAGTCCACAGTTAATGGGTGTGATCAAATTATGCACGGGAGGGATGGTGACAAGCTTGCCTCTGTACAATGATGATGATCTTCTCAAGAGAAATGAAAATGTAAGGCATTTTAGATTCTATATTTGGATCTTTTTTAACATCACTCCATTTTAGTATAGTTTTGTAATGATGCATATGTTCCTGATTAGCTGGGGAAATCCAAATACAGTGGTACCTTGAGATACAAGTGCCCTAACATACGAGATTTTTGAGATACAAGCCATCGAACAAGCGATTTTTGCTTTCAAATACGAGCAACATTTGAGATAGGAGTAATCACGTAGATCGGCCGGCTGCACACGACCCACCAGTTTACCACGACTCGAGTGTCTCATAGTTTCCCACGCCTCAAGGTTACGGAATGAATTAAACTCGTATCTCGAGGTACCACTGTAATTTTAAAAGGGTTAATTAACTTTAACTTTTAAAAAGCTGCATATTATCATTGTTCTCAAATTATTAAAGGAAAGAAGTCAATTAATGTCTTAATACACTTTGTATTTCCAAGCTAAAAATCTATTACACTGTCATTTATGTTTCAGTGTGGGCTATTTTACTTAGTACTAGTGGCCCAGTGCACGAAATTCGTGCACATTAAAAGGGATTAGTTAGAGGAAATAATTTAATATTGCCATTTGCCCTTTCTCTATAATAGAAGTGTCAGAGATGAAAGAAAATTAGTAAAATGTAAATGAAAACCTTCCTCCTGTCAGATTCTGGGGCACACCTTGGGACCCAAAGTCAAGTCCCCACCCACCCACATGTGCTTCAAAATCGCGTCAGACCCAGACCTGGCCAGCCCCCGCCCCCATTGAGCTAGATCCAGACCTGGCTAGTCCCACCCTTGTCAAGCTCCTCTGGATAGGGGCCATAACCTCAGGTCCCCTGGCTCAGCGTCAGGACGGGGGGCATGGCCTGAGGTCCCCCAGCCCAGACCCCTGTCAAGCCCTGCCAGGTGGGAGACATGGCCTGAGATCCTCTATCAAGCCCTGGTAGGTGGGGCTTATGGCCTGAGGTCCCCCATCAAGCCCTGCCAGGCCAGGGAGACCTAGCCTTAGGTCCCCCAGCCCAGCACCATTAGGGGGGCACAACCTCAGGTCCCCTGTCAAGCCCCACCAGTAGGGGGGTGCAGCCTTAGGACCCATGAAGCCCTGCTGGGCGGGGGTTGTGGCCTGAGTTCCCCTGACCCAGCACTGGGGTCCCCTATCAAGCCCCACTGGGTGGGGAGCATCATCCCTTATATGAAAATTTGTGGGTTTGATCCTGGTCAGGGTAACCAATGAATGCATAAATAAGTGGAACAACAAATCAGTGTTTCTCAATCTCTCTTTCTCTCTTTTCTCTCCCTCATTCTCTTTCCCCCTTTCTCTCTCTCTAAAATCAGTAAGTAAGTAAAAATTTAAGAATATGAAAAAAGACTTGAATGTACATTTCTCCAAAGAAGATATACAAACGGCTAATTACATAGGAATACTTTTATAAACTTCCAGAGGGCAGGAATCAAGTTTCAGTGAAAATCTTTATTTCCCACAGATAGTACTCAGTATTAAGAACATAGTAGAGAAAAATTTATGTATAGTTTTGGTTAACAAAAGTTTTAAATGTCCTTTAAAATAACTTTTTATATTCTTTCAGATCTATCAAATCTACTCAAAGCGATCTGCTGAGGATATTTACAAAATACTGACATCTTACAAAGCTAATTACCTGATTGTAGAGGATGCTATCTGCAATGAGGTGGGAACCATGAGAGGCTGTAGGGTTAAAGATTTATTAGACATTGCAAATGGCCATGTAAGTAACCATTTGGAAATAAAACATTTTTGATATAAATGCCTTGTAATTTTCAAACATAATTTGGGAACTTAGCTCAGAATGTCATTAAAAGTTATATAACAACTAGAGGCCCTGTGCACGAGATTCAGGCACTGGGGGCGGGTTCCTCAGCCTGACCTGCGTCCTCTCACAATCCAGGACCCCTCACTCCTTATCGCCCGCCTGCTTGCTGCTTCTTACCACTCACCTTGTTGCTCCTTGGCACTGCTGTGGAGGCAGGAGAGGCTCCCACTACCGCTACCGCGTTCGCCAGCCTTGAGTCTGGCTTCAGGCTGAGTGGCATGTGGGAGTGCTATAGACTAGAGGCCCAGTACACGAATTCATGCACGGGTGGGGTCTGGCCCCAATTGGCAGATTGGGGCTGGGCCTGTCAGGAGGAGGAGATGATGGGAGGTTGGCTGGCGGGCCCGTCCCAATCGGACCCCCAATTAGTGTCGGGCCTGACTTGGGGAAGGGCCAGGTGCTGCAGGCGGTTGGCCAGCTGGCCCTGCTGCTGATCGGGGTGGGAGAGGCCAATCAGGCAGGGCTGGCTGCAGGGGGACGCCCCGGTAAGTTGGCCAGCTGGCTCCATCCCCCAGTTGGGCTGCTTTGCTGGCTGCAGTGGGCGACATAGCGACCAGGTGTTACAGGGATACGGTCACTGGCTTTATATATATATAGATGGGTGGAACTTACTAAAAATAGTTTGAAATATTTTCCCAATATACAAAAGAAAAATTGATATTTTTTGGGGGGGGGAGATTTTTTTTCAATACATGGATTTCTTATTTATTACCTATACTATGCATGTTCAACATTTATAAAACAAAGATGGCCAGGGATATGAAGTCCAGCATAAGGAATATAGTCAGTAATAGTGTGATAGCTGTGTAACGTTGCAGGTGGGTACTAGAAATATCAGGGGGAGCATTCTGTAAAGTATGTGATTGTCTAACTACTATGCTATACATCTGAAACAGATACAAAATAATACTGCAAAAAACATTAAAAAATAAGCTGATATAATTTGATTTGAATAATGATTTTAACTCAGTTATATTCTTTTTAAAAAAAAAAATGTTTTTGTTGATTTGAGAGAGAGAGGAAGGGTGAGGGATAGAGATAGAAACATTAATCAGCTGCCTCCTGCACACTCCACGCTGGAGATTGAACCTGAAACCCTGACGTTGGCCCTGAATGAGAATCAAATCGTGACCTCCTAGTTCATCCACTGCGCCACACTGGCTGGGCCATGTTATATTCTTAGGTTGATAAATTTATTGTAATTTGATACATATCTGCTATCTTACCTCTCAGTCTGTGGTGTATCCTGTATGTCTAGCAATTAAGAGGCCTGGCAGGGACTGTTGTCTGGAGTGGTACCTTGCTCCTGGAAGGCTGAGTGTGGAGGCCTGTAGGAAAAGTTGATTAGGTCAGTCGGTCATTCTAGGTTGGAGTGCACATTCTGTTCAGGTTGTGGCCCATATTTTTTCTGCTCTTTCCTAAGTAATTATTTATCTTACCAGACCAGTTTGGAGGGGAGAAATTAGTTTTTATGATTTTCATCTTTCTCTTTCTTCATGACCCCTTAAATTTGTAATATAAACTTACTCTGTTTTCTGCTGCATGTATTTTGAGTTTTCTCTGTTGGTACTTGATGTCTGAGATCTTTTGCTTAAATGGTGACAAAATGGAATTGTAGTAAACATCACAGGTATTCTGTAATTACTGTATTCCTATCTGAAGCCTTTTAATTCTGCTTTTAGCTACTTTTATGCTCCCTTTCCAAGATCAGGTGACTTGCATATAATGCCAGGCATAGAGTTACAGCTCATCTATTATTTTACTCTGAAAGTTGGCTCTCTGGCATCTTTTGTTGGTATTAGAATAACATTTAGTGTCTTATTATAGAAAATCTTTCAAGCTAGCTAAGCTATCTTAGTGAACATCATTAAGGTGTGAATGTAAAGGTGTGCATTGGATAAATCACAAAAATGCACTTGTTTACTAGATAATTGTAAGTTAGTTTTGGACCAGGAGAAATGTTTGAATATACATTAAGAATATATCCCAGGCCAGTGTGGCTCAGTTGGTTAGAGTGTCGCCCTGTGCACCAAAACATGGGGGTTCAATATTCAGTCAGGGCACATACCCAGGTTGCAGCCCAATCCCCAGTTGGGTGCATGTACGCAGTAGCCGATAGATGTCTCTCTCTCACATTGATGTTTCTCTCTCTCTCAAATCAAAATTTTAAAAATACAGGATTAAGCGAAAGTAGTTTACCTTTGTGAGTATGCAGAAACAGTTTATTCTTCTATTACCTATTAGGTATTATTTTTTATACGAACACCTGTAAACCTACTTTTGCCCCATCCTGATGTTCATTTCTCAGCCATGACAAAGTTCTTAATGGACTATGGAGATAGAGCCTTCTACATTTTAGGATTAAATATTTTAAAAATTAGCAACACTTTATACTGGTTTCTCAATCTCAGTGGGATGCTCAGAAATTTAGTATATATGGTTACTCTCTTAGTGAAGAGGCTTCGATTCACTAAACAATGTGATATGTTCACGGAACAATGTGAGACAGTTCATGTTTAGCATAATATACTTCCATATGAATGCTGTCACTTGTACATTGATTTTATTTATCCTATAACCTTAATAAGATTTTAATATTATGTTTCATGTCTCTTGATAGGTGGTTTGCGAAGAAGGTGACAAGTTAACCAACTCGAAATATGGGCGATTTTGTCATGAGGTCAAAATTAACTATTCTCCATATGTGAATTATTTCACCAGAGTGTATTGGAACAGATCCTACTTTGTATATAAAATCAACACTGTGATATCCTTTCAGTCTTGAAAACAGCAGACTTATTCCATTTGAAGTACAATGTTAATTTCCTTCTACCGATGGGATGTCTTTGGAAATCAGAGTATGGACATCTGAAATGTCGCTGCTGCTTTGCAGAAGATTCAGTATCACTGGCCTTGGTCAATGTTAAATCTCCCACTCTGCACTCAGTATTCCAGCCAGCGCTGCTTCTTACTGTTACGTGGTCTTTAAAGATTTCACCCTCCAAACTATGATAAAAATTTCCTCAGAAATCTTTATCTTATCATACCATTGATCTTGAATTGGAATACATTCAAGGTCTGAATATAGTTCTCAAACATAACATTTAATATATATTTAATATGATATCATTATAGAATAGAAGAAGAGAATTATTCTTACATTCAAGGCAGTTTCTAAAGGTGTTTTATGCTTTGTAATAGGACTGAAATATTACAATAAAAAGCTAATGTAAATGTTAGCTGAAAAGAGGTGGCACTTAAAATGGAAATGGCATAAAGCAAAGTGATTTTTAAGGATATATATATAAAGATATATCCAGATTTTCCATGATACTGCTCTCCTCTGCTGCTTATCTAAGTGAGCACTTTCTTAGTAATTTGCATAGTGCATGATATTACATTTTATTACTTTATGACTCTTAAGTGGTTAGCTTTTGTCACTTATGCTCATAAACTTGATATGAATTTGTTATATAGTAACTTGTTATATAGTTACTTGATAAACAGTAACTCTTTTTACCTACATATTTTTTAAAACAGACAGTTATAAGAATGTTCATCAGGTTTTTAAAAAATACAAATATGGGATGTATAACCTATTCACATGTTTTGTACTAAAATATTAGGTAAAAAATTGTTATCAGAATAGAAGTATGTACATTAAAAAAAGCTATAGTTTCTGGAGACATGTGCAGATGCTGTTAAATATACCTCTGTTTACAGATGGGCATATTATAAAACAAAAGTGCTATTATTTGTGAAACTGTGAGGCGGTCTTCAACATTAAAGACTAAATGACAATTATAAAATTCACAGCACTTAGTTCCTCTAAGTTAAATATTTTTATATTTTAATCATTTATTAAAAGAAAATCTAAAATGACTTACGTGGCTAGGATGGGATGCATGTTTATTTTTTATCTTGTGTATCTGTTTAGTGACCGGGTTTTTAAAGTGCTGTAAAAATTACAGTTTTACTACTCTACATTAAAAGGGAGCATCTTTCCATTATCTTTATTTTCTGTAATATATTTTAAAAGTACAAAGGCACATTCATTCTTAGACTAGCTCTAGGATGCTTTGCTCTTTTGGAGCTTAAGAATTGCTTAATGGCTGTGTCATATCTGGTGCATTAATTTTATTAGTTCTCATGCTTTTATTTAATTTTTAACAAAATAGCTGTGGGCAGGGTATTTCAGGTTCTCTGTACATCTTAATAGGGACTCACTAATATTTAGCTTCAAGCCTTATGAAAATATTTCCCTAGTTAACCTAATTACATAGTACATGTACAACATTGTGATTTAAAAGTCAGCTTGCAGCTGAAACTGGTTTGGCTCAGTGGATAGAGTGTCGGCCTATGGACTGAAGGGTCCCGGGTTCGATTCCGGTCAAGGGCATGTATCCTGGTTGTGGGCACATCCCCAGTAGAGGGCGTGCAGGAGGCAGCTGATTAATGTCTCTCATCGATGTTTCTCTCTATCCCTCTCCCTTCCTCTCTAAAAAATCAATCAAATATATTAAAAAAAATAAAAATAAAAAAGTAAAAGCTTGCATAGTTTGAAAGGGAAATAGAGCAGCCTGTTTTCTATGTAGCATGAAATATTGAATTTTTATTGATTTACATTATGATCAAATATGCAAAATTAGTTTGTTGTGTTTGTTATTTTTGTTGTGGCATATTAGTAAGTTGCTCTTGCTTCTGTCAGCTTATTTCTTAAAACAGATTTGGAGAAATTGTTAATTAAATTTTTGAAACAATGAAATTTGTATTCAGCATGTTAAAAAGGAAAATGTGCTCTTCAATACAGAAATAATACTGGGTATGAGAAGTAAGCTTATTTGCTTCTATTTTAACTGTAGTTAAACAACATTACTGGAAAACTGGGTGCGTTTAAATAATTTCCTTATTTGTAGATTAACAAATGATGAAGCATCCTGTAAGTAATCCTCTTTGGGTAACTTTTACAGTTGTTAGGTTTGACAATAAAGATCTATTATGTGTCCTCGCTGGTCAAGGGCACGTACCTGGGTTGCAGGCTCCTCCCTGGCCTTGGCCCTGGCCCTGGCCCTGATTGGGGCATGTGCAGGAGGAAACCAGTCAGTGTGTTTCTGTCACATTGATATTTCTGTCTGTCTTTCCCATTCTCTTCGACGCTCTCTAAAAATCTATGGAAAAATATCCTTGGGTGAAGATTAAAAAAAAAAATCTATTACGTAAGGAGCAAAGTTTGTGGTATTTGTGTGGAAGGAATTTCTTCAAGAAACATAAATCATACTTTGCCCTTATAAACATTGAAATAAGTGCCTTCATTTCAAAGTTTACTTTGAATTTTTGAAAAAATATTATCCATTTCTTTTTTTTTTCCATAAGAAGAATGTGGTAACTTTTTCCTTATTAAGCACAATCTCATTATTCTATTTTCACTAATAAGCAGATTTTTGTTACGGGCAGAGATGAGATTTCTAGCTTGCTGAATTTATTTATTTATTTGCATTTGTGAAGTAAACCAGTTGATACTGTTTTGTCTCCCAAATGCAAAACCATCCAACCAATAAAACTTACTTGATATAAGGTCTGTGACATTGACTCTGGTGGTTCCTATTTTTTCTACCTTTCTACCATTTGTATCTGGGTGCTTTTTTGTTAGACTGGTGGATTTTACCTCAGGAGTATGCGTTGTACTTTGGAACTTGTTTCTTTATTACTTGTGTAGAGACAGTATGCTTTTCAGGATATTAATCCACATTGCCAATGCCTCTATGCTAGGGCACCTTCCCACACAGTCCAGGTTAATTCAAGGAAAAGCAGAATTGGAGGTCAACGTGTGTTACAAGTTAGGGCTGAAAAGTACGCTTTAAAAATTAGAATTTTTTGAAGGACACAGTGAATCTGATGAAACTGTTTTATTTTTGAAAAATTGTTTTTGGCCCATTTATTTTGAACTGTTCAAACATCCTGATGCCTTTTGTGGGTGAAACTAGTGCCTCTCTTTATAAAATTGGTGGGGCTTCTAGAAGTTGTATGTCAGTTGAGTTTTTTCTTTGGTATGTTTATTTTAAATGCATGAATATTTAGAGGGCATATGTTATGAAATATTCTGTATATTTAAGAACCTTCTGTAAAGCAAATAACTACTTCCTGATTTGCATCTCTCTTTATTGGTCCAGTTTTTAAAATAGTTTTTGCTATTTGCTAACAGTTTTAGATCCCAATATGTATTAAAAGTATAGGTCTAAAAAAGTTGCAAGTGAAATTGAACAATTTCCTAATGAAAAGTGGCTTATTATTGAGTTTTTTAATGTGTAGAGTTAACAATTTAAATAAAACTAGAGGGCAAAATTGCAAAGGAATATATTTGATTCAACTGTTTCATCCATTAATTTCTAAACATTAAACTTGTTTTTCATAATAAAAAAGATTTGCTGGATTTAGTATAAAGGCATCTTGGGACCATTTCTGTTTATCAGTTTCTTAGAATTTGCAATATTTTAATCTCGGCATATATAATCCTATGTGCAGTTCTATAGGAGATACACTGAACATCTGACCATTGTAATTAGTGGAATAATAATATCAGAAAGAAACATGCATTCCAGAATTATGGTTTGAAATATTTCCTAAAGAGCCCTTTCGTATTTTATGGTAATAGCTTTGAACAGCTGTTTAACAAAGATGAATACAAGTGGTTTTATGTATGTTGACTTGTAAATTAATATCTATTACATTGAATATTTAGATTAAATGTGTTCCTCCTATAACTAAGGTTATGTCTTAGCAAAAGAATAAAAATTTCAATATGTATAAATCCTTTAGAAGAGTTGGAGTATCAACTAATTTACTTAACATTTTTATAATGTGTATTATCATGAATGAAATTATAATAATTTCACTCCCTTGTGAAAACGCGTGTTAATTACGCTCCCTTGTGTTTCCATAATAAAATTCTTTAAAAATGCTTATTTTTTATTTATATTTACTCCTTGAGTTCTTGTAACTAGTGTTTTTCCAATACATATTTTTTATATTGAACAGAGCTGGTGCTTTCACATCACACCAATCTTTCTTAGAAAATGGATCAGCCACTGTCTTTTTGGCTCCCCCTTTTTTAAAAAGTATATTTTATTGATTTTTTACAGAGAGGAAGGGAGAGGGATAGAGTTAGAAACATCCATGAGAGAGACATTGATCAGCCGCCTCCTGCACGCCCCCTACTGGGGACATGCCTGCAACCAAGTACATGCCTTGACCGGAATCGAACTTGGGACCTTTCGGTCCGCAGGCCCACGCTCTATCCACTGAGCCACACCGGCTTTGGCTTGGGTCCCTTTCGGCCACCTTTCATAAGGCACTTGTTCTTGTTGGCCACCCTGGGACCTCTCAGCGAGCCAGAGGCACCCGAGCTGATGTTTTCCTCCCAGCGGTGGGAGAAAACTTTTTAAATTTGTTAAAATTGGTTTTTAGAGAGGAAGAGAGCGAGCGAGCGAGAAACATCAACCTGAGAGCCAAGCATCAAGCGGCTGCCTCCTGCGCGCCCCCCACCAGGGATCCGCCTGCAGCGCCTGCACGAGCCCTGCCCGGGCATGGAACCCGCAACCTTTCCTCCGTGCACCGGATGCCGCCCAACCCGGTCACAGTGGCCGGGGCTGGACTGGTTCCTTAAGCCTTGATGACATACATGATTATTTGTCTTTTGAACATACTTTGTAAAACGGGGTTAACAGAATCCACAGCGGGCACATCCAGAGGCTTGGATAGGAGCTAAATGTTGAGAGCCCCTCGCTGAGGGCGGTCATCCCTGGAGGAAGAGGAGGGGACCCAGGACGCTGGGGGCCAAGTCCTAGTTCTTGGAGATGACCCAGGCGGGAGGAAACCTCAGAGACGGAAAGGGGGGGCGTGTAGGAGGCAGCTGATCGATGTCTCTCTCTCATCGATGTTTCTAGCTCTCTATCCCTCTCCCTTCCTCTCTGTGAAAAATCAATAACATATATTAAAAAAAAAAAGAAAAAAAAGAACCGCAGACATCACGGGCGTCAGGATGAGCACCGGAACCGTTTGTTGCTCCCCAATGCCCCCCACGACTGACCATCGATATTTCTCTCTCTCCCTCTCTCTTCCTCTCTGAAATCAATAACAATTTTTCAAAATGAAAAAAACAAGCCCTGCCGAAACCGGTGTGGCTCAGTGGATAGAGCGTCAGCCTGCGGATTGAAAGGTCCCAGGTTCGATTCCGGTCAAGGGCATGTACCTTGGTTGGGGGCACATCCCCAGTAGGGGGCGTGCAAGAGGCAGCTGATCGATGTCTCTCGATGTTTCTGACTTTCTATCCCTCTCCCTTCCTCTCTGTAAAAAATCAATATATATTAAAAAATTAAAAATTAAAATTAATTTTCAAAACGTGCAGGTTGGTGGGACCTGTTGTTCACGCACCTTCACCAACCCCTGGGCCCTCGAGGCCTTGGGTGTTTCCGGTGTGAATGACTCGAGCTCTGTGCTTTGAAACTAGCGGAACCGAGGAAGGATCTTCCGTCTCCGAGGCAACGGCTGGGCGCCTCCTAACAGAGGCTCCGCCAAACGAGACTGGGGTGCGGAGCTTGTTGTGCCTTTGGACCCCCCCATTTCTTCACGGGGTCTTTGTCTTTCTGGGCCGACCTCCCAGCATCTTCCTTCCGGCTGTCAGCCCCGCGGAACCCCAAGAGCGGCTGCTGCCGGTGCTCCCTCCATAGGACCCCTCGGCTCCCCAGCTGAGCCAGCAGCGTTCACCGCCTTCAACGAGGACGTCGAGGCTCCCGGCAACTCAAGGTGTTTATGTTCCTCGCGAAAAGCCCGCTGGGACCCAGTTTCCTCCAATCACCTCCCACGGCCACCCGGAGGGGGCGTGGCCGGCGGATAGGCCCCGCCCTCTCCCGCAACCCGAGCCGCGATTGGCCGGAGGCGGGGTCCCAGGGCTCCGCCTCCGCCGGCGCCGCCGCCATCTTAAAGTGGTGCGGGGGGGTTCCGGGAGGTTCGGAGCGCCTCCCCGTTCCCGGGCGCTTTCGCGGGTCGCAGTGCGGGGCCCGCGTCCGAGGGCCAGGTTGGAGGCGGGAGGCGGCCCGGGGGGCGGCGGCGGCGGCGGCGGGGGCAGGATGAGCGCGGAGGCGGCGGACCGGGAGGCGGCCACCTCCAGCCGGCCCTGCACCCCGCCGCAGACCTGCTGGTTCGAGTTCCTGCTGGAGGAGTCGCTGCTGGAGAAGCACCTCCGCAAGCCCTGCCCGGGTGAGCGCGGCGCCTGCGGCCTGGCGGGCTGCCGGGCCCCGCGCTGAGCAGGAGGCGTCCGGGTGCGGGGCAGCCCGCGGCGATCCCCGGATGTCGGTCCATTTACCGCGTGCGGTGTTAGCGCCTGCGCGGTGGTCTTCGGAGGTGGCTGGGGTCGCCGAGTCTGGCTTTAGGGAGAAGAGCCCGGCCGTGGTCGGTCGTGGGGGGCATTGGGGAGCAACAATGTTTTTCCCTAAATATATTGATTTTTCACAGAGAGGAAGGGAGAGGGATAGAGAGCTAGAAACATGGATGAGAGAGAGACATTGATCAGCTGCCTCCTGCACGCCCCCTACTGGGGATATGCCCGCCACCCAGGTACATGCCCTTGACCGGAATCGAACCTGGGACCTTTCAGTCCGCAGGCCGACGCTCTATCCACTGAGCCATACCGGCTCGGCCTTTTTTTTTTTTTTAACTTTTTTATTGAGTTTTCACAGAGAGAGGAAGGGAGAGGGATAGAGAGCCAGAAACATCGATGAGAGAGAGAGACATCGACCAGCCGCCTCCTGCACACCCCCCACTGGAGATGTGCCCGCAAGCAAAGTACATGCCCTTGACCGGAATCGAACCTGGGACCCTTCAGTGCGCAGATGGACGCTCTACCCACTGAGCCACACCGGCTCGGCCTTTTTTTTTTTTTAACTTTTTTATTGATTTTTTTACAGAGAGGAAGGGAGAGGGACAGAGGGTTAGAAACATCGATGAGAGACATCGATCAGCCGCTTCCTGCACACCAGGAGGTGGGGATGTGCCTGCAACCAATGTACATGCCCTTGACCGGAATCGAACCCGGGACCTTTCAGTCCGCAGGCCGACGCTCTATCCACTGAGCCACACCGGTTTCCGCCTTTTTTTTTTTTTTTAACTTTTTTATTGATTTTCTACAGAGAGGAAGGGAGAGGGATAGAGAGTCAGAAACATCGATGAGAGGGAGACATGGATCAGCCGCCTCCTGCACGCCTCCCGCTGGGGATGTGCCCGCAAGCAAGGTACCTGCCCTTGACCGGAATCGAACCCGGGACCCTCTCAGTCCGCAGGCCGACGCTCCATCCACTGAGCCACACCGGCTTCGGCTATTCTTCGGTTCTTTATTAACTGTGTTGTTCCTCAACCAGAGGTTTTTTTACCGAGTCTTTACGACATAGTGCAAAGGCGGGCTGCGCCTGCCCAGCAGAAAATGGTTGAGACCAGGACATGCTCCTCCACTGCCAGACGGGTCGGGGGTAAGGGTGCCAGCGAGCCCTGGTTTCCAGGCGTTTTCCAGAAGGGTGCTGGTGCGGGAAGGTGAGTTCCTTGGGTTGCACTTGGCAGGTTCCGGTTGGAGTGCAGATGCGGTTTGTTCAGCCCCGGAGACTGGCTTTCACCGGTGGGAACTGCCGCGGCAGGAGTTGGTGTGCTTTGCCTGGCTGATTTTACCGCCCGCGTCGCATTCTGTTATTTATTTTTTATTTTTAAAAAATATATTTTATTTTTTATTTATTTATTTTTACAGAGAGGAAGGGAGAGAGACAGCGAGCTAGAAACATCGATGAGAGAGAGACATCGATCAGCTGCCTCCTGCACACCCTCTACTGGGGACGTGCCCGCAACCAAGGTACATGCCCTTGACCGGAATCGAACCTGGGACCTTTCAGTCCGCAGGCCGACGCTCTATCCACTGAGCCACACCGGTTTTGGCTGGGTTCCATTCTTTTAATTCTCGGCTTTGGACCAACATTGGTGAAGTGCCTTGTGGGTGTCAGAGGCTGTCTCACGGAATTCATTCTTTACAATAACCCCGTGAGTTTAAGTGGTATCATCTCCGTCGTGCAGGGGTAGAGCGGTAGTTGGTGCTAGTCAGGTGCATTCAGGGTTAAAACAATCAGGCTAGTGGTTTCAGCCCTTTGCTGCAGTGTGGACATTGGCTATTTGCTGGATTGGCAAACGGTGGCCATGCTCTTCTTACCTGGCAAACGCTTTCTTCTGCCTGTGAATACTTTTTTAAAAAAAAATATGTTTTTGTTGATTTCAGAGAGGAAGGGAGAGGGAGAGAGAAACATCAATGATGAGAGAGAATCGTTGATTGGCTGCCTCCAGAACACCCCCGAAATGGGGATGGAGCCCACAACCCAGGCATGTTTTAACACCTGCACGGTGGTCTTCGGTGCGGAGGCCGATGCTCTATCCACTGAGACAAGCAGATCAAGGCTGAATACTCCTCTTTATCCCTTCCTCTACTCCTCTTCCTGACCTCCTTTTTTCCCAGGCACAATTCTTACATATCATACTAGAGGCCCGGGACATGAAAATTCATGCACTGAAGGGGGGGGGGTCCCCTCAGCCTGGCCTGCCCCCTCTCACAGTCTGGGAGCTCTCAGGGATGGGAGGTCGACCTGGCAATCAGGAGAAGGTGATGCCCCCATCATACCTTTGCTGTTGCCACTGCTGACAGCGCAGGCCTCTGCCAGCCCTCGTTACATGAGCCTTGGGTGGCCCTGGGCAGCTGGGGGGCCGCCATCTGAGGCTTGCCTGAGCCTTGGGCTGGCCCTGAGAGGCGGGGGAAGGTGGAGGGAGGGAACTGGGGGACTCTGGAGGCAGATGCACCTGCTGCCCCAGCAGGGCTGAGGGGACTGTGTGCGGCCATCTTTGAGGGCATGGCAGTCAATTAGCATATTCCCTCCTTGTTGGCTGTGGGTGCTGCCATCTTTGCAGCGGTGTGAGGGTCAATTAGCATATTCCCTCTTTCTTAGATAGGATTCCCAAGTCATTACAGGTACACCGCTGCTTGGGTTTTTTGTGGTTGCCATAAACCAAATTGGTAAATCCCTCTGCATCTTCCTAATTACAACTTAATTTTAAGAGTTTATTTTCTTTTAAATCCTAGATCCTGCACCGGTTCAACTTATAGTTCAGTTTTTGGAGCAGGCTTCCAAACCTTCAGTTAACGAACAAAACCAAGTTCAGCCTCCACCCGATAACAAGAGAAATCGCATTTTAAAACTGCTCGCTCTAAAAGTTGCCGCACATTTGAAGTGGGACTTGGACATACTAGAGAAAAGGTACGCGAGATTCAGATGAAGTTTATTGCTTTGGGGGATCTGAGGCTGGGGACATTCTGGCCAGGCCCAGGATGTCAGATTGGTTTGTCCTCCCAGCCCTTAACCCTCACCTGAAGGCCCTCAACAGAATGGTGGGATCCAAAAATATTTAAAAAATGAGTACAAAGGAAGAAATTTATTTTGAAGTACTATTTAGATAGCTTAGTTTATTTTTATATACGCTTTTATGATATCAGCCTTTAAAATGAAAGTTATTTTTCTGTATATTCTTGATAAAATATGCAAGTATTTTATAAGAAAATACTTGAGTGTTTGATGAATTTAAATCACCTTTTAGAGTAAAACCTTTATTAATATCAAGGCAGTTAATGGTGATAATGATTTGATGTGGTGACTAAATAAAATTCTCATTTAAAAGGTTTAAGTGTTTCGCCCTAACTGGTTTGGCTCAGTGGATAGAGTGTCAGCCTGCAGACTGAAGGATCCCAGGTTCGATTCTGGTCAAGGGCCTGTATCTTGGTTGCGGGCACATCCCCAGTGGGAGGTGTGCAAGAGGCAGCTGATGGATGTCTCTCTCTCATCGATGTTTCTAACTCTCTATCCCTCTTCCTTCCTCTCTGTAACAAAGCAATAAAGTTTTTTAAAAAATGGTTTAAGTGTTTCACTTTTTGCATATCTGAAGAAAATGGATAAAAATTAATGTTATAACCCTGGCTGGTGTTGCTCTGTGGGTTGGTGCATCAGCCCATATCCAGAAGGGTTGTGGGTTTGCCTTCCTGTCATACCTAGGTCGGGGGAGCATTGGAGAGGCAATTGATCGATGCTTCTCTGATCTCTTTTTCTTTCTTCCTCCCGCCCTCCCAATCCCCTTCTTCCTCTTTCTCCCTTCTCCCCTTTCCTCACCTCCCCTTCTTCCTCTCTTTCCCTTTTCCTCCTTTAATACCCCTCTCTGAGAAATCAGTAAACGTATCCTTGGGTAAAGATTAAAAAAAAAAGGCATGTTACATAATATTATGAATTATTTGCTATTGAATAATAATTCAGTTAATTTTACTAATCACAAATCAGTAACTATCTCCCAAAATATTTTATTAGAAGCAGTGTCTATTTGCTTATGAATAAATAATACTTCCAAGGCTATGCTTAGAAATGATTTACTTTAAAAATATTTTTATTGATTTTGAGGAGAGAGAGAGAGAGAGAGAGAGAGAAATCGTAGGTTGCCTCTGCACACCCTCTCCAGGAATGGAGCCTGAAACCTGGGCATGTGCCCTAACTTAGAACCGAACAAGCATCCTGTCAGGGCACAGGATGACCACCAACAGCCACACCAGCCAGGGTGGAAATGGTTTATTTTTATCCTCTTCTCACAATCGAAATAGAGATAACTTCTAGAAAATTTGAAAAAAATCAGAAAATTTGAAAAAAATCAGAAAATGACAGGAGAGGAGAAAATAATGTTTTTAATATTTTTGCTGGTTTTTGCTTTATTTTTAAACAAGGTGTGATCATACCCTATATACTGTTTTAACAGAATATCATGAACATTTTCTTACTTTATGCATTTTGAAGATAATTCCATTGTATAATTTATTAATTTTTCCTTCATTGACAGTCATTCTGTTCACTAGTTTTTTCACTTTTATAAATCACAAACCCTTTTAAATATCTTTGTGCTTAAATTTTATATGAATTTTTAGTTACATTCATAGTTTAGATCATTAAATTGACTTCCTGGTTCATGGATTGACGCTCAACCACTGAGCCATGCCAGCGGGGCAACATATTAAAATTTTAAAAATTTTATTCTTAAATCTGCAACCTACCTATTAATAGACTCAAGAGGCATAGCAACAGATAGTAATGTGGAAAAAAAGTGTGTTTATGGGAGAGTTGGAAAATTGAACATCCATTGGATATTTGGTGATAATAAGCAGTTAAACATTTTTATATGTGCACTTAATACTATAAATATGTTAAGAGTTACTTTTTGGAAGCACTATTCTGAAATACATAGGGAAGGAATAATTTAATATTGGAAATTTGCTTCACAATAAAGGGGAGGAGGGAAGAGCATAAGAGTAGAGATGAAACAATGGGCCATCAGTTGATAATTGCCTCACTGAATGATAGGACATGGGGATTCATTATATTATTCTGTCTACTTTTATATGTTTAAATTATTTTCAAAATACAAAATTTTCAAATCTTAAAATTGGATGTTTTCATATAAGTTGAGACAAATTCATAAGATGGCCCTGTAGATTTAGTCCTTTTAACCATGTCATTCTTTGCAGTAAAGATACTCAGTTGTATATCTAGTGCTTCCTATGCAGCCAACATGCGGACATGTACCTTTGCTTCTTCCTTTAAGTTTGTCGGTTCCGGTGTTGAATATGCTGCTGAATGAACTGCTGTGCGTCAGTAAAGTTCCTCCCGGGACAAAGCATGTGGACATGGATCTGGCCACTCTACCTCCAACCAGTGCCATGGCTATACTTCTCTACAACAGATGGTAAAAACAAATTTTTTTTTTTTAAGTATGTTTATTAAAGCTGGCACAGTGAAACAAGAAAAGGCTGAGGATAGAGGAAGCAGCAGGCGAGCGCCTATGCAGGATTGCTTTGTTTCTTTAAAATTATATTATAGGAAAGAAATGAAACTAGGGGGGCTGCTTTGGCTCGCTGAGAAGTCAGAGAAAAGGGGGTCCTTGGAGACAGGATCCCGGGTAAGCCCGGGTCGAGCTGCTGCTGCCCATTGCTCCCTTGGTTTCCAGTCTCGTAGGGACCCTAAGTTCAGGGGATGCATGCCTGGGGTTTGGGGGGATGAGGGAAAGAAGGGGAGGGGAAGGTGCAGGTGTGCTCCCAGGATGGAGAGCATAATGGTAACTTTTTTTACAAACCTAAAATGTGTTGGGCAGCCTCTGGTTAATTTCACTTAGCTTTCAGGTGTGTGCATTTAAGGGTTCCTTTTACTTCATAGCTCTCTCAGAGGATCTTGGGAAATGAGTCTAATGGAAAAAACTTATGACTGCATAGATGGAAAGCATTCTGGTTTAAAATAATTGTGGATGATTTAGAAAGATTTTATGTTAATTCAAACTCCTGGTAATTTATACTATGAAGCTTCTAAGAAATACTTGCAAAATTAATTGAAGTGACATTTATAATGTATTAAATTTTCTTCTTGTGTTTTCTTCAGGGCAATTAGGACAATCGTTCAAAGTAGTTTTCCTATCAAACAGGCAAAACCTGGACCTCCTCAATTAAGTGTGTAAGTTGGCAGATATGACTCTTACCTGGCACTTTTTTCATATAATCCTTACTTGGAATTTTTTTTATCAGATTAAAAAAAATTTGCAAATTTTTGGTAACTTCTACATAAGTAATGGTAAATGAACATTTTAATTGAGCTTCTGTTTTTTTAAGCATGAAAAGAAATAGCATGAAAACATTTTTATTATAATCTTGTTTTCAAGCATGATGCCTTTAAGTTTTGAATTTTCAGTTCTTGGAGTAACGTTTGATACTCTGCAATTATTTCTCTTTTAGTATGAATCAGATGCAACAGGAGAAAGAGCTAACAGAAAATATTTTGAAAGTGGTGAGTGTTGACATCAGTTATACTTTAACATTCTGGGACGTATTTAGATGCTTCTCCTAATCTTAGATATGTGAGAGTTGGCAAGGTCTAGGTGCAGTGACATTTAGATTTTTACTGTTTGAACACAGCTCGCTAATATGGTAACTTGTACAGATTTTCAATGTTAATGATAGAATGCTTAACTACCAATTCTGTTGTCGAGTATTTCATAATGCTTTAGCAGATATGACATCTTTATATGCTCTAAAATTTTTCAGATAAACATTACTTATATTTTTAAGTTATTTAATTGATCTAGTAATATAAAAGTAGAAATGTGGGAGTTGCCATAATTTAAAAATGATCTTTGTAATCCTGTATTTAGCATCTACAAAATTTTTTTAAAACTTTAAGGTAACTATTTCAACAAATTTAATTGCATTTCTGTTGATTTAAAAAAAATTTTAATAGCTTAGTACACACTAAACTACTAAGTATCTTGTAAATGTATTTTGATTAATATAGTCCATTGCTGCCATTGTTGTATTTTAATAATTTGTTTATTGAATTTTTATAGCTAAAAGAACAAGCTTCAGATTCTATTTTGGTACTAGAGGCAGCCCTTAAATTGAACAAGGATCTTTATGTCCATACAATGAGAACATTAGATTTATTGGCCATGGAGCCAGGCATGGTAAATGGAGAAACCGAGAGCTCTACAGCTGGATTGAAAATCAAAACCGAGGAGATGCAGTGTCAGGTATTTATTTCAGTATTTAATTAGTGCGTATCAATTTTTTGGAAAGCTTACGGGATCATCCCATTATTTTATTATTTTGTTGTTGTTAATTCTCACCCAAGGATATTTTTCCATTGAGTTTTTAGAGAGAGTGGCTGGGTGGGGAGAGACAGAGAGACATATTGATTTGTTGCCTCCTGCATGCACCACAACCAGGGACTAAGGCCGAGGATTGAGCCTAAAACTGGGGTACCAGCATCAAACCTGGCACCGTTCAGTCTGCTGTCTGATGCTCTAGGTGCTGAGGCAAATTGGCTAGGGCTTTTGAAAATATGTATATTTTTATTGATTTTAGAGAGAGGAAAGGAGAGGGAGAAAGAAACATCGATGAGAGATAATCATCAATTGGCTGACTCCTGCATACCTCTTAGTGGGGATTGAACCTGCAAACTGGGCATGTGCCCTGATTGAGAATCGAACTGTGACTGGAACCATGTCCTTCTGGTTCAACTACTGAGCCACTTTGGCTGGGCAATCGTGTTGGACTTAAAAAAAAAAAAAGTAGGCCTTATTTACTTACACTGTCATTTTTTAATTTTTTTTAATATATTTTATTGATTTTTTTACAGAAAGGAAGGAAGAGGGATAGAAAGTTAGAAACATCGATGAGAGAAACATCCATGAGCTGCCTTCTGCATGTCCCCTGCTGGGGATGTGCCCGCAACCAAGGTATATGCCTTGACTGGAATCGAACCTAGGACCCTTAAGTCCCCAGGCCAGACGCTCTATCCACTGAGCCAAACCGGTTTCAGCTATACCGTTATTTTTAACATACTTTTATTGATTTTAGAGAGAGAAAAACATCAGTGTGAGAAAGAAACATTGATGCGTTGTCTCCTGCCCGCCCCCTCTGGGGACTGAACCCACAACCTGGACATGTGCTCTGATAGGGAATCTAAGGGTGACCTCTTGGTTGATAGATCGATGCTCAACCACTGAGCCACACCAGCGGGGCCCCCTCCTCACACTTTGGAGTGATTCCCCAATATCTCTCCTCTTTTATTTTAGAAGAACTCTCTACCGTCTGACATTTAGTGGGAGGAGGCAGAACTTGCTTCTAGTAATAGAGCTGGAAATTCCAAAAGGGAGCTTTCTCTAGCCTGAGCCTGCTTGGGGGCAAGAATGTCACGTAGGTGTGACAGACAGACATTTAATTTAGACTGCATCAAGAGCTAGTAAGTCAGTGAAGGGGGGATGACAGAGAGTCCATTGTGATGATGAGGAGCAACAACTGCGACAGTAAAATCTAGTTTCCGGGGTCAGTACTAGCAAGGGCGGATGCAGGTCCTGCTTTCAGGGTTTCTAGCACTGGTGGCTAAGTCTCAGAGGAGCTGTGGGTCTAGTATTGAGGCAGCTGCTGCAATGGTATCTCATGCGACCAGGGTGGTTCTTGTCCGGACTGCTTGCCTCCCTTGCCCTTTGTTTGTCAAGCCTGATGCTTTGACCTTACCAATAATTCTGAAGGCCACCTGGAATCTTCCTGGCAAATCTATCTTCTGCTTCGTCAGAGTGGCTTTCTGTTGCTTTTGACAAAGGTCATTAATTCACTTCTCATTGAAATGTTGTCTTATGGATGTACCTGTGGTTTGCTGAGATAAAGATAATTTTGGATTTTGTCATTTTTTAAGTACGTGAAAAATTACTAAGCAGGTTGGTGTTCATGACCGTTGTAGGTGTGTTACGATTTGGGTGCAGCATACTTCCAACAAGGCTCTACCAATCCAGCCGTCTATGAAAACGCCAGAGAAAAGTTCTTTAGAACCAAAGAACTCATTGCAGAGGTAAATACGGTCATACACACACACAATTTTCAATCCTTCACAATAGTGTACATTTTTTGGCTTTAATTTATTTATTTATTTTATAAACGGTAAGTGTTTATTGTAGTAGTAACTCTGCCAAGTTAAAAAAAAATACTAGAAACAGTTGTTAAAATCTCTACCACTGCTGACTGGAAGTAACCCCTGTTGTCATTTTTATTTTCTTCTGGTTTTTATCTCTCTATGTTCTTATAGAGTTAAGCTTATTCGGTATATACTACTTTGTGTCTTGCTGAAATCTTTGAATAGACATTTAAAATGTATTCTGTTCTGTGATTTGCTTCATTTCCCTGATGTTAAGGCATTTAGGTTGTTTACTGATTTTATTAATTACCAAGCAGAATTTTATATCTCCAAGCATACATTTTTCTTTGGATTTTAGACGCATTCAAGTTAAATTCTTGCAGGTAGAATTGCCACTTCCAGTGGTTACTTTATTTTTCCCAGTCCTCACCAAGGACATGCTTAGAGAGAGGAAAGGAGAAAGTGGGAGAGAGATAGAGAGCGAGAGGGAGAGAGAAAGGGGGGTGAAGGGGGGAGGGAGGGGAGGAGAGAGAGGAGAGAGAGAGAGAGGAAGGAAGAAAAGGAAGGAAAGGAAGGAACTTGATTGGTTGTCTTCTGTAAGTGCCCCAACTGGGGATGGAACCTAAAGCCTGGGTATGTGCCCTGACCAGGAATCAGACCGACAACCGATTAGTGCACAAGCGGACACTCAACCATCGGAGCCCTCTGGGCCCGCTGATGTTTTATGGGCTGGAAACCAAATTGCTTTGCCCGATACCTTGCTCTAAGAGGTTTCTCATCAGCAGTGAGGTTTCCTTATTAAATTGCTAATTTGATGAGTGGAATATAGTATCTTTAAAAATTTTGCATTTTCATAGTTCTTAATAAGGATAAACTTTTTCAAGTGTTTATCATTTACATTTTTCTTTTTATGGTTCAGACAACTGAAATGTGAAGTGTATAACTGTATGCCTGGTGCCTAGAAAATATCCCACTTCAGTCTCCTTTCCTCACCAGAGAACACATTTAAATTCACCAGAGATCTATGTTAATTCTAATCTGGACTCGTTGGGAATCCCCATTTTACTTTGCCTGGGGAACTCATCAAATTTCTAATTTTACAGTTTTTAAGGAGAGTAATTTAAAGCTTTAAATGAAAAAAAAAAGTCTTTAAAACAATTTTTGTTTTGGTAGAAGCATTCCTGTTCTTTTTTTTTTGTAATATATTTTATTGATTTTTTATTGAGAGAAAGAGAGAGGAATAGAGAGTCAGAAACATCAATGAGAGAGAGACATCAATTAGCCGCTTCCTGCACACCCCTTATTGGGGATGTGCCAGCAACTAGGATACATGCCCTTGACCGGAATCGAACCCGGGACCTATCAGTCCGCAGGCCGAGGCTCTATCCACTGAGCCAAACCGGTTTTGGCACATTCCTGTTCTTTCTAGTTGAGTGAAGAGTGAGCTCTCTCTCTTCTGTAAATTTCTGCCAAGTATTATGAATTTTTAAATATTTTAAGTTTCTAACAATGTTTATTCTGTTCATCAGATTCTTAATTGTCATACCTAGTTAGAGTTGACAATATCTACCTGTATGTTGGCCTGAAAACTCTAAAGCAGGAGTCAGCAAATTTTTTGTAAAGGGCCACATAGTAGGTATTTTAGCTTTTGTGCACCTTACACAGAATTTGTTGCATATTCTCATTTGTTGTTTTTTTCCCTTTAAGACCTGAAGAATCATTCTTAGCTCAAGGGTTATACAGAAATAGGCTGCAGGCTTGATTTGGCCCATGAGCACTCATTTTTCTGAGCCCTGTTCTAAACTTTTACCCTTTATATTTTTGATGTTTTCTCCAGCCTCAAATTTTTCTTTAGCATTTTTTTGTGTTGTTCAGATGCACTAAGTGAGTGTTAGACTATTGTTTCTATTACATTGATGGATAATGATATATACCTCTTACTTTACAGATAGGTTCATTATCTCTTCATTGTACCATAGATGAAAAGCGGCTAGCTGGCTATTGTCAAGCATGTGATGTTCTCGTACCTTCTTCTGATATTACATCTCAACAGTTAACTCCATATAGTCAAGTCCATATTTGTTTGAGATCTGGCAACTATCAGGTAAGTCTTAACGATGGAGTTGCATTAGCATAGTTGAAAAATTTTGGAAGCTAGATAGAACTGAATTTGAATCCTAACACTTATCATTTACTATTTGTGTGATTTGTGGCAAGTCAAACTGTGAGATTGGCCTATAAAATAGTGGTAGTAATTATCCAATTTCATAGGCTTCTTGTGGGAATTAAGTGAGAAGTTACTGTTTATAGACTCTGAGACAAGCACTATATAGATACTGACTATTGATATTATCATCTCTTGAAGTTCACACAGTTTGCCCATTTTAAGTGAATTCTGTAAGAAACTTTATATGCAGAACTTTTAACTTTTTAAATTACAGGTAGAGAACTTTTCGTGTTATGTAACCTAAAGTTTGTGGGTTTTTTTTCCCCCCAAGATATATTTTATTGATTTTTTTTACAGAGATGAAGGGAGAGGGATAGAGAGTTAGAAACATTGATGAGAGAGAAACATCGATCAGCTGCCTCCTGCACATCTCCCACTGGGGATGTGCCCACAACCAAGGTACATGCCCTTGACCGGAATCGAACTTGGGACCTTTCAGTCTGCAGGCTGACGCTCTATCCACTGAGCCAAACCGGTCTCGGCTGTCTGTACTTCTTTTTTCTTTAAATACATTTTTTTATTGATTTTTTACAGAGAGGAAGGAAGAGAGAGAGAAAGTCAGAAACATCGATGAGAGAGAGACATCCATCAGCCGCCTCCTGCACGCCCCACAGTGGAGATGTGCCCACAACAAGGTACATGCCCCTGACCGGGAATCGAACCCGGGACCTTTCAGTCCGCAGGCCGACGCTCTATCCACTGAGCCATACCGGTCTCGACTGTCTGTACTTCTTAATGCCTTCACCTTTATCACCTAGTCCCTCTCCCATCTGGCTACCATTTGCATGCCTCATGCCTAGGAAATGTCTCACCGGAGGAAAGCAGGCTGAAGTGTCCTCTGTATCTATGATTTTCCTTCTGTCTTGCTCGTTTGTTTGTTTATTTATTTTTAGATGCCATATATAAGTGAAATCATATGGTATTTGTCTTTCTCTGACTTATTTCATTTAGCAGATACCCTCTCTGTGGAGACTGAAGTTTTGTGGCTGATTTGAAAGTATAACCTGTAGCCTAGCCTTCCTGTAGCCACTGCAAATACTAAGCCTGGAGGGGAAAGTGAGCCAGGCAGTTTGGGGAGGTTTGGCTGGCATGCTGCAGAATCCACTTTGCCAACGAGCCTGGCCGTTATTTTAGTTTTACTCATGCCAAGGGCTTAAAGTAGTCTGTTGAGATTTTTTATTTCCCCCCCTGCTCCCTGTGGTTATATATATTTAGTTTTGTAATGAAAATCACTGGGAATTAGAATTTGTGTTTTAAAATCTTCTATTGGAAAGCCTTTATTTTCAAAGGTGAACAATGCCTTCATGTTGTTTAATCCAAAACAGGAATCATGAAATGAAATAGCTATAGCATATCTTTAGTTCCGTACCTCTAAATGTGCTTTAGTCCAACTTTTTAGTTCGTTCTTCTCAACTAGAATTATTCCCATTCCTTCCCCTCCCCCCAGAAAATAGAAGAAAAAAGGGGCTAATATTTTCTTCTCCCTCTGGCCCCTTAAAAAAAAAATAGTTCTGCTTTAACCTAGGGAAGAAAATTAAACTTTCTTCAGGATGAATTATACATGCAAATGCATTTATTAAAGACTGTAGGCCTTTCAGTTGAATATCCCTAGTAATGGAGGGGTGGGGATTAATTATGGTTAATATAGAGACTCTTTAATACACTACCTGTGCAAATAAGACCTTAGAAATATATATATTTTTTAATATATTTTATTGATTTTTTACAGAGAGGAAGGGAGAGTGATAGAAAGTCAGAAACATTGATGAGAGAGAGACATCAATCAGCCACCTCCTGCATGTCCCATAGTAGAGATGTGCCCGCAAGCAAAGTACATGCCCCAACCGGTATCGAACCTGGGACCCTTCAGTCCGCAGGCCAACACTCTATCCACTGAGCCAAACCGGTCTCGGCAAGACCTTAGAAATATTACTCATAGATAGCTACAAGTTACTGTGAATATAACAAAGTGCCAAAATGTGTAAATCAGAAAGTAGTATAATTGGGTAGCTAGGAAGGGGAAATTGCTATTTTGTTGTAACTGAAATTTATCACTCTAGTTAGAAATCATGTTTCACCTTTACTACTTGAATAGGATTCTCTTGTGTGTTGTGTGCTGATCAAGCAGTTATTGAATAACTAACAAATGAGTCTTCTCCGTGGCTCAGGCTGTTTTGCCCTGGGTAACCCTCCCTTGCTCCTGTTTGACTATGGAAGCGAAACAGTGGTTACCCTATATAGTTTTGAAACCACTTTTGTCAGTCCTTTTGGAATAACAGTTGATCAGTGTTAACTGTTTCTAAAGTCTTCCCCATCCCCTCACACTGTCCCCTTTCTTTCTCTCCTCTTCCATTGCTTTATAAAGAGCTGAAAAAGTCTGTATGTAACAATGTGGGTATTTTCTGTAATTAATTCATTTTAAACCACTTGAATTTTTTAGGATAGTCTCTTGGCATGTATTTTTCCAGCTGAATTATTTAAAATTAATTATTATTTTTAAAAGTTGGTTGTATTTGTGTTTAAAGTGAATGAGAAGAATTTTTTGAAACTTCTGATAATGTAGCGGCACTGCCTCTTACTAATGGATTCTTTTCTAACCTTTCATTTTTGGTCCATGATCTTTCACTTAAAAACCATGAGGGAGGGAGCATCTGAGATCTTGTTCCCCAGCAAGTGTTGTCAGTTGGCTGAAATAGCTCTTACACAAATTTTCATTCATAAATAAATAAGTGTAACATTTTATGATTATTCTTCAATGTGTATTTTTATTATAGAAAAAATTATTTTAAAATTCTATTTTTAAATGTAATATATTTTGGGGAAAGGCTTTATTTTTTTTGGGGGGGGGACTTTAAAAGTAAAGAAACTTTGCCATGATTTTTGAAATGGATGCAATTTTATGTCTGTGTTCTAGGAGGTAATAAAGATTTTCATTGAAGATAACTTGACCTTCGGTTTACCTGTCCAGTTCCGACAGTCAGTACTAAGAGAACTCTTTCAGAAAGCTCAACAGGGGTAAGTAAATAAATCCAGGAATTACTTGTTGATTTTTGAATAAAAGAGCAAGTGCGCATTTCAGGTTTATCTGAAATAAACGTTTAAATTACCTATAAGTCTGTGACAATACTTTCACATTTGTTAGTAAATGGAAATTAACATAGTCAAAGGAACCATTAAATGTTCTATTAAAAAGTGCTTGGGAGAAAAGATTATATATAGCAGAATTCGATTCTGTTAACCTAATCTGTAACTAACTTGTCCCTTGATACATTCAAAACTTTTCTGTTATGCTTTCCCCCCTGACTTGGGTATTTACTAGTGTACCTGCATAACTTAAAATCTTAAACTCTCAAGAATAAATGGCTCATTCTTGCAAATTTAGTTTTGTAATATATACCTTTTCTCATTTAAAAAATATTAGTGGATCTACTTTTGTATTCTACAGAAATGAAGCTCTAGATGAAATCTGTTTTAAAGTCTGTGCCTGTAACACAGTCCGTGATATATTGGAAGGTGGAACAATTAGCGTTCAATTTAACCAGCTATTCCTTAGACCTAACAAAGAGAAAATAGACTTTCTCCTGGAGGTAAGACATCATTTCCCCTTTGACTTACAGTTTTGCTTTAAGACCAATGACATCTTAGTTGCCAAATCCCGTGCCCTCTTTTCTGTCTTCATCTGACCTGATAATTGATACCACTGACAGACTACACTCTTCCCTTCCCTTTTTCCTCGTTCTCCTACTTTATTTTGTTTTCCTTAGTCCCTCATTGACTTCTGTTTTACTCTCCCTTTAGTGTTTTTGTTTTACAAAAGTTTTGTCCTTGGCTCTTTCATCTTCTCAGGTCATTTTTTATTCTCATTCACAGTAAAGTGTCCGTCACCTTTTCTATTACCTGTTTACTGAAAACTCTCAAATCACACCTTTAACTTCCTCTCATGTCAGTTCTAGAGTCTGAGCTTCTATGGGATCTTCCAGCCTCTTTCTTTATTGTTTTAATGTAATAGACATTGAGAGGAGCATAAAGCAGAACTAACACCACTTGGTTCCAAAGTGCAGCATAACCAACACGGGAAGTCCTTCTTATGCTGTTTCCAAATCCTCTCTGCCTCTTTGAGGAAATCGCTGTCCTGCCTTCGATGATAATCATTTCCTTACTTTTCTTCAGAGTTGTAGCACCTTTATATGCACCCTTAAAGAATATTCTTTAATTTTCCTGTTTTGAGCTTTTATATAAATGAAATCATACAAAATGTATTCACTTTCTTTGACTAAACATACATTTGTGAGATTTTTTTTCAAGTTATTAAATGCAGATACAGGTTTTTGTTGTTCTTTTAATCCTCACTTGATACTTTTTCCATAATTATTATTTATTTTTGAGAGAGTGGATGAGAGGGATGGGGTTTTGGTGGGGGGAGAGAAACATTGAGCATGAGAGTCAGATTGATTGGTTGCCTCCTGCATCACCCCAAGTGGGGCCAGAGATCCACCTTGTAACTGAGGTACATAATCTTGACTGGGAATGGAACCCGCAACCCTGAGCAAACCTGCCAGGACCAGATAAAAGTGTTTTTTTTCCTTCACATTGCTGTAAAGTTTTTTTTTTCCAAGTGAAATTACTTTTAATCCTATATTTTATATTTCCAGCATAACTATCATTTCAACATAAAATTAGTGTAAAAAGTTGAGAGATTTTACAGTCTTTTTCATACTAAGTTTTTAAAATCTCTATTTTTCACTTAGAGATCTCAATCTGTCCTAGTCATATTTCAAATAATCAATAGCTGTATGACTTCTGTATTGGACAGTGCAGATCTACAATATGGCAGGTGGCAGGTGTTTTTAATACTAATGGTGAAATATGTTCCATTGCTATAGGGTGTTTTAACATTATATGACAATGCCACAATTTATTCATTCTTCTGATGATAAACGTTTGTGTTGTTTATAGTTTTTTTTTTTGCTATCGTGCTGCTTGGAATGCATACTATTTGTTTATACACTTAGAGGAAGTGTATATGTAATATTACTTTTATAATATCAGTTTTTTTGCCACCAGCATGCATGAGAATTCTTATTGGTCAGCATCTTGGAATTTTTTTATTTGCCTATCAGATCATTGTGAAGGTTGTCTCATTGAGTTTTAAATTTCCATTCCCTTCTTACTAAGGAATTTACCAGCTTTTCATTTACTTTTTGCTCACAATAGATTTCATCTTTTGAGGTATCTTTTTTCAAGTGGCATGCCTTATATTTTTATTGGATTTAATTTTTTTTGCAGACATTTTTTTGGGTGGCTCTTTATAGCCTTTGTCCTTTACCATTTTTATATATTACAGTTATCTTCTTTGAGTTTGACTTCTCTTTTAACTTTCTTTTTATTGTTTTAAAAGCTCTTAATTTTAATACGAAGTTTATAAAGGTTTCATGATTGCTGTGTGTTATTTAAGAAAGCTTTTCCTATCCTGTAGTCATGAAGATAGTCTCATACTTTATTTTCTAAAAGCCTTATAGCATAGCCTTCTTTTCACATTTGGGTCTTCAATCCATCTATAATTGATGTTTGGTATCACATGAAGTAGGAGATCCAGTATAAATTTTTTTTTCATTATATGACTTTTGGTTTGTTCCTGTACCATTTATGGAATGGTCCGTTTTTTTAATTCTAATCCCCAGTGCTGCCTTTACAGAATGCCAACTGTGTATGGCCTGTTTCTGGGCTATGTTCTGTACCACTGTTCTATTTGCCTCTACATATGTCAGTGTTCCTATGTCTTGATATCAAACCACAAATGTTGTTTTTCAAAGTTGTATAGGCATGCTCGTCCTTTACATTTGTTGTAAATAGTAGTTTCAGAGCGTCAAGTTTTAGAAATAAGCCTGATGGATTTTTCTTTGGCGTTACTTTACATTTAAAAACCAAGAAAAGTGAATATTTTTATAATATTGAGTATTCAAATCCATGAACTGGTACAGCTGTTGATTTATTGAAATGCGTAAGAATTTTTTTTAATATGTTTTTACTGCTTTAAGAGAGAGGTACAGAGAGGGAGGGAGGGATAGAAAACATCAGTGTTAAGAGATAATCATTGATCAGCTTAGGCATTTTTTGATTTTTCCATGGAGTTTTTTTTTTTCAAATATACATTTAAAACTAGTTTATGAATTGGTACAGAGCTAGAGTTGTATTATTATTTTGTTTCCAACTACTTTGCTAAACTCTTAAAAAAATTCTATTAGCCCTGGCTGGTTTGGCTCAGTGGATAGAGTGTTGGGCTGTAGACTGAAGGGTCCCACGTTTGATTCTGGCCAAGGGCACATGCCTGGGTTGTGGGCTCATCCCCAGTAGGGGGCATGCAGGAAGCAGCCAATCAGTGATTCTCTCTCATCATTGATGTTTCTTTCTCCCTTTCCCTTCTCTGAAATCAATAAGGAAATAGATTTTTAAAAGTTCTATTAATTTATCTGAACAGTCTTCATCTGTTTTTTCCCTTTTCTAACCTTTTCATTTTTATTTCTTTGTAATTGTTCTTATTGTGCTGACTGTGACTAATACAATGTTTTGTATAAGAGGCTCTGGTGCACTTCCTGGTCTCATTCTCAGTTCAGAGGAGAAGCTTGCACCATTTCACCATGTGGAATGATGATAATTTTGTTTTTCTTGTAGCTTTTCCGTATGTGATTAAGGAAGTTTTCATCTATCCTTAGTTCACTACGGGCTCTTTTTTAAAAAAATCCTGAATGATTTTTAGATTTTTATCAAATGTTTTCTCTGTGTCTATTAAAATCTTGTAATTTTATTTTTCTCTTCTAATCTGTTAATGTGATGAAGAATATTAATTGTGTTAAACTATCTTTGGAACAAAACCACTTAGATCATGATTTTTCAAAATTAGCGTAACTGCTTAAGGTGTATGTTGTGACTTTTAAAATATATGTATTGTATACACTAGAGACCCAGTGCAGGAATTCATGCAAGGGTGGCATCCCTTAGCCTGGCCAGTGATTGGGGCTGACCTGGACCATCTCGCCCAGTCCTAGTCTGGGCCAGCTGGAGGTTGGCTGTGGGAGCACACTGACACCACCAGGGGGCAGTGCTTGCATTGAATGGTGGTCAGTGCGTGTCATAGCAATTGGTCGTTTGGTTGCTTAGGCTTTTATATATATAGATTGGAAAGTTAGTGTAAAAATAAACTCATTGCTTCTTTTGATGTTTGATAGAATTTCAGAAATGAAGTATTTGGCACTAGAGACGTTTTTGTGAGAAGAATTTTGGCAGTGGGTCCATTTTATCAGTGATTGTAGAGCTATTCTTCCTTAATAGTTTTAAGAAGTTACTTTCTAAGAATTTGTCTATATCATTTAAGTTTTTATGTTAGTATTAGTTTTTATTACCTTTATAATGTTATGACATTTATAGAGATGTCCCTTCTTGTTTTTAATGAGACTTTTTAAAAAATTGAGGTGAATTCACAAAACATGTTATGTTACTTATCATAAGTTAACAAATCTTTCCTAAATTGTTCCATGACACATGTACAGTGTCTCTCTATATGAATAAATGATCTGATATGAAAAGACACTCAGGTGTTTTCATAGGATCTTACATATGACAGCAAATTTAATACTAATTTTAATATGATTTTTTTTTAAATCCTCATCTGAAGATATTTTTTCATTGGTTCTTAGAGATAGTAGAAGGGAGAGAGACACAGAGATAGAGGAACATAAGTGTGAGAGAGATACATCGATTGGTTGCCTCCTGCAGAATTATATTAGAATATTTGTAGATAAATAATATTTTTATAACTGGTTTTCGTAATTCTTTATTTTTGTTTATTTTCTAAACCTTGGTTAATTTTGTAAGCATTAGTTTTATAGCTATTAGTTTAGCTATTATTGATAATTCTTTGCAACTAAGGTGAATCTTCTTGCTTTTCTGACAGTAGCCACTGATTCTTATAGTTTATCACTACATATAATTAGTAACAATTTATAAATTCTGGTAGAACTTTATACCATGCTAAATAGACTATTCTTATTAATACCTGTAGTTATTGAAATGATTAGATTTTACTCCCTCTCCCCATTATGGATTTTAATTTTTTGATATCATCTTTTAATTTAACCAGATTTGAGATTGACATATGGCTGAAAAAGGAAAATTCAGTTGTTTTTAAGTTGTAACTTTTCATACCTAGTGTATATTTTTTAAAGCCCGTACTCAAATGAAAATACTCAAACTTCTAGGTATGTTCAAGATCAATAAACTTAGAAAAATCTTCAGAGCCTTTGAAAGGAAACATGGCTTCTTTTCTAAAGTAAGTACCTTTTTTTTCTTTTCCTTAACTTTGAACTTAGTCTTGTGAGAAAAGTACCTTTTATTATTTTTTGTATTTGAACTGAATATCTTATAAACCAGCAGTAACTGATATTTGAGAACCAGATATGGTTGAGATTAATGCAGCCTCACCGAACATATGATTGTAAGGTTACTCTTATATTGTCATTGATATCACAATTTTAAGAAAGGACCAAAGTGAGATTTTAAAATCTATTTTAAAATATTGTTAATGTGGTTTATGAAATGGTGATTTGTTAAATGGTTTGTTAACAAAAATTGGTTAATATTGTTTTTCCCTAACTAAATCATGTCCTTTTTTGTTTTATATTTCTTACTGATCTAGGAATGTGTGTCTGGGGTTGGAAGATCTGCAGTATGTTTTCATGATTTCTTCACATGAGCTTTTCATTACATTGTTGAAAGATGAGGAACGAAAGCTACTTCTTGATCAGATGAGGAAGAGATCCCCTAGAGTAAACCTGTGCATTAAACCCGTGACTTCATTTTATGATATCCCAGGTGAGCTCTCCAGTCTGCAGCTAATGTTGGCACATTTGCCCCTCAGTATATTTGCCCTCTTAATTGTTTTAATTTGCACTTAATTGGTAATTAATAGAAATCTACCTGACTTCCATTACTATATTTCTATCTAGGCAGTTAAGTGCTGAGACTCTGCTGAGTCTGTGGTTAGTGGAGAATTAGGCCCCTATACATAAAAGATTGTAGTGAGGGAAATGGACTAAGGTAATTCTGCTGCTAATGTGTACTTGGGAGGTAACAGAAGAGGTGGGAGGGGACTGGTAAAATGTGCTAAGACCATAAAAAATAGAGGCTTCCATGCATTTCAGCCTATATCACTGTGTGCTAACTAGGCATTTAGCTTTGGCAATACTGTTTGTTTTTTTTTCCCTTATTTATGTGGTTTTCTCCAATTTTTCCCTTAATTTATAAATATAACTAGAAAATATAATCCTGTTAATTAATAATTAAAAAAACAACTTCAAAACTTAGTATGGGTGAGGTAGAGAACTCAATTGGTTTAACAAAAAGGCAAAATTTTAGCAGCTTTGCAGCTCACTGGAATTAAACTAATTAACTGTTGTAAAGGAAAGGAATAACATTAACATAAAATGCTGGAAATTGAGGACTGTCTCAAAGGTGAGTTGTAATTAAGGGTTTTAATGATCATTTCATGATTCTTTGAGAAGGCAATATTTCCTCTTCCTTTCCCTTCAAAAAACATTTTATTTTGTTTATTTTTAATATATTTTATTGATTTTTTTTTTACAGAGAGGAACGGAGAGGGATAGAGAGTTAGAAACATCGATGAGAGAAAAACATTGATCAGCTGCCTATTATACACTCCCTACTGGGGATGTGCCTGCAACCAAGGTACAAGCCCTTGACCTGAATCGAACCTGGGACCCTTCAGTCCGCAGGCCAACACTATCCACGGAGCCAAACTAATGGCCAAAAAACATACATTTTAAATATTTGTTATTTAAAATTATTATTAGAAATTAACCTTTTATTTATACATGCTTTTGTTAACACATTGTGTTAAAAAAATAGGAGACTGTTTATATAAGTTAGTTTTTATCTATATATACCAGATAGTTCTTTTCATGAACAACTTACTGATTTTTATTTTTGTTTATATTTTCTTCATCTTTATTAAATGCAAATATAATACAAATTGTATTAGGTTTTCTCTGAGGATAAAGCTAATATGGAAATTACATTCTGTTGGTGAATCGATTCTGAAGATAGGAGTATTTTTAAAATAGATATACTAAGAATAAAAACCCCGTAGATATAATACTTACATACACAATTTCATAAATTATCACTCACACATGATTATTTATACCCTTGAATTAAATTATTAAAATAGGAATCTCTTCCATTTTTAGCCTCAGCAAGTGTCAACATTGGCCAGTTGGAGCATCAGCTGATACTGTCAGTGGATCCCTGGAGGATTCGGCAGATTTTAATTGAATTACATGGTATGACATCAGAGCGCCAGTTCTGGACAGTATCCAATAAGGTAAGAAACCCTCTGTGAAAACCAAATGATAAAATTACCCTTGTTTTCTACGGTCATTTAATTGGAGAGTTGTTACTGTTTTGAGAATAAGGACCCCTTTTATTTGCCAACAATTTAGGACCTTCACATGACAATAATTGTACTTTGAACATCCATTGACAGAAATAAAAAAAGCCAGAAAACATATTATTAAATCAGTAGCCTGTAATAATAAGTTTATATCCCACTTATTATTATAGCATCTACATACACTTTAAATATATATATAAATCCTATACAATAAGAGTGAATATGCTAATTAGATCAGATGGCAGAAAGAGCAGTAGGTGGGGGGCGGGGCTGGAGGCAGCCAGGGCTGCGAGGGCCTACTCTTGCCCAAATTTTGGGCATCAGACCTCTAGTGTATATATAAAACATATGTTATTTATGTAGTTTGTAGCTGCTACTTGCTCTGTGCTCAATAGAGTGTTTTTGTTTTTAATACCTTTGTGAGGTCTAAAGCCTACAGGTAGGAACCAGTTTATTAAAACTTCTTTATAGACATTTTTGGGTCCAGATACTCATTTAGAACACGCAGGCAGGCACAGTGAGCCCTCCCCAGTGCTTGATCCCAGAATAGTATTTCCTTGGCTTGCCTGTGCCCCGTGGCTGACAAGAAAACAGCCTTTGATGGTGCAGTAGAATGCGGGGTCAACAAAGAGGACAAATTGAGATGTCCTTTGTGTGTTTTTTTCAATGTGAAAGATTCTTCTCTAGATTTGATTTCTCTAAGTGTGTATATTAATATTTTTATTTCTTCTAGTGGGAAGTACCTTCTGTTTATAGTGGTGTTATCCTGGGAATCAAAGACAATTTAACAAGGGATTTGGTATACATTCTCATGGCCAAAGGCTTACACTGCAGTACTGTTATGGTGAGTAAAAGTGTGCAATAACGACTGGTTAAGAATATGCTTTACTAATTTTAACTTGAAAGCCAGGAATCAGAATTTTCTATTTTCCTGATCTTAAAATGATAGTCATTGGCCTAAAAGAATTTTTAAAATATATATATTTTTAACTTGATTACTGAGAAAGGAAGGGAAAAGGAGAGAGAGAGAAAGAGAAACGTCCCTAATGAAAAAGAATTATTAATTAGCGGCCTCCTGCACACACCCTACTGGGGATCAAGCCTGCAACCTGGGCATGTGCCCTTGACTAGAATAGAACCTGGGCCCTTCAGTCTGAAGGCGGGTGCTCTATCTATTGAGCCAAACCAGCCAGGGCTCATATACATTTTTAAAAATATATATTTTTATGGATTTCAGAGAGGAAGGGAGATGGAGAGAAACATCAGTGATGAGAGAGAATCATTGATTGGCTGCCTTCTGCACACCCCCCACTGGGATTGAGCTCACAACCCAGGCATGTGCCCTTGACTGGAATCGAACCTGGGACCCTTTAGGCCACAGGCATGATGCTCTATCCACTGAGCCAAACCAGCCAGGGCCATATACATTTTTCTTAAAAACAACAACTCTGCAGAGGTTATTTCTGTTTTTAAGTGAAAAATCAGACGCAAAGGTATTAAATTGTCCAAGGTCACACAGCTAGTAAATGGCATAAGTGCTAGAAAGGATAGAGAGAAGAGAACATATTAGAGAAATCTTGAAGAGGTAAAATCTAGATTGATTGCTGATTTGCTGTGGAGAGTAAGAGGGAGAAAAGGATCACGGATGATGCTCAAGTTTCTGTTTTGGATGTCAGGGAACAGATGGAAGTGCTAACAACTGAATGTAAAGAGAAAAACATTTTTGAAGGGCAGATGATGAATTCATTTTTCCAGTGTTTACTTTGGGCCTGCAATGGGACACATGAGCTTGGGAGTGGTCTGGGCTGAAGATACAGATGTGGAAGTCATCAAAGATCACTCCGGGAGAGTATACAGAGCTTGGGGGGTGCAACATTGGGTCCAAGAAAGGGTGGTGCGATGGATATGAGGACCAGGTACATGTGGAGTTACAGTAGAGAATGTCTAGTTCAGTAGATTGGACAGTTCGGAGATCTTTGTTTAGCTCTGGCTGGGTGGCTCAGCTGGAACATCATTCTGTATACCAATAGGTTGTGGGTTTGATCCCCTCTCAGAGAGGCAATCATTGATCTTTCTCTCTCAAATCAATAAAACATCCTTGGGTGAGGATAAAAAGTGAAATGGTGAAGATCTTTGTTTAGTGAAGTGTTTCTTCATTATGATGGGGGGTGGAAGGGTGTAGAAGCCAGACTGGACTGAAGGGATCCTGTGGAGAGTGATGGAAGACGCCTCTTTGGAAAAATTAGATGTGAAGGAAAGGGCTTGGATTGTAGCTGATTTGATTTACAAGTCAATTATGTAGATGAATAGTGTTATGTGCAAAGATTTTAGAATATGGAATCTTGTTGAAGGGTGTAAGGTGCATGGAGAAGGCAATTTTATCCCATATGACGTATATAAGACATAATTTATGTAAAAATTTTTTATTTTTGTTTTATAATTTATGTAAAACATTTAATAATATGGCATGTAATTTATATTGATTGATTATTGGATCTTTTTTAAAAGTTGCAAAAGGATTAAGTATTTATTGGAATAAATCATCAATACAGAGATAATGATAAGATAATTTAGCTCATTCCCTGAGATAGTGTTAATCATTTAAATTCACCTTTCTCTTTGCTCTGTGAAAAAGTTGCATATTTGTGGTTTGCAAGGAAAGTGATCCAGGCTATTCTGTTATTTCTTCTCATAGGACTTTTCCCATGCTAAGCAGTTATTTGCTGCTTGTTTGGAGTTGGTGACAGAGTTCTCGCCGAAACTTCGTCAGGTCATGCTGAATGAGATGCTGCTTTTGGATATTTATACACACGAAGCGGGAACAGGGCAATCAGGAGAGAGACCTCCTTCTGATCTTATCAGTCGGGTGCGGGGATATCTGGAAATGAGGGTTCCCGGTAAGACGTGCACAAAGCTACATGTCAGAAATTCATCACTCAAGTAATTGTGGGAAAGTTTCCTTGACTTTTTACTCTCTGAAATAGTTATTTCTCTCCGAAAACAGAATTCAGATGTGGACTTCACTTGAGAACATTGGGGAAATGTAGGGAATGAGTCATTTCCTAAGATTGCTGTAACAAGGTTCCACAAACCAGATGATTTAAAACGATAGAAATTTATTCTCTCATGGTTTGGAGACTAGGTCTCTGAAACCACGGTGTCTGCCTGCAGGGCATGCTCCTTTTGGAGGTTCTAGGGAAGAGTCCTTTCTTGCCTCTTCTTCGCTTGTAGCTGTGTCACTCCAGCATTTACCGCCTTTTTTTCTTCCCTCTGTTTTCGTTTTTCCTCCTCCTCTATATGGCATTTTGTGTGTGTGTGTTTGCTCTTATAAGGGACCGGTCAGTCATTGGATTTAGGGATTGCCATAATTCAGTATGACCTCATGTTAACTAAGTACATCTGCAAAGACCCTATTTCTATGTCAGGCACATTCTGAGGTTTCAGATGGATACAATTTTAAGGAATCACTACACAATAGAAACTATATTACAATTTGAAGATACTCTGTTAAAACAATTGGTGTTCTTAAAGGTACATCTTGAAGGTTTATTTCCCCATCACCATCATAATCATAGGGAGGCCACAAAATTATTGCCACTGAGTCAGGAACTCACTGTGGTCCTCTTTTGCCCCATGGTAAATGTGAATACCTTATGAAAAGGAGCTTCTATCAGTTATCACCTGTGTTACATATGCATCTTGCTTAGTAAAAGCAGTTTCTTAATTTTACATGTTTTAATAAAGTCTTTAGAGCAATTAAATCATTCTATATTAGAGGGGAAGACAGAAACATCAATGATGAGAGAGAATCATTGATTGGCTGCCTCCTGCATGCACCACCCTGGGGATCTAATCCACAACCGGGCATGTGCCCTGACGGAATTGAACTGTGACCACCTGCTTAATAGCTTGATGCTCAACCACGGAGTCATGTCGGCTGGGCCATACTATACATATTTAATGGTATGAACAATAAGATTGAAGTGTAAAGGAAGGTGCTGATGTGCCAAGACAGAAATGGCTGCTGGCCTTTCTGGGTCTTTTGAAGGAATTTAATTATTACATTCAATTTCTAGCAGAAATTACAACTTTCTAGCACTCAGGATAGAATACCTTTGAGCTTTAATGTATCAGTGCCCTTCAGTATCATAAAAATGTATCTAGTATGCTGGCACAGACTGTTGACTGACATATACTACTGTGTCTGGGTAGGGTGGGGTTTAAGGTAGAAGGCTGAGTTTTCATACATGCTTTCTCTAAAATTAAAAACAAAAAATGGAAAAGCCCAAACATTTATTGATTGTTACCTATATGTCAGATAATTGTTTTAAGAGCTTTAGGTGCACAACTCATTTAGTCCTCATGGCAGCTCTGTGAAGTAGCTACTTATTTCATTATCCCCATTTTATAAATCACCCTCTGCCCTTACCTTCCCCTCACTGTCCTCATCCAGAGGTGTACCATTTTTGTCCAGTCTCTTCCTGCACCCCCACACACCCTTCCCCCTGAGAATTGTCAGTCCATTCCCTTTCTCCGCCCCTGATTCTATTATATTCACCAGTTTATTCTGTTCATCAGATTTTTAATTCACTTGATTTTTAGATTCACTTGATAAGTATTTGTTGTTCATAATTTTTATCTTTACCTTTTTCTTCTTCCTCTTCTTAAAGAATACCTTTCAGCATTTCATATAATTCTGGTTTGGTGCTGATGAACTCCTTTAGCTTTTTCTTATCTGTGAAGCTCTTTATCTGCCCTTCAATTCTGAATGATAGCTTTGCTGGGTAGAGTAATCTTGGTTGTAGGTTCTTGCTACTCATCACTTCAAATATTTCTTGCCACTCCCATCTGGCCCGTATAGTTTCTGTGGAGAAATCAGCTGACAATGGTATGGGTGCTCCCTTGTAGGCAATTAACTGTTTTTCTCTTGCTGCTTTTAATATTCTCTCTTTGTCTTTTGCTCTTGGCGTTTTAATTATGCTGTGTCTTGGTGTGTTCCTCTTTGGATTCCTTTTGTTTGGGGTTCTGTGTGCTTCCTGGACTTGTAAGTCTATTTCTTTCACCAGGTGGGGGAAGTTTTCAGTCATTATTTCTTCAAATAGGTTTTCAGTATCTTGCTCTCTCTCTCTTCTTCTGGCACCCCCATAATTCTGATGTTGGTACGCTTGAAGTTCTCCCAGATAACTTTTGTTTGCTTCTTTGTATTTCAAATCTTTGACTTGATTCTTGCATTCCTCTAGTCTGCTGTTAGGTCTCTGTATAATATTTTTTATTTCAGTCAGTGTATGCTTAATTTCTAGTTGGTTCTTTTTCATATCCTCGAGGGTCTCGCTAAATTTATCAGCCTTTTCTAGGAAATTCTTGAAAAACCTTGTAACTGTGGTTTTGAACTCTGTATCCAGTCTTTTGTTTTCCTCCATTTCTTTCATTTGTGATCTGTTCCTTTGTCTCCGCATTTTCACTGCTTCCCTGAGTTGGTAGCGTGACTTTGTGTGCTAAGTGTCCTTTATGGCCCAGTGGCTCTGCCTCCCCAGTTACCTGAGGTGGACACTCTTGGTGCACCCCTTTGTGGACTGTGTGTACAGCCTTGTTGTAGTTAAGTCTTGATTGTTGTTGGTATTACTGGGTGGAATTGACCTCCAGGCCAATTGGCTGTGAGGATCAGCTGTGTCTGTGCTGGGAGAACTTCTGTGCTGGAGACAGCCTTATGAGACAAGACTTACAAAATTGCAAAAGCCACTGTGCTCAGCTTGGATGGGGCGGAGTCTCAGGGCTGAGCAGACAGTCTTGGCTTCCCGTCTGCCCTGCCTTATGAAGGCTCTGGGTCTCATCTAGAGCCTTTGTGAAGTTGGGGCCGCCTGGCCATTCCTGCTTCTCCAGAACTCCTCCTCCTTCCTTTAAGGGGGAAAAAAAATTGTTCCCTCTTTATATTGGGCCAATTTTGAATTAATTAGATGCATGCCCTCTATGGAACAGGGAAAGAGAAATCTTTATGTGGGTAGACCTGGCTTTTCTATCAGGAACAGGAAGTTAACTGACAGCGGATCCAACCTTTTAGATATAGAAATAAGAGCTACAGATTAATTATGTTGATAATGTCTTTTGGGAGAGATCCCCTAACGTTCAGTACCTCTGTGTTAAAAAGTAGCTTTCTATTGAAACACATGTCTTTGTTGTTTCTTGGTTGCCTGTTCCAGCATATGACTGTGCTTTTCGATAATGAATAATTGTATTGCAGGTGCTTAAAGGGAAGTTTAGCCTCCAAAGCACTGCCTCACAGGCTGTATCAGGCCTCCGCTGTCGGGTTCTGATTCAGCTTTAAGAGGCAGGGCCACCTGGCTGGGAGGGATGCGGCTAAGTAAAGGACACATTGGGGCCAGTTGCTGTGTCGGCTTCCTTTGGCAAACTGTAGAGCGCTCAGTGGCATGCAGCATTTGGGATACCAATTTCACTTCTGTCTTCCTTCCTCTTTAAGAAGATAAATAATGTATTTTTTACTTCGCTGTGTTCCTGTGCTGTTTTTTGTCATCTCAGATTCTTTTTGGAATCAGAGGAGATCTAAATTAAATAGCATAGCCACGGCAGTCTTTTTAGAAAGACTGAATATAATTACTTAAGTTTAATAGCTCTTTCCATTTAAAGTTTTAACCTTGTTCTTTAGCATTCATTGGGGTTTCTTTCTCCTGTAGTACATTAAAACCTGACTGTTACATACTAAGGCAATGTTTAAAACAATTGTTTCTGCTGCAGTAATATTTTTTGAAAGTGAAAGAATTGTCTCAGGAATATTTATTACATTTTAATCAGAAAAATAATAAAAATGATATATTAACTCAGATTTATTACAGTTTTATATGGTTTCGCTATTTCTGTTCTCTAAAACTTTATGCCATACCATTTTATACTTGTTTCATTTGTGTGTGCATTCTCTCTGCTCATTTGAATTACAAATTTCCACAGTAGAGTGTTGGGCATCTGAGGTGTTCTTAAGTGCATACTTTTTTGGTGAATAGTGGGGCAGCCTGTTGGGAAACTTTTAAGCTTTCTAGAGAAAAGTATAAAATGTTAGTATTTTCTATTTTTTATCTGTAACTGTTGTTTTTAATATGTTTAACTGAAATCTGAGCAAATTTTGCTTTGTTCTCATTATAATATTATGATGGCAATTCCAAATACTTTCTTGGCTTTTTAGATATTCCTCTCCGTCAAGTTATTGCTGAGGAATGCGTTGCTTTTATGTTAAACTGGAAGGAAAATGAATACCTTACATTGCAAGTTCCTGCCTTTCTGCTTCAGAGTAATCCATATGTAAAGGTAACTCACGTTTAATCTAAATAAAATAATTATTAGGATGGAATTATTGTACCTATTTTTTTTAGATCTGTACTACGTAGGAAACTTGTCCAATTTTTACAATGTAAGAATGGACAAATGTTTGTTGGTTTATAGTTAAAAGTATGGTTTTTGATAGTTTAGGCACTTGAGTTTGCCTTCTCTAATATTTTTTTCTAATACCCTGTAGTTCCATGATAATGTAAGGAAAAATAATGTAGTTAAAAGGTAAATTTTTGGCATAATCCTAAACTGGTGAAAGGTGGGCCAGCTTTTATTGCTTTCAATGGTAAAATCAAACCCAGCCAGTAAGACTCAGTGGCTGAGCATCAACCTATGAACCAGAAGATCACGATTCGATTCCTTGTCAGAGTACATGTCTGGGTTGCAGGCTCCATCCCCAGTGTGGGTCATGCAGGAGACAGCCAATTTAATGTTTCTCTCTCTCCCTTCCTCTCTGAAATCAATAAAAAAATATTTTTAAGAAATCAAACTCTAGTTTTAAGCTCTGGAATACACAGGTATATATGAGTATACACTGGTGAGAGCCGTAAGGAGGGTGTAGGTTCACTCATTTTCTATTTGAGCACCTTACACTTTTTTTTCTTTCTTTTAACTCTTACCAAGGGATCTGAGAGAGAGAAAAACTCTGATGTTAGGGAGGAACATTGACCAGTTAGTTGCCTCCCGTATGCTCCCTGACTAGGGATTGAAGGTGAAACCTAGTTGCCCTGACCAGGAATCAAACCTGCAACCTTTTTGTGGACAGGCTATGCTCCTAACCAACTGAGTCTCTCAGCCAGGGTGGACTTACCCTTCTTTAGAGTCTGTTTACTTCTCTCAATGGGATGTGCTGGATTGTTATTAGTGCACATGTTTGTTATCATTAGAGACACCCCTGAATTGACAATAAGTTCATTCTTTTTTCCTTTAGTTTAATCTTTATTTTTTCCATTTATCCCTTCTATGTCCTCTTCCACCTCCACCCACACATTCTCCTCTTTTAATGATCTTACCTGTGCTGAATTTACTGTAGGCCTGATTTTCTTTTCATTTAGGGTCTCTTCTCTCTGCCTTTTGTTTTCAGCCCTCCACTTTTTATTATTTCTGGGTCCTTCCTTCATCTTTGGTCTGTACACATTCTTAAATTAGGTCAATCATTTTTCGTAATTTGTCCTCTAATTCTGCCTCTTCACATAGCAGTATATCCCCAGTTGCTACTGTTTCTTAGAGAACAGTTGCTTTGAATCTTGTTCTATCAACTTTAATTTCCTTTTTTTTTTTCAAGAAATATTTTTTAATGATTGAAATTGTGTGTGTGTGTGTGTGTAAAACTTAAACACTATTTTAATCTCATCCATGGGCTTTTACCCCAGTTAACATTGTGGTCTATACATTTCTTTGCAAACCTTTTTTTTTTTTTTTAAGCAGGATCATGCTATATATATCTGGTAACATGTTTTTTTCCCCACTTAACAAGTCACATACCTCTCTGCGTCATCGCAGTGTGTTCTCATTAGACTCTCCTTGTTTGGAGCAGTGAGGTTTATAATACACTAAAACCAGAAGTTCTTTCCCGAGCAGACCCAGATCTGTGAGCAGACAATGAGGTCTGAATTTCTCAGTTTGGGTGGAAGGCACAGCATAAAATAACTGCTTGGTGCACTTGGGCAGTTGTCCCTCTTTCTTTTGTGCCTTAATAACAGAACCAACACTGTGTGGATTACAGATGGCCTCTCGGGTATTTTCTGTTTGTTCTTCGTGTTCCAGCTGGGACAGCTTTTAGCAGCTACGATCAAAGAGCTCCCGGGCCCTAAAGAAAGCAGGCGGACTGCGAAAGACCTCTGGGAAGTGGTGGTGCAGATTTGCAGTGTGTCCAGTCAACACAAACGAGGAAACGATGGCAGAGTTAGTTTAATAAAGCAGAGGGAATCCACATTAGGCATCATGTATAGGTATGTTTTGTCTATTTTTAATTATTATTCATGCTATTGGTACTATTTCCAGAACATCTTCCATTATCCTTATATATCATAAAGATAGACAATGTACGAATTTGCTGCTGCTGACATCTGATGGACTTGTTTGACATGATCACCTTTGGAAATACCTTGTTTATTTTAAGAAACTATGATTGAATATAATCAATGAAAGCTTACAGTTGGATAGTAATACGTATAGAAATTACATTGGTATGGCAATAAAATATATTCATATACATGCAGAACTGGAGAATTTGTAATAAATCTTTACCTATAATTTATTTTCAGTGTATATATGGATTTTTTTTTCTTTTTTTGTAGGAGTGAACTGCTTTCTTTTATTAAAAAATTACGGGTATGTTTTCTTAAAAGTCAATTTAATTACTATTGCTGATTTTTTGTAGACTATAATTTAAAAATATTGAGTGCTTATATGATTAGTTAGGTGAACTGTTAATGTGCTTCGGTGTTGAGGATAGGATAGTCTAAATGGAGAAGTTTATTTTGCATTTACTTAACTTATGTACTAGTGACTACAAACAGGTATTTTTTAAATGACAAAGAAGTGTTTATAATAGGGCTAGATGTGTGAAGCCTAGCTTTAATTTTTTGTTTGGTCAGGTTAATGTCATACTAATTTACTGGACATAATCTAGATTCCATCCTTTATTATTTTAAGGATTAAAAATTAGTTTGTTTAAGGTACTTATGAAATGTGATCTGTTTACTCAGCTTCAATAGTCATGAGGATTCGTATATTATAAACCAGACTCCTAAATATGATTATTTTTTGTGTAAATTGCGTGCTATGATTTCTTTCATGACATTAGAGATAAAGTTGATCTTTAGTGTTTTTTAAAGTAGATAGTAAATTTTAAAGAGTAAGAATCTTAAAATATTTGGTACCCTTGATGTTGATGCGCGAAATATTAACATAATATATAATATTTAAGGATTCTGTGTTTTGTTTTTTCATAGGAACCATTGGTTTTGACTATTATTTTATCACTCTTTGTCAAACTTCACAACGTTCGGGTCAGTATTTCCTAATTTCATTGTTTTAAAAATGTTTGAAATACTCTTCCTTTTAAATCACCTTTTTTCCCCCTTTTCTTTTAAGGAAGACATTGTGAATGATATTACAGCTGAACACATTTCTATTTGGCCATCCTCCATCCCCAAGTAAGAAGTATTAGAGCTTACATTTCATTAAATTATTTATATATTTAGAGCCATCCTGACTGGTATAGATAACTCTTGAGTAGTTTGAGTAAAAGGCTACATTATTAGGATTCTATAGCTAAGTTTGTGTTTCTCTATAATAGTCATTGTCTTTCTAAAAACTATGACGAAGGCACAACTCTTTCAGAGTTGAAGTATACCAGACTTAGATAGAACAAAAGAGCTCTACGTAGTCCTGATTACTTGTCAGTGGGTAAAATTTAGAAAATGGAAGCTCAAAGAATGGCTTTCTATGAGGTTTCCGGAATCTTATCTCTTTTACAAGTATCTATTGGAAAATGTTTGTTTGTTTATCTTTTTAAAGTAATTCTTTATACATCTTCTCTAGCGCTGTGATTATCAGAGGCTCCAATCCCTCTTAGTTGCCTTCCTAAGCTCTTTAGTCACTTTAAGAAATCTTCCTCCTTACTTTCTTCACCTGAGAATCACAAGATAAATTTTTTCAGGGGAGAAAAAGTGTTCTTTTTCTGGAAGAAGAAACCATTTACATTTTTCTCTTCATATACACAGACACACATGCACGCACACACGCACACACACATATACATATATATACACACACACTTACATACTCAGAAGACTCCATGTTTATTTCCTCACACTTTCCTTCCCTCTCTTTCCCCACCCCCCAGTCTTCTTACTTTGTGCCTGAAGGGTATGTCCTAAGCCTTATTTTATTGCTCTCAGTGGCCTCTGTGAAGACAAGATTTCAGGAGGTAGGGAAGCAGTCAATAGGAGGAGGAGTTTGCTTCCATCTCAGTCTCTGAGACCGGAAACAGTTTTTATCTCAGATGGAGATGGGAGGGTCAAACATGGGCCCTTCCCTCCACTCACTGAGGCTTGTGTCCGAAAGGAGTCCGTGCTTTGCTTTCAGTGTGTGTTTATTACGAATGAACAAAAAGAATGCTTTACCTACAGGCTCTTAGCCAGACTCTTAGGACTGGAGTCTCAACCCTCCACTTACCTGGGATATGACCGTGGGCAAGTTGCTTTCTGTGCCAGTTTCTTGCATCTGTACAATGGGTGTTGAATAGTACCTCCCTCAGAATTGTGAGGATTGATTTAATTTTGTTACTGGTAAATGGTGCCTATAAAGTGGAGCTAGGTTTTATCCTAACTCCTTTATATGCTTTATATTGTAAAATATTGAAAGAGACATTTTTAGAGTGGTCTAGTCAACCTTTGGCATTTTGGGGAAAAGGAAACAAAAATCAGATTGTTTTCAACTGCTTATAAAAAATGTGCTTATCACACGTCCTCTGACTTAGATGTTTTGATAGTTTTTATATATTTACAAGTAGTAATATTTAGACTCTTTATTCACCTAAATTTTGGTCTTTTTGTTTTTAGTAAATGTGTGTATGGAATTTGAAATGGTTTCTTAAAATGGAACTTACTGGTCATTGTCTTCCTTAGCCTCCAGTCAGTGGACTTCGAAGCTGTGGCAATCACCGTGAAAGAGCTGGTTCGGTATGCCCGCAGCATCAATCCAAACAACCATTCCTGGTTAATTATTCAGGCAGACATTTATTTTGGTAAGTGAGATGTATGCTTGCTTTGTGTTTTGTTTTTGTAGTATTTTTAGAAGTGAAAACAAATGTAATTGGTAATTATCTGTTTTGGGAATACATTGATAATTCTCCCATTTTATGTGATAGATTCTTTTTAACTTGATAAGAATATTTTTGTTAGTGTACAAGTCAAATAAAATTTCTGACTGGTATCATTTCATGATCAGTGTTTTAGTAATTGAGTTTTTTAAAGAGAAGATTCAAATACAATAGGATACTGTAGTGAAACCACATGTGTGTGCCACCTAACTCTGGCAATAGCTATGGCCAGTCTCATTTTATCTGTACACTCACTACATTATTTTGCTGGCTCCTATATTATTTTTGAAGCAGATAGTTAATGGTTTAAAAAAATACATATTTTTGTTGATTTCAGAGAGGAAGGGAGAGGGAGAGAGAGAAACATTCTGGGGATTGAGTCTGCAATCCAGAGGTTGTGTGATAAGCACATTTTTTATAAGCAGTTGAAAACAATCTGATTTTTGTTTCCTTTTCCCCAAAATGCCAAAGAATGTTGACTAGACCACTCTAAAAATGTCTCTTTAAATATTTTACAATATAAAGCATTGCCCTGACTGGCCATAAAACCTGGTTCATAGATCAGTGCTCAACCATTGAGCCACACCGGCAGGCTAGTTAACGATTTTTAATGCTTATTTTCACCCCTCGTCCTCCACCCCCCTCCCCAAAGTATCATCGGTATCTTATTATCTATTCAGAAAAGATTTACTGGTTCTAAACCACCTCAGAAAATTAAGTGCGACATTTGGGAAATTAGTACCTCCAAATACTAAGTTCTGTACTAGTGAGTTTGATAAGAAATCTGAAACACATTTTTGTGTAGTCACTTTTAGAAGGCAAAAACTATTACATTGCTTCTTTAAAGTAGTTAAAAAGTAATATTTTGCAGTGTTTTCTTTGAATTTGCTTTTATCACCTGACTTCACCAAAGAGGCCGGTCTGTTTTTCCAGCTGGTAATTTGTGATAAGTAATTTCTTGATCTCTGTTTTCCACTCCAGCGACAAATCAGTATTCAGCAGCGCTTCACTATTACCTCCAGGCGGGAGCTGTGTGTTCTGATTTCTTTAACAAAGCTGTACCCCCTGATGTGTATACGGACCAGGTAGGTTTTTATTGGCTTTTTCCCTTCTTGTCTGCCTTGAAATGCTCTTCCTGGGTCCCTTTGGGTGAGTTTTCATTTCTCTGTTTGTTGTGATTACTCCCAAATTGATTGCTTTAGATTAGATTGCTGTCCAATATTTAAAAATTTTCAGTATTTTTTAGTTTTTTGGAACAGTTTCATTTTTTTAACTTTTTAAAAAATATACTTTTATTGATTTCAGAGAGGAAGGGAGAGGGGAGAGCCATAGAAACATCAATGATGAGAATCATTGATTGGCTGCCTTCTTTACAACCCCTGCTGGGAATTGAGGCCTCAACCCGGGCATGTGCCCTTGACCGGAATTGAACCCGGGACCCTTTGGTCTTCAGGCCGATGCTCTACCCATGGAGCCAAATTGGCTAGGGCTAGAACAGTTTTAGATTCATAGCAAATAGAGAAAAAATTAAGAGTTCTCATACACCTGCTTTGTATCAGCTATCACATATATCTTAGTAAATGTTCCCTGTATACTTTAAAAAACAAACGCGTATTCTGCTGTGGTTGGGAGTTTTGTAAAAATGTACCACCTCTCCCGCTGTTCACATCCCATATCAGAACGGTACATTTGTTATCATTGATATTAGTTTCTTAAATAATCTACATTGTTTTTACAGGTAATAAAAAGAATGATAAAGTGTTGTTCTTTGCTGAATTGCCACACACAGGTTAGTTTAATATTTTGATGTTGGTTTATTTTCCTGTATATTAAGAGTTTATAGTGAATATAAAGCATTAGACTGGGAAATAGCTTTTATTTTCCTTACTATTGCTTAAGTTTATGGTATTTAAGAATTTGGCATATTTAAGTTTTTTTTAGTTCTTTATAGCAGCGGTCGCCAACCTTTCAGACCTTGGACCAGCAGTGGAGCCCGCTGCTCCACGGGTTTCCTTAAACCAGCGGTCGCCAACCTTTCAGACCTCACCGACCATTGATTGGCAACGCTGCTTTATAGAATGTAATTAAAATGAAAGAATATTGGGCTTTAAGCCTTCAAAGTGGAAAAGAAACTTTCTCAAGAGTGTTTTCTTATATTTGAGAGTAGATATGTACATTAGTTATTAGGAAAATGCAGATCAATAACCACGGTCAGATACCATTTCACACTAATTATGGCCGTTATTCAAAGACAGATAGAAACAATTGTGGATAAAGATGTGGAGAAATTATGACGTTGGTAGGAATATAAAATGGGGCAACCTTTTGGGAAAAGTTTAGAATTTCCTCAAAAAATTAAAAGTGTAATTACTGTATGACCCAGCACTTCTTTCCTGTATATGACCAAGAAAATGTTTTCTAAAAACCTGTACATCTATGTTCACAGCAACATTATTTATAGTAGCTAGAAACTTGTAACAGCCCAGTGTTTGTTAGCTGATGAATGGATAAAATTTGATGTCTGTACAATGGGATATCATTCTGTCATAAAAAGGGATGATGTATTTATACATGTGAAAAAAGCCAGCTACAAAAGGCTGTTGCATAATTCCATTAATATGAAATGTGCAGAGGCACATTGATACAGTCAGAATGTAGAATAGTGGTTGCATGGAGAGATGTCAATGGGTATGGAGTTTTTGCAGGGGGAGGGGATGGGAAGGAGACTGGAAGGGAGGATATTTGATAGTAGTGATGGTTGCACACCTTTGTGAATATACTAAAAACCACTGAATTGTGTACTCGAAGAGGGTGAATATCATGGTATATGAGTTAATTTTTTAAATGAAAACTATTTTAAAAAGAAGTAAGCATTATGACCTACATACTTATTGCAGTGCCTCTGCTTTAGGTTAAGCAGACTGGCAGTCTACATTTTGCCACAATGAGCTGTGTCTGCCATCTGCCAAAGGTTAAGCATGTTATGTCCTTGAATGTCATGACACTGTTGTTTGGCTGTTTTCCATCCCCTTCACTTTTTTGAACTGGCTTTTTGCCTGTTTCTTATTCAAATAAACCTCTAAAAACTGTAGGCGAAGAAAATATTGGGCAGGCAGTTGTTTGTATAAAGGTTTTTCAATTGAAATTGGATGGAGTCCATTAATATGAGCTAATCCCTTAGGGTGAACTTCAATATTCTTTGCTTTTTTAAAAATAAATTTTATTGATTTTTTACAGAGAGAAATGGAGAGAGATAGAAAGTCAGAAACATCGATGAGAGAGAGACATTGATCAGCCGCCTCCTGCATGCTCCACAGTGGAGATGTGCCCGCAAGCAAGGTACATGCCCCCGACCAGAATCGAACCTGGGACCTTTCAGTCCGCAAGCCGACCCTCTATCCACTGAGCCAAACCGGTCTCAGTGATATTCTTGATATAAGAATCATTAAAAATTTCCCCCCTAAAACCAGAAATTATTGTTCACACTAATTATCTTAAGTCATTTTCAAATCCTTATTTGTTCATGTAGGTGGCAATTTTATGTCAGTTCCTCAGAGAAATTGACTACAAAACAGCCTTTAAATCACTTCAAGAGCAAAACAGGTACGTATATTTTAAAAAAAGAAATGAAGCTGCTATTTTTCTGCTTAAGAGGAAGTAACTGAATTCTATTTTTTCAGTCATGATGCTATGGACTCCTACTATGACTATATATGGGATGTTACCATTTTGGAATACTTGACTTGTATCCTTTCATCTAATATCACATGATATTAGTCTAGTTCATTTCTGTAAATTAAAGAAGTATTTAATAGTGTGTATCTTCTAAACCAAACCTAAACAGAGTTGAGATTCCATTGTGGTTTTAATAGTATTAGATTTATTATTCTTAACTAATTCATTTAGATCTTCATCACAAAAGAGGAGAAACCGATAAAAGACAAATTGCGGTAAGTTATTTTGTGTCTTGTTTCAGTAATATACTTAAGAATTGTACCAACAAAAAGATTCTGTATGCCTATTATTTCTAAGAGTTGGTTATTAGTATTTTTTCTAAAGATCCTACTTTAGTGAGTTTTTACATCTAGTTTATTTCATATTAAAATATTAGAGATGACATGTCATCTCTCTACTCTAGACCTTTAAATGGTTTCTCATCTCACACAGTGTTTAAGTTCATACAGTGGCCTGTAAGGCCACATATGATTTGCCCATCTGACCCCCACCTTGCTATAACTTGTATACCAGTAAGTAGTTTCATGTATGTATATGTTAGCAAGACTTGACTTTTTGCCAGATCTCTAATAACACCACTTTTCTGTTTTGGAAGATCAAAGCCATTGGTCAGACAGAATTGAACGCAAGCAACCCAGAAGAAGTGTTACAGCTGGCCGCACAGAGGAGGAAAAAGAAGTTTCTGCAAGCAATGGCAAAACTTTACTTTTAAGCAGTTAAAAAAATTTTATTTTTTAAACAATAGGCTAAATATAAACAGTATTAAAAGATGAAGTTTATATATAATACAAATATATACATTTAGTGGTGTTTTCTTTCCAGACAAAATACCAAAACAATTTAAAAACAAACTATACAGATTTCATGCCATAATAGCTTAAATTTCTAATTTCTTCAAAGAAGAGATTCACATGTCTACTAACAAAAAATCTATAATTTGTTTTCTAATTAAATCCATTTTTGATGCTGAAATTTCATTTTTCCAAAAATATTTATGTAGAACTAGGCTATATACCAACTTCTTATGTGAAGTTTACTTTTTTTTTTTTTAAATAAATAGATCACTGGGAATTGGTATACATTTAATACTTTTCTGCCTTAATAGAAGTTTAGGTTTAACTCCTGTAGGAATTTAAAAAGGACCTTAGCAATTTTGCAAATGTAAATAAAGCCTTAGTCACACTAAAAAAAAAAAACCCTTAGGGATACCTTAGAGCAGCGGTCGCCAACCAGTGGCCCATGAGGGACAAAAGATTGGCGACCGCTTCCTTAGAGTAATAAAGTGACTTTCTCATATAAATAGTTTGAAAGGGTGCGTAATTTTCACTCAAATTGTGATGTACAAAAAAAGTTACTATAAAGCAACCTGTATGTTGAAGCCCATGTAGGGGCCACAGCATTGACGTTGTTTATAATTTCTTTGGTATTCCCACCATTGAGAGCGCAGTTTTAAACACCATGTTCTTAGCCTTACTGGTTAAAAATGTTATATATGGCAAGACAAATAAACTAGCTAAAAAAAAAATTTTAATGTTCACCATTAATAAAAATTCAAGTTTTATAATAGCTTGCTACAGCAGCTATAGATAAATTAGTCACCTTATTACAAAATTAAACCTTTGTAAACATGCTTAAATTTTATTTTCAAGAACCAAATTGCACTAAGCAAGGATATATGCGTTTTGAGAATCTAAAAACTAGATTCAAAGTACTGTATCACTTACTGTGTCTTTTAGGTAGTACTTATCTAGTCTAAGATTTTAATGATAAAATTCCTAGTCCATCAAAATAGATAAATGTGGCTGGCTTTTATCCAGTCACCTTCGGAATTTTTTGTAAACAAGGCCTGCTGTTTCTTTAAACAGCTGACAATGAAATACATTTCTTAGTGCCAATTTTACGTGATTTTTTAAATCAAAGAAGGACATTGAAATTTCTGAATTGGCTAGGGCAGTCCTGCCACTGTTTTCCTGTAAAACTTGAGTACATTTTACCCCAACCTCAGTGAGTACTTGTCAGCTTATTCTTTAGTGTTTTCCTGGTTTTTCGGTGCTCTTCGGTGGTGTCATGATGCCTCCGCTGCACACCGGTGACAGCTGTCCCCCATCCCTGAGGGTGTTTATGTAAGTGACTTCCTCCTACACATGTGAAGAAAGGCAGAGATCAGCGGCTAAGGTAAAGCACTGACATAGAAAATAAAGTCAGACCAGATTTCTGGACACTCAATTGAGGCTGCTTAAGCCTGATATAATGGTCTTATTTTTCCATTTATGAAAAATGGTAACCTTATACGTATATAAAAAAGATATACAGATAATAGATGCAGAGGAATATATAAAGGAAATGAGTGTCTTTTTATCTATGAAAGTATTACGTATGACCCCCTTGCTCCCCACACCAGGCCTTTACTACCCTATTGTCTGTGTCCATGGGTTATGCACATGAGTGAATTGGTTGATCTCTTCTCCCTCAACTCTCCCTTCCCCCCCAACTCCACTCCCCCCTGCCTTCCCTCTGAGATTTGATAGTCTGTTGGATCTTTCTATGTCTCTGGGTCTATTTACAATGGCCTTTTTAAGTCTTTGCAACTTGATGTCATACTCTAAGGTTCAGCAATTGGAACTGCTGTAATTGTATATTTTTTTAAACTCTTAAAGTAGACTATTGGCATTGATCTTAAACTTCACAAATCCTGCTTTGACTTAAAAATTATTAACTCTTCTACATTTTGAAATCACTGTGCCCATTTCTATCCCTTTATTCTGTAGCATCCTTACTGTCATCGGTTTGGTGAGTTACTAGATAGTAAGACCACAAACCCCACAAGAAACACACCAGCATAGGCAGAAAATTTGTGTGTGTCTGGATATTGTGTCTGTCTTCCATAGAAATCTTCTTAAACATCTTCAGCTTCACTGGACTAGTCCTTTTTACTACACTGGCGAAAGGCACCATCCAGTCTACACAGTCAGAAATACTGTCCCATTCCAAACCTAGGAAGAGAAAAGTTAGCAAAATGTAAGGTTACATCAGGAACTATCAATATATGCCTCATGAATTTGTTCCTGCTTCCAAATTTAAGGAGAGTTATATTAAAACTCATTTTAAAAAAGAAGCCCAAATCAGTAACTTTTAGCAAGTCAAAACAGATTCTGACTCTCAAGCTATATGTGACTCTTCTATGGGAGGAAAAAGACTTCGAGCTTCTTAACCAGTACCTTCTACATAGGAAATTAAAATGATCAAAACCCAAAGAACTCAAAGCAGAACTATAAACATGTTCATTAACTTCAAATGGATTTAAATTCCATTTGACCTTATTTTTGTTTGTGGATAAACACTGATGATTTGAACTAGCAGAAGATACACTGCTAAATTTTAAGTTTCTGTTTAGCAGCATGCTAGAGTTCATAAATTAATAGACTCTCTAAAAGTTGTGAAGGTAAGAAGGTAAAGTAATGGCTTACCTGTGGCTTTCTTAACGACCTCAATAGAGGTAAAATGGCACAAGGCGGCAGCGGCCAGTACTCTGTACTGGAACTCTAATGAATCAATGGCTAGAATACACAGATCTAAAAGCTGACAGAGAAAAGCAAAAGTATTTAGGAGAAATAAACTATCAAAACTCAGTAACATTTTTTAATACACTGTACCTATTTCACACATTAGAATTAAAATCATCGTAACATTTTTAACCATTTAAGTTCTCAGTATCTTAAGGCTGCTATAACTGCTATACACAAGTGAAGAAAATCTACACTCTTATTCTATGTTGGATGTGAAAATCTAGTAAGTACCAGTCATCAGTATTTTAGAGTGTTGATATGGACCACATGCCAAGAACTGCTAAAACAAGAGGCTTCCAAAAATAAGCCACCGCCCTGAAGAAAGTGCAGTCCTGGGGGTTGTTACATAGTGTGACCTTCAGGAGTAGGAAGGGCACCTAATCCAGAGTGGGAAGACCTGCTTAAATGACGGGGGTAGAGTGTTGTAGGTATAGAAAATGGCATTTGTAAAGATAAATGAGAAAGCATTTCCTTTGGATCTCCAGTAGCTCAGAACATCTACAGTAAAAAATATTAAATAAGCAAGGAGTACTTTTATTTTTAAAAAATGGAGGGGGTACTTGCAGAGGCATAACCTAGATTAGATCAGAAAGAGTCTAATGAGAAGAAGGGAGAAGGATAGTTAGAAAAGGTCGTTGGTTGGATAGCTGATTTGTGACTAAATACACTGAAGGCCCTGGCGCCGCTGAAGCATCACCCCAGGGCGCCAGGGCTGTGCTGGCTCCACTCCTGGCTGGGGCACATGCAGGAACCAACCTGGGAATGCCTGAGTGGGTGGAACTACTAATGGATGTTTCTCTCTTTGAAATCAGTTTTTTAAAAAGCTAAAAAAGCCCGCAGTTAACATCAGCATATATTCAGTCACAATGTCATACCTGAGCTATCTGAACGAACTTTTCCTGAGAATACTGAGGTAGAAGGACTTTAGGAGCCTCTTTAAGAGCATCCACTTGGAGGAAGAGATTGAGCCAGGAGATGACTGTTACGGGACAAAGTTCCCATTTTAAAGCCTGTTAAATGAAATTAAAATGCCTGTTAATAAGTATAGGTACATAGATACCACAAAATGCCTGTTAATAAATATAGGTACGTAGATACCACATTGTATAGCTACTTTTCTAAACTAGCCATTTAGAAAAACTTTGTTTTTAGGCTTATTTTTTCCTAGTTTTTTATTATTATGAACCCCTATTTTTATTCAAGATATTTATCGACACCTCACAATCTAAAGCTGCTTGTGTTATAGTCTATTATTGACACAGACCCTCTTACTCTCTAGTTGTCTTTATTTACAAAGCTCCTTCAGCCTATTACTCACCACTACTTTTCTCATTTCTTGCTGTCACTGGTCTTCCTAATCTGTTCTTTACTTCATTAAAACTACTCTTTTAATTGTATTCAATGACTCCACAACAAATTCCATTCAGGTCGTCTAAGAATTGATTCTAAACTTTTTTATTACTGTAATCTCCAATGGCATCTTTCCCTCCGTGAAGCCCTGAGACTTTACCATTTATAAGAAGTCCAAAATAATTAGGAGAAAGCAGAGGGTCTTAACATCTGTAGAGCTGCGCAGAGAATGCCATATTCTCTTTACATCCTTCTGTACTGCAAGTCTGAATCTGGATAATTTTATTATTAAAACTGTCAAGATGCCAATAAGATCCCTTTCTAACAGAGCTGCCTGAATGTTTGCAGTCTGCAAACATAGCATGGTAATTTGTAAATGAAAGTCATTGATTAGGTTTCCTTGTATATATCCTATTAATAAACCCATGATGTCCAAATTTAATAATATACTTTCTAGTAGTTTACACTCACTCTTTAATCTCTAATCTCTCCTCCATTTTTCTATTAATAGCCCTTTCTCTGCATATAGGAAAAAGGCAGTGAAATAATTCTACTTTCTGTCTGCTGGAAGAAGGGGGAAATGACTAAGGTCTGGGAATCGTTGGAATTCATTTACATATGTGTGTTATATGCTAACTACTAACTACCTATAAGTTTGAAAATGCCCATAATTACTTTAATTAGTATATTCTCAATATAGATACTTGAAAGATACAGAAAAATAGAATTTAATCGGTTAAGCAAATTCCTCTTTTCTCTATAACATTGTCAATATTTTGCATTAGCCTCTCAGAACTGGAACCTAATATTAAAACCTCAGTTTTGATTACTTACATTGTAGTATTTGAAATTCAGTAATAATTACTGTTATTAAATTGCAACTAGAATAATAAAAATATATAATTATTATTACCTTTAATATAATGAGTTCCATCCTTAAGATATCCTCTTCACTGCAAGCACCATCAGTGACATAAGCAAACTCTTGGAGCTTAGGAGCATAGATTTCCTTTACAATGGATGTTAAAATTAGTATTAAGCACATTCGAGATTGAGGTGAAAACAAAAGAATTACATACAAACTACCTACAGGCTTCATTTTGTGTGTGTGTGTGTGTGTATTGATTTCAGAGAGGGAGAGGGAAACATCAATGATGAGAATCACTGATTGGCTGCCTCCTGCACGCCCTACACTGGGGATTGAGCCCACAACCCAGGCATGTGCCCTGACTGGAATCAAACCCGGGACCCTTCAGTTCATAGGCTGACACTATTCACTGAGCCAAGCTGGCTAGAGCCCGGCTTCATTTTTAAGCACAGGTTCACAAAGGGAAATAAATCTTAATAAAATAATTCTACAATAGCCAAAGCAACTGTACATTTAAAGGTATCTTTCATATCTAAGTCTAAATGAGCCAATTATATTAAATGAGACATTTTCATGGAATTGATCTTGAATTGCAGTTAATAAACATCACCAGTATTTTGAACAGTCATTTCAGTTAAAACACAAACAGCCACTCTTGTTTTAAGATTGCCTACTACGTTGGTCAGAATAAAACAAAACACTCAACCAGTAAGTTCTAGAAACTGAAAACATTTCCTTTACGCTAATACAAAGGGTAGGTTTGTGCAGTTTGGCTGATAACAGGTCTGCTTTAACAGTCGAGAACTACAATGATCAAATGAGCAAAAAAGATGCCTGCCACAAATGAGAACAGGCTAAATATGAAGATTTCAGTCTAGAAATATATCTGAAACAAAGTATGATTTCAGTTAAGAATTGACTGAGCCGAAACCGGTTTGGCTCAGTGGATAGAGCATCAGCCTGCAGACTCAAGGGTCCCAGTTTGGATTCTGATTAAGGGTATGTACCTTGGTTGCGGGCACATCCCCAGTAGGGGGCATGCAGGAGGCAGCTGATAGATGTTTCTCTCTCATCAATGTTTCTGACTGTATCCCTCTCTTTCTCTCTGTAAAAAATCAATACAATATGTTTTTTAAAAGAATCGACTGAATACCAAAAGTCACCAAATTAGGCAGAATTTGGGGATACCTCTTAGAGCTCAAAAGGCAAATTTGGAAGAAAAAAATACACTTAAGGAAATCAATGCCCGATTTCGTCCTCCTACCCTCCAAACACAGGCTTCAAAAATTTCAGATGAAGGTACCAATGATACTCATATTCATATTGAGATTGTGTGAAGGAAAATCTCAAGCAGGAAAGGACTTGCCTTCTATCCTGGCACCACCATCAGATACAAAAATACTATTGTAACCCAAAAAAGCATTTCATTTGGTTGGTTAATCAGTTTTCAAAGACCAGTCTATTGATTTCAAGTGCCATAATTCTGAATATAGGGAGAGCATCAGTATACTGGTATTCTGGTTGGCAGAATGAGCTATGTAATATTTGACCTAGATACTAATTCCAGAATATAGACCAGAAACTTATAATAGGCTTGGATACTAAAAGGGAACTATGATATTTATCCAAATCATAATGTTCAGAAAATATTGAAAAACCCACTCATCTTCCCTAAGGAGTTAATATCAAAGTAGTAGTGTTTCTGGAATTGATGTGTTGCTTTTAAAAACTGGATTGGTAAATGTCTTTGGATAAACTCTGAGAACTTACCTCAAGTTTGGAAGCAATGAATAATGAGGTAATTCCGATGAGTTGGAGCATATTTTTATTTATATCCTTTTGTGTCAACATAAATCTATCAAAAAAGTCTTGCGCAAGGTAGAATGTTTCTCTATGCAGTGTGTATACTTCACATACCTAGACAAGAACCCCAAGGTTTAAATATTACCCCATGAATTTCTCCAAATTAGAAAGTTGTATCTTAGCATACTAGACCCTATAATACTTTTATAAACCCAACTTTGCTTTTTAGGATACCAAAGTTAAGATTGGGGAGAAAAATAACATGCACTAACAGAATACACAAATCTATTGGTCTGCATTTACTCTTATAGTTTATTTTCATATGGACTTTAAAAATGTATTTATTCCCAGATACATTTATATTTTTACTATGAATGAGAACTTTTTTCTACTCATTTCCTAATTGTTTATTGCTGACAGGTAAATTTTCATGCTTAGTTTATATTCTTATCCTAATAATTCCAACTGATTCTCTTCTCACTTTAGGTAGAGATTTAACTAAAAAATGACAATGGTGTTTCAATGTTTTCATGTCACTTATTTTTCATGTTTTAATGTATTGGGTAAAATTGGAGAAGAAAACTGAATGAATAACATTAATGATAAACTTCTTTATCAAATATCTTGTTTAGGATTGTAAAGGGAATTCCCCTGTTCATTATTGTTACTAATAATAAATAGTATGTGTCATTTCCACATTTACCATAGGGGAAGCTTTTAAGGGCCATTATTCCCATTTTGAAGATCAGAAAACAGGGATAGAGGTTCTGATACAGTGTGTTAAGGAAATTTATTACTAGTTTACTACATGTTTTAATATCAGAAATGGATACTGAATTTCAAAAATATCTCCCATATATAGTGAGATCTTATAATTTAAACTATTTAGGTAATAGATTTTCAAATGCTAAACCATCTTTCAAATGCTGAAACGATATAGGGTTGGGAAAAAGTAGGTTTACAGTTGTGATTACTCAATAGTTTATTATTTCCATATGAACAACTCTAAACATACTTTAGCCCCCACCCTAATTTAACACTGTTGGATTTGTCTTCATATATTCTGTACAGTTTTACATACCTAATTACATATTTAATGGAAAATAGGAATACATTTGATAGACCATCACTAGATTTAAAAAAATCAATGAAACATAAAAAGGAAAATAAAGTAAAATCAACATAATTGTGCTTAAATTGCTTCCATGATCACAAGACACTTAGAAAAAATAAAAACCTAACCACCATCTTATAACTTCATGACTGAAACACAATCTTCCTTTCTGGTCAGAATAAGGAAGATAACCTGACTCAAAAGAACATTTTGTAGTCCTAAAGACTTCTTGAGTAGCTTCTGGCAGATCTACTCTGCCATGTGTTACGCCACCAGACAGACTATAGTTTTTCTCCCTTAGAATGTATCATTTCTATCTGCTTTAATGGGGAAACTACAGAGCCAAAATCAGTTTGTCTTCAGTGTAAGGAATCATTTCCTCAGTAACAGTGAGTGGGCTTACACTAGTTCTGGCACACATCTGTGGGGACTTAGGATCACTCATTCCTTTAGACCAGCGGTTCTCAACCTGGGGGTCGCGACTCCTTTGGGGGTCAAACAACACTTTCACAGGGGTCACCTAAGACCATTGGAAAACACAGATGCGATTCATAACAGTTGCAAAATTACAGTTAGGAAGTAGCAACGGAAATAATTTTATGGTTGGGGGTCACCACAGCATGAGGAATTGTATTAAAGGGTGGCGGCATTAGAAAGGCTGAGAACCACTGCTTCAGATGAAAGGTACAATGTCTTTCTGAAAGAGATACAATAAAGGGAAGCTACATGAGCCTCGAGCAGCGGTTCTCAACCTGTGGGTCGTGACCTGTTTTCTGAGGATCTTAGGCTCTACAGCAGTGACCCACAGGTTGAGAACCACTAGCAGGGTCGCCTAAGACCATCAGAAAACAGATATTTACATTACGATTCACCACAACACGAGGAACTGTATTAAATGGTCGCAGCATTAGAAAGGTTGAGAACCACCGGCCTAGAGGGATAGGACTTCGGGATAGTCAAAGCCTCCTTATGGTTTAGGACATAGGAATCAAGATTACAAATCATAACTTGATTTTGGTGATAGAAAGGACCTCTTAAAGCCCTAAAGCCTTGTCTTTTCACTTTGCACAGCAGAATTCAAAACCTTGTCAACTGTATATTCATTCTATTCATCTTGAATATCCTCAGCACCTTGAAGGCGTCTGGTACACAGCAATACCCCAATATCAAGAATTCTGAATGGGGTTTGGGTTGTGTGAGATGTAGTGGCTGTGTCCTCAAGATTTTACTCTTATGGACATTTTCCATTTCGGTACTATCAACTACAGTAAGTACCCCAAACAAGGTGGCCGCTGGCAATGGATAATAACATCAGGAGGACACATGAAAAGCACCTTTATGTCTAATATTTCCCATCCTCCAGAGACAGGAAATTGGCATTGCTGGAACATACCTCTAAAAGCCAGTCTAGAAGTATTGACCTCATTTGTGGTTCCAAGTCAGAATGCAGAACTTCAAAATGTTTGTCATGCACATATCGGGTCTCTTTCTTTAACATGTTTAGCCAGACATCATTTGAACATCCCCAGCTATGGAAAAAGGGTAAAAATAATTGTGCGGTTTACATAATATATACGCTGTGTTTTCCATAGGAAAAATTCAACTTTAAGACACTGAAATCCAACTCTCAATTTAGAACTTGGAAGGAGACACTCGTAAGGTAGTTTTAGCTAACTTTTAGTGTGGAAAAAGTAGAAACTGGAAATTATACAGCAAAAACTTGGATTATGATCATCTAAACTGACAGATTTCAAAAGAATGTTTTTTGTTCCCATTTACTTATAATATTCCTGTTTAAGATAGCCATGTTTTCTCAAGAGCAATACTAAAAAGGCAAATGTGTAAAACATATGATCCCAGTAGTCGTTTCAATTGCCTCCAACTAGTTCAACAGTAGAATTACCTACAGTGACGCTAAATTACTAGATGTTTTGTATAAGCTGTATTTCCTAGTCCTGTTCATTTTAACATGTGTCACTTTGATAGATCAACCCCATTTATTTCTTACCAAGCTTAGTAAATATTTCCATCTTAACAATTTAGATAAATTATTTAAACTCCACTAAAAAGGTGATTCAGTTCTGATAAGGCTAAGCATACTCAGCAAGCAAATGAAAATAACCTTATAGAATCAATGTTTAAAATGATCATTTGCAAATAGCACTAGTCAGTAAAGAAAGCAATTTTTTACAAGTTTTTCTATCTTATAATGAAGGCAAACAATAATGACATTTATGAAATCCAATACAATCTTAATCTCTGATATTAAGTCACTGAAAATTTTCTTACCTTAAATCAGGCAAGGGTGAAGGATTAATAAAAAGATTTTTAAATCTGTAATTTGTAAATCTGGAGAAGTCGCTGGTTTCTATTTCTTTGTGGGGTGTTTCGATGATAATGCAAGGACTGATCCCCCCAGATAATACAGGTGGCCAACAATTCTGTATTTAAAAAAGAAAGAATATTTGTGCAATAGGAAACCAGCTTTTATCTGAGAACTTTCATAAATGGAAGCTAGTATTTCTAAACAGTCTACAGTTCCCCCCAAACACCACTGCTAGCTAACATGCTGACAATGCCCTTTAGGAAGCTGGCAGTTCTACTTATGTTTTATAAATAAGTCGTATAGCTCATATCAATCTTCATAAAGAGTCACTGGTATTCTGGAAATACAAGACATTACGTATTGGGGGAATGGAATAACAGTGCATCAGTCGTCAGACACTAATAACTCAGATTTATAAAATTGCTGTCATTTATCAATAGTGGCAAGGGCACCCTGTTTTATAAAGAGCTTCTCCACGTCCCCCCCTCTCCTCCCCCATTAATCTTGCTCTGATACCTCAGATTACTTTCAGGCAAAACCTTCAGAAAGGAAGCGAGCGGAACCAATCACTCAAGTCCTACTTAGAGGACCCTTTCCCCCAAATCCACGCTGTCTGAAAGAGAGCCGCCGTCTCCAGGGTTTTCCCTGCAACGCCCAGGAGCGCGCAGGTAGCGGAGGGCGGGGTGCCGGCCCGTCAGCCACCTCGCATCCTCTGGGCGCCGCCGGGAGCAGCCCTGAGGACCTCCGCTCGGGTCCGAGAGCGGGGAACAAAGAGCGGGGCGCTGGGCAGAGCAGGCGGCCCCGCTCCGAGAGGGAGGGATGCACAAAGAGGAACCAGCTGCTGGCAGGCAGGCAGGCTGCAGCGGCGTTGGGGCGCTTACCCACCACCCTTCCGAGGAGCGCCTCGCTGCTGACCCCTAGCGGCGCCGAGCGGAAGTGCACCGCCAAGCCCACCCCCGCCCCCCGGGTCCCCGCACCCCCTCCTCACCCGGATCTCATACTGCTGCTTCTGGGCGCCCTTCTCCTCTCGCCGCCTCCTCACCTCCTGCAAGGCAGAAGCGGCGGCTGGTACCCCCCAGCCCGGCCGGCACTCTCCCCTCCCCTCCCCTCTCCCCTCCTCCCCGGCCCTGCACTCACCGGCGCGGTCCTCCTCCTCTTGGCCTGGATCAGCTGCGCTTCTGGGGGCGAGTCCGGCCTGCCGGGCGGGGGCTGCTGCTTCGCTTGTAAACGGCTACTGCGGTGGGTTTTTTTTTTAAAAAAAGATAAAGTCTGATGAGTAAACGGTGCGTCCCAGAGGCCGCAGCCCCCACCCTGAAACGCGCCTCCCAGTGACAAACGGGGTTACCTGCGTCTGGACATCCTCTCCGGCTGCAGGAAGCCTCTGCAGGGGGGGGAGAGCGCGAGTCACTCACCCCGCCGCCGCCCTCCTCCCCGGGCCCCGAGGACGCGGCTCCGGGGGCCACAGCTCAGGGAGAGGGTCTGACACCCCCCCCAAATCCACCCCCCGCCCGCTCAGGGCGTGAACTGGGGACCACCCCAGCCTGCACTTCCTCAAGGGCGGCACGGCCAGGCTGCGCGCGTTCCCCCGGCGCCCGCCTCCCAGCACCCCGAAAGCGCGGGGAGGAGGATGCCCCCACGCCGCGGGTCCTCCCTGCACCCTCCACCCCCATCCACCCGCGAGTGGGTGAGACAGCGCCCCAATACCCCCCTCCCGCCCGGCCCGCGGCTGCGGGGAAGCCGGTTCCGCGCCAATTCCGAGCGCGGCGGCGGCGGCGGCGGGGAGGCGAGGGGCGGGGGCAGCGGCCGGTCGCGCCCGGCGGCCTCCTCCCCCCCCGTTCCCGCCGGCCCGGCCCGCCCCGCCGGCCGCTGCGACCCCCGCCCCGGGGAGGGGGGCGGCGAGAAGCAAGAGGGTCCCCCTTCCAGACGGGGCCCTGCCTGCCGTCCGGGGGCTCCTCTCCCCGCGACGGGGGCCCGGACACCCCGCCTCCCGCGGGAGAGCGCTCCCCGCCCGGGGCTGGCGGAGAGGCGGGGGGCCGAGGGGGTCCTGCCCGCCGCCGCCGCCGCCGCGACCCCTGCCCCGGCTCCCGGCCGGGACGCAACGCGGGGAGCGGCCCCGCCAGCCGCCCGGCCCCCGGCCCTTCCTGTCCGCCCCGTCCGCCCGCCGCCCGCCGGGGCTGGCGCTGCCTCAGGCGCGGGCTTTCTCCTTAGCCCCCGCCGCCCGCCGCCCGCACCTCCTCACCGCCGGACCCGCCGCTCGGCTCTCAGCTGGCGCCGGCGCCAACCCCATATATAGGCCCGCCCCGCACGCATGCGCCGCGCACTGACACCTCCGGCCCGCGCGCTCCCCGCCCCCGCGCGCCCGCCCGCCGCCCGCCCGCGCGCCCG
>JAAGEH010000297.1:19277473-19300471 GCA_011751065.1 Lasiurus cinereus | reverse complement strand
GCGGGATCCCAGGCCTGTCTCCCCTTGAGGCTCCTCTTGGCTGAGACAGTTGCTCAGACTTTGCCTTGTTTTCCATCCGGGACCGTTTTGAGGAGGGCTGGCTAAGGGTTTGTGGGGCCCCTTCCTGCTGGAATGTGTCGGATGGTTTCCTGAGGTGAAGGTCTTGGAGGAAGAGCACAGGTCAGGTGCCATTTTCATCACTTCACACCGAGGGTCCCTGCTGTCAGCCAGGTGGACGCCCGTGGGTGCCAGCCCTGGTACCTGGCAGTGCTGCCAGGTGTCTCCATGGCAAGGAATTGCGCCCTCCTCCTTCCAGGCGGCAGGCTGGCAGGAAGTCACCACCAGCCCACATCCAGGAGTGTGTGTGTGTGGGGGGGGGGGGGGGGGGGGGGCCCGGGCTGCAGGGTGAAATAGCTACAGAATTTCTTTGGCGTTCCTCTGCCTGGGAGATGGTTAGAAATTGCACTACACTTCTTATTATCCACCTTACGCCAAACTATGGCTATAAAAAGAGTCCTTCCAAACGTTAACACTGCACCGCCCATCAGGAACGTTTTCCAGGGAACGGGCTCTCCCTGGATGGGGGGTGGCATACAGTGCCCGGTGTATGGAGCCACCACCCTGGTTCAGGCTGGGGCACCGGAGGCGGCATTTGCAGGATCACAGCACTGTCAACACGGTGAAAAGGAGCAGAGGTCTCAGTTTTACTGTGAAAACAGTTCTGCCTTTGGGGTCGCCCTGAAAGAGTCTCTGGGGTCCCCAGAGGTCCACATTTTGAGAACCGTAGATCTAGTTCCCAAACGAGAATGCTGGCGGTCATCTTAGGCCTTCCTTTTATCCTTACCTGCAGATATTTTATTCCATTGATTTTTAGAGAGAACAGAAGGGAGGGAGAGAGAGGAACGTTGACTTGAGAGAGACACATCAGTGGGTTGCCTCCTGCACACATCCTCCAACGGAAGTACCTGTCCTTGGCCGAGAATTGAACCCATGACCCCAGTCCCCAGGCTGACACTCTGACTCGGAGCAAACCGGCTCACGCCCTTTCTTCTTTTTCCCAGCTCCATAATCACAGTCAGCACTTCCTGAGTGAGAGGACGTGCTAAGCTCTGCTCTGAGCTTGTACATTCTGGAATCCTCCACCAACACGGAGGGGGACAGGTGCTAGTACTGTCATCCCCACGTTACAGCAGAGCAAGCCGAGGAGGCATGTCATCTGCCCGGGACCCGGGGCGGAGTCCCGGCCTCCTCCGGCCACCGCCCTCCTGTGGACTACCTGGGCTAGAGGCCAAACCCCAACCCACAAGCTGCTTGCACCCAGGAAGTCCACCTGCCTGCAGCTTTCCACACCTGCCCTCGCATGGCCTTTGCACCTGCGCCTGGCGTGCTCCCTCCAGCTGACTCCCATCTCTCCATGCACACTCAGTAACACCACCCCCTCCTGAGCCCTGCCCTGCCCTGCGCTGGGGCTCTTCCTCCTACGCCTCCCTCCCCCCTGCTCCCTCCCCCACCACACAGACCTCTACCCTTGCCCTCACCGGCAGGGGCAGGCAGGGCGAGCTCGCTGATGCCAGGAAACACTTCCTTGAAAGAGCTTGGCAGCCGCACAGCTCTGCCAGGGCTCAGCAGGTCACAGCCCAGTGCTGCCCTCCGGAGGCAGAGCAGGCCGCTGCTGGCTCCCGGGAGTCTAGCGGAGAGTGCCTGCCTGCCAGGCTGCTCCTGGCCGGGAGGGAGGGCGGGGGGCACTCCGGATGGCGGGCATCTTCGGGTGTGGGCACTGGAGCACCCCGTGGCCCGGCCTGGAAACCCCGGCCCCCGGGTAGAGGCGGAAACAGACAGGAGGGGGCGTGCGGGTCAGCCTGCTCCGGCTGGCTGCTGTGGGGGTGGGTTGGGGGTGGCCCGTCCACCAGACCAGGAGGTGGGGCCGGAGCATAAGTGTGTTTCAGATCACTCTCACTCCCGGGCGCTGTGGAAGACAGTAAGGTCATATAAGGTCATACGGTGGAGGGCAGTGGGTTGGGAGGGACCTGGGAGGGCCCAGAGGAAGTGACATTGTATTTATTTCGTTCACTTAGTCATTTGCACACCCCAGAGCACCGAGTGAAGCAACAACAGTCCCTGTCCCTCAGAGCTGGATCCCATGGGAAGGGCACAGGAGACAGACAAAGGTGTTGGGGGACAGTAAGCAGGAGGAGGAGGACACCTGAGAGCAGCTTGGGGTGGGCTGGGAGGGGCCCTCTCCCCTGACATCTGAGCCCAGAGCCGCGCAGGGGAGAGCAGGTTCAGGTTCGGAGGAAGAGCATTCCGGTGGGCACAGCCGATGAACGAGGGGTCGGTGTGGCTGGAACGGGGTGAACGGGAAGAGGAGGAGAGGCGGGAGGGAGTGCTCTCACTCGTCGGCTGCGGTGTGTCGGGTGAAGAGCGGTCAGTAGACGGGCCTGGAGCCAATGGGGGGCTGGGGCTGGTGGGAAGTGTCTGCAGGAGAGCGGAAGGTGTGCCGATGGGTGAGGTGTAGGGGGCAGAGACCTCTCCGAGGGGAGCATCGGGATGCCCAGTGTCACCCCTGGAACGGGGAGGATGCAAGGAGGGGCTCTCCCCTCCCCTTCCACTCTTTCTAAAAATCAATGGAAAGCTGAAACTGATGTGGCTCAGTGGATAGAGCGTTGGTCTGTGGACTGAAAGGTCTCAGGTTCGATTCCGGTCAAGGGCATGTACCTTGGTTGCGGGCTGATCGATGTCTCTCTCTCATCGATGTTTGTAACTCTCTATCCCTCTCCCTTCCTCTCTCTAAAAAAATCAATAAAATATGTTATAAAAAAATAAAAAAAAAATCAATGGAAAAATATCCTGGGATGAGGATTCACAAACAAACAAACAGATGGGTTTCGGGACAGCGGCTTCGGAAGGTGGCGGGGGGCTGAATGGATCTGAGAGAGTCATACCCTCTCAGTAAAGTCGTGTTTCCTTCAAGGCCTCTGAAGCAAATCCGGTAAAACGTTCACATTCTCAAGCTGGTAGGTGGATCCCTGTTCATCTCTGAAGTTTTCGTTCTCTGATGGCAAACGCGTCTATTGACGTCATGTGTTCCTTGGCCTCTGGCCCCCGCGTCTGCGGGTCATGGAGCCCGGGACGAATCCTCACTTCTGAGCCTCCCCTATGGCGGCCACCCCAGGGAGGAGGAGGGGGCAGCTGGCACCTCCGACCTGCTCTCAGCTGCCTCAGTCCAGCCTTCCTGCCCCTCCTCCTTCCTAAACGTAGGTCTGTGATCGAGGCCCAGCTCTCCTCCTTCAATTGGGGGTAGATGTTAAAATCCTTAAAATGGGGCTAGATTTTAAAATGCTTGCTCTGTTTCATTGCTGTGGGCTTTTTCTTCAGGGACACTAACTTGACATTTGTCCGATTTCCTTTGCTTCTCTTCTCTCCCCCAATGATGTTTATTCGTTTTTGTTTTATCTTCTTGTTTATTTCTGTCCTTCCTATATTTCAGAGCCCCTTACAGTGGTGTCTCCTCTCTGTGTCTCGTTACTTGTCGTTTCTGTATTTTTTTATACTTGTTCTCTAAATCCCCGTTCCTGTTCCGTGTCCTGTTGCCTGACCATTGCTTCCTCGAGTTCGTTACTCTGCTTCGTCAGCTTCCTGCGCAGCCGCCGCTGCCCTGGTGTATGTTTTTAAGGTGACAGTAGGATGTTGTTACAACGTCCTGCTTTGTGACTACTTTCCCTGGTGAGTGAGTGTTTGTCGTCCACTGGGAGTGTCGCTGCTCCTTTTCAGACTTTTGCCTGGATGGTTTTCCTCCAGTTACAACGCTTACTTCTCAGCGGGCGAGGTTTCTGTACGCCACGTGTCATCAGCCAGAGTCCGTCTTGTTTGGTTGGGACTCTCTGAACTTCCTGGACTTGTTTCTTCCTTCACCAAGATAGGGAAGTTTTGGGTCATTATTCACGTAGATTCTCAGTCCTGGCTCTCTCTTTCTTCTCCTTCTGGTACCCCCTGATGCAGATGTTACATTTCATGTTGCCCCAAAGTTACCTTATACTCTCCTTATTCCTTTTAATTCTGTTTTCTTTTCACTACTCTAATTGTGTTTTTTTTCTACCTTGTCTTCCAAAATGATTGATTCTCTGCTTCATCAACCTACTTTTTATTCCTTCCAGTGTATTATTTTTTATATTTTTAAAATTGATTTCAGAGAGAGAGAAATATCAATGATGAGAGAGACTCATCGATTGGTTGCCTCCTGCACGCCCCCTACGGGGAATTGAGCCTGGAGCACGCGCATGTGCCCTGACTGGGAATCAAACCACAATCTCCTGGTTCATGGATCGATGCTCAACTACTGAGCTACATCAGCCAGGCCTTTCCGGTATATTCTCGATGTCAGATATGGTATTCTTCATTTCCCATGGGTTCTTTTTCGTGGTTTCTATGTTGTTGTTTTTTCCATGCTGTTGCAGTGCTAAGATCTGTGAGCAGCACCCTCATAACCATTACTTTGAACTCTGTACTGATCAATTCCTTGCCTCCATTTCATTTAGTTTTCCTGGAGATTCTTCCTGTTTCACGTGGGGCCTGCCTCTCTGCCTCCCCACTTTGGCCGTCTCTTTGCGTTTGTTTGTGTCTCAGATGGAAGCGCTGTGACTACCAGTCTTCATGGCCTTCTGTGGCAGGTGTCCGGTGGGCCCAGTGGAGCAGTCTCCTCGGTGTCCTGAGCCGGGTACTCTCGGAGTGTCCCTTGTGTGGGTTCTGTGGGCCTTTCTGTGACATTGGGTCTTGATGCTGTTAGCCCATGCGTGGGTGGGATACTGACCCGCAGGCTGGCTGATGGTGAGGCTCAGCCCGGGTCAGGGTGTGCAACCGACCGCCAGGTGCTCTTTGTCAGGTACAGTCTGCTTTGATGATAGGTCAGATTTTCTGAAGACGGCATCCCCGTTTCTGCTGGCAGTTTCTCTGGCTTTCCGAGTTAAACAGAACCCTAACACACAGAGTAAATCCTCAGTCTGGCACCAATTCCGATGAGAAAGAAGTCTGATTACTTTGTTCTCTACCTGAAACAGGGGCAATCTGCGTTAGCTGTCTAGAGCGCACCCAGCCATGCAGACCCCAAGTCGACTTTCATGATTTTATTTTCATCTCTGGGGTGAACCCCGCCTCACCTCTGCCCATATATTATCATCATCTCAGCTGAGAGACGATAACAATCGCTCTTGAAGTAGGTTATGGTTCTAGGGTCCTGATCTTCCGCCAACTCATGAACATGGATCTTACTCTTTGAGCTTCCTAGTCAAGCATTCTCAGTGTTTACACTGGCCTGTGGAAAGCAGAGCCACACCATAGAGGGGACGTTAATGGACGTGGGGTTTGTCCATTAGAAGATTGTGTCTGCCTTTCTGTGGGAAAAAGAGCCACTGAAAATTCACTAAGCTAGCTTGGAAAAGTCTAAAAACCAGTGTATTAAATTCTGTATTTGTGGGTGTATTTTGTTTTTGTTTTTTTAAGTCACAGATTGGTTGGAGGGGAAAAATACTGGCTGTGAGTTACCTTCAAATTCATATTCACTTAGCGGGTATTTTAATATACTAATTTTAGTATAATATACTAATTTTACACCATGTTTTAAAAGTACTTAAAGTGTATATTAAACACATCTTGTGGACAAGTAAAACTCAACAGCAAATATTTTAAGATATACCTAGTTTAAAGATTAACAAAGGAAAAAAAAAGATCTGACAAATGTGAAGTTAAAGGACCTTTTATTTATTGACAGATTAAGAACCATAGCTCCAGGTGGTGCAAAATGCACCCCTGAACCCGATTACAAACAACTGGTGTTAATACACAATTTTTAAGCAATGCTACACTTATTTTTGGCAAAGTGCTGTATTGTTTAGTCTGTGTATAAAACTGACCAGCTACGAACTAATCAGTATAAAAAATTTCTACAAAAACAGAAAAATTTAGACAGTGGCTCAAGAAAACAAGCTGCCATTTATGCATAGATTGATGTACAGTATATAACCTAACCAAATGTCCCTTTTTTAGATTTCAAGTTGTTGAAAAAGTTGTGTGTCCAGAAACACATCAAGAAGGCACATAGTACAGTCTACAATACCCTTCAGTTTCTATAACTGAGGCCCTGCCCTTGAAAAGCAAATGTGTTCACAATTTTACTTGAGGAAAAAAAAGCCACTTTTTTTCTTTAAATAACATACACAGAATTATTGATTAAAGTTCCACACCTCTGTAGGAAAATACAACCAAAAAGCAAGCAAAACCACTCACACACACCACACCTGGAAACATACACATCTAATCTCCCCAAGTACTGGTTTTCAGAAGTCCATCCGGAAAACGAACACTAAAACTTCAGGCAAATACAGAGCAACACTGGGCATTTAACAATTATACAATTTGAAAAAGTGTAAGGAAAATGCTCCATAATATACAAAACATTATCCACGGTAAGCTGCCTTCTTCTGAACAGTAACTTCTCCCACATAAAGGATACTGTTGCAAATAGAAAAATAAGTCCTTATCCCTTTCCAGTACCTCTTTGTCCACCCTCAACCACTGTGATTGGTGTCAAATTTCAAGTGAAATTGGTACATGGCAAGGCTGACACCAAACGTTATGCTGGTTTTCTAAATAAAGCATTTTAAATAAAATGTTAAGCACTTAAGTAAGTAGATAAGGATGTCACTGGTAACACATCAACCTGACTAATGGCAGTGAAACATCCAGACCGGAGCCCCCTTTCAAAAGAATTTAATCTGCGGATGGGCCGTATAGAATAAGATAACTTTAAGGTAACATTACAAACATGCTAGTGTCTCCAGTACAAGGAGCAGTCTCTTAACTGATTCTAAAAACAAAAACTAATACTTGGAAACTATTAATCTACTTAAGTTTAAGTCATCTCTATCTTCTAGTTGGAGTCCTTCATTTTTGTTTGTTCCCATCTCAAAGAAAATGAGGGTAAGGAAGATACTCTTTGCTCTTTTCTCCTAAAAACATAAAAGGCAATACATGTCCTTGAGGAGGAAGAGAAACAGCAAAGACAGCTCCAGCGAAGATGAAGACTGCCAGCCAGCGTGCTACCGGCTCTGAGAGTGAAACGGGCAATGCGGAGCGGCCCTCTCAAGTGTTAAGTCGGCCGTCGTCCTACTAGAATCCAAGTACTGACGCCACAGAGGAGGCAAGTAGAAAAAGCAGTTCGCGTGGGAATGGAAAATGAACTGAAAATCAATGTTAAAAAAGAGCTCCCTGGAGTAGGAAGCCAGAAATTCAAACACTCTGCACCTTCTGTAAAAAACGCTCCCCTCGGCCAACGGTATAAAGGCATTGCCACAGAAGATAGTGGATGGCTAATCTTCACCTTACAGTGCAGCACATAATCCAATTAGCTAAGGAAGAGGAAGTAACAAACATAGGAAATACTTTATAAAATGTCTTATTAACAAAAAAACACAAACCGAGAAACGTGGTGCATATAAAAACTAAAAAACTCATTCATAAGCACTGCTGCGTACACCACATATTCCAGATTTTTTTCCAAGTAACATTCTATATTATCTGTTTAGAAACAGAGCACTAAATTCAAAGGTGTCTTATTTCTCACTGTGTGAATTTTTAAGAAATATGCATTAAAGCACACTGTAAACCACTAATATTTACAACAGCAAAAATAATAATTTATTTATAATAAATTGCATTTTGGCCGTGTCTCAAAGAATACTTAACTTGTCAACATCATTACTGGTGTGTCTTGTCCATAACAGATAACTCACAAACATCTCATGACCAAGAACCTCAACTGAATGATGTCACTAGTTTCTTCAATTCTTCTATGTGCCAACTGTAGACAAAAACCACAATATATCACAGATGGTGTGGTAACCTTACCCTGAAAAAATATCCCAAAGACTAAAATCATTTGTCTTCCAGGAACAATGCATTAAAAAAAAAAAAAATCCAGATCAGGAAAACAGAAAGACAGTAACTGATAGAGATGTAAATGTGTTCAAAGTATCAGGAAATCCGGAAAAATCAAAAAGGGCCACTCAGTTTTATACAGAAATCTGTTCATGCTACCAGGGAAATTCTCAAGGCTGACCTGCTATGGCTCGTGAGGTGCTCACAGCTGGCATGTGGTATCTGAAGAGGCCCCTGTACTCAGAGGCTTGTAGCCAGAAACATGTAGCTGGTCTATTTTCAAGTTACCGGTAAGTGGCCCAATGTGAAAACATGTACACCCTCATGAACACCCCTCCTTACCTCCTCACTTAGGTAAACAAATAGTTACAAGTAACTCCTAGGCTCGGCCCCTCTTAGGAAACAAATAAATAAAGGGGTCTGCCATGCAAAGGGGAAAAGAGAGAAGGGGTTCTGGGTTCTTGCTTAGAGACATTGCCGGCCCTTCATCGCCACCAGTGGAAGGACAGCTCACGCCGCCACCTGCTACGCTGCGTGGCCGGTTCTGACCCCCGACCCCGGCGGTCAGAAAGCACAGCTGCTCCCCGGAAGAAAGTGAGGGCGGATAACACTTCACATATGTCCATGCTGCCTCTCCCCCGGAAACGTGGTAGAGAGGTACGTGCAGATGAGGTTTGCGGAGGAGATGGGGAAGAAGCTGTGTGGTGGTGAAGGCCACGCTCCTGTCTGTGGGCAGAACGCGCTTCGGATTGAAAGTGGGTGCTGGATTAATTTCAGAGACTGCAGCGAGTGTGGACGGCTCGGCAGGCCCATCACAACTGCTGAACAACAAAGCGACTGGCTGGCCTCCCTGGGCATCGACCACTGTCTCCGGCCTCAGTAGCACCAACACTCTGGAGACAGCGTGGTGGAAAACTGCCAGGGCCCCCCCCATCACTAGAGTCAGAGAGGGGCCCTTGGAATGTCACAACACGTGGTATGTGACCCCACTCACACCAGCTGCGAAGGAGGTAACTGCGACTGCTCCCCGTTGGGGCAGGAAACAAGCCAGTGGTGAAAGGTTCTGCCTGAAGCCAGAAACTGGAGGAAGCCAGCCTGTCACTCATGAGATTTCCCAAGAACCCCTTCACCTCGCTTGCCACTGAACCAGAAATGCAAAGCCTGTCGCCTTCCCCTGCGCCAGGTCTAATAGGAAGTCACTCAAGTGCCTGGACAAGGGCTTCTGGATTTACAGCGGATGTGAGGTGGACAGGGGGCAGAGCTGGCAGAGAAGAATTCAAACAACTTAAATCGCGCGCTAACGTGTTAGCTGTGGACACACATTTTCCAATGACAGCTTCACAGGTCTGCTTTAATCCCTCTGCATGTGTGACAAGTGCTTTCGTCCCACGATACCTGTTCATGTCTGTACCACGTCACAGTCACACCGGAATTACTCAATACACTGTTCACTGACACTTAATGTACCTGAATTCCAAAATGAACTGCATGGCTAATCTGGAAAAACAAAACACCACACGCAGAGAAATATATCAAGTTTTCTTTCAAAAGACAATTCAGCCATAATTCTATTATAACTATGGCAACTCTAACCTGTTAATGCTCATGTTAGTGTGTAAAAATGTATTCATTATATACAGAAAAGATTATCAAGTACTGGTCAATAAAGTGTATGGCTGACCCTGAGAAAAAAGTTTTGTTTACTCAAAAGATTGATTAAGTAATACAAAATAAAATGAAATTGAAAGATGCCTATTCTCATACTTGAGAAGAAATGTCTTTAAAATGCTAATTCATGTACATTTTAATAGATTTAAAGACATCACCAAACACTGTAATTGTATTGATATGTTTCCAAAAATATTCTGAAAATATTTACCAAAAAGTAAATGTTAAGAGCAAGGCATTATGTGATACACAGCATGTAAATCTGGTTTTCAAGATAGTGTCTAAACGCACTAATAAAACGACTATGTGATTGGTCACCAAGTGGCTGTAAAGAGACTTCACATCCAAACACACACATCCACACACATATGTACAAACCAAGAGCAACCAACAACCAACCAACCAACCACACTTGAAATTCTCAGTAATTGTACTGCCGTGGGCAGGGCTGGTGGACAGCCCAGCCGCTGTGCTTGACTTGCCGGGAGTGGCAGTCCCTGGTAAGATTTTGGCGACGAAGGCTATTTCTGTTCAGAGCCTGTCTGTCACTGTGCTCTCTTATCCACTGGGAGGGCCGAAAGCTCTTGGGCTGTTCCAGAAAAGCTGCCACATAGCAGTGAATGTGCTGTCCCACTTCATTCTCAGCTTCCACTCTGAAACAGAAACAAATGGGCGAGCATTACATAACAGAGGATGTTAGCAATTCAATTTGCCACACTAATTTGTGGTTGAATGAGACTTTAGTGTCTCCTGGCTGACAGACAAGTTTATATTTTGTGATCAGCAGCCAACTTTTAATATAAATATGCCATATAATTGACAGGTGGTTAATTAGGTAGATTGTTTTGTGTGTGTGGTTTTAAAAAAAAAATGCTTTATACTTTGAATAAATTTCAATTGCAAAACAAATGCATTTGCATATGCTTTTCTAGGAGGGAAACTAACATTTACTGAATATCTGCATTTGCCAAATATTTTGCAAATATTCTGTATTGTAATTCTTGCCCTGATCTTGAGGAAAATATTTTAATTTCTAAGTTTTACTGAACAGAAATCCAAGGCACTGAGATGTGTTAGGTCCCAATGATTACCCAGGATTCTAACAGATTTCACTGTGAAGGACGATGGCTATGAAGCAGGTGAATACTGAAGTAATGTGGCAAAGCACCTTCACAGAAATATGCACAAGGAAAATCTACTCAACACCTTTCTCATAAGAAGCAGCCCGCTTATGATTTATATATAAAGGGCACATTATGGAACAATATTTGCTTCTATATCAAAAGCTAATGAAATAGGGTGTATCTAAACTACATTGAAAAGTTTTAAGGGTTATTTTACACAGAGAAGGCAGTTACTAGTATATTGTTTGTAATAACCAGAGGAAAACACTATTATTTTTTTAACATAGCTTTTTAAAAAACAGAATTGAAGCAGGTCCCATTAAGAAACTAATAAAGAGAAGTTAAGATGAAGACTGGTTTTTAAAAGGTGGCACCTTGAGTCCTTCACCTCCCTGCTCAGACTGATAACACATATCACACAGGCTCAAAGCGAATATACTTACTCTGTGCCAGTGAGTCTTATAAGCAGCTTTTCCTGGCCCTACAATGTTAAACGGTGAGCTATTAAATCACTAGTAAGATTAAAAGTGCTATTAATTTTACTATAAGATGTAGTCAACTTCTCTTTATTTCAACTGGTTTACTATGGGCCATTAAAGGCACATATATTAAAGATTATAATATTTGTAAAGGTTACAACACAATAAGACACACACTCTGAAACTCATCTGTAATTATAAAGCACCTTTTATGTACTTTGCACTAATATTTTCAAGGATAAAGAGAATGGAAAAGATTTAACTTTTGAAAAATGATTTCCTACTCAGAAAATACAGATAATTACTATGTAGCCATTCTCCTAATTTTGGTAACACCTAATTTCTATCTTGATTTAATAAACCTTTTAAGAATTTCAAATCCAAAAATAAGGATATTAAAAAGTGTTTTAGATAATAACTTGCAGTACTTCATGTTCAGAAGGAATACATATAAAGTTAATGTGTTTTTTTGAACAGTTACATATGGAAAAGTACATACTTAACTTCATTATGAAAGTATAAAAAGATACAAAACAAGACATGAGAAATGACAGTCTCACTGCTTCAAAACTATGAACATAAAACCAAATGCAGCGCAAGGCCTTGTACAAATTGGATGAAACACGGCTCCAGTGAGGAAGTCTGAGCACAGGGTTTATGGAGCAGATGGAGTGCAATTTTACTAAAAAAAAAAAAGTGGAGGTCATTGGCTAAAGAAGCAGATTATAAAACGGCATATGCGGCTTGATCCCGTTTAGGTTAAAAATGGTATATAGGTGTGTGCACACGGGCGCACAGGAAAAACAATTTCCTATGCCCTGGGATCACAACAGTATTCATCTCGGGGTAGTGAGAGTGTCATTTCAGATTTTTGCACATTTGCATTTTCTATTTTCTGCAATACATATGTACTGCTTCTATGATAGTGTTATTTATAAAGCTGCTGATATATGTATATATACTTATATATAACATATATCCTCATACATACACATACTTTACACACACACACACACACGCACACACACACACACACTAGTGGCCCTGCGCACCAATAGCTCGCTGCCACTTGCCTCAGCTGGTTGCCCGGTCACCAACGCTGTAGCTCTCCGCTGCACATGGCTCACTGTCCCGCCCTCCCTGTAGCTCTCCCCAGTTTGTGGCTTGCTGCCCCGTCCTCCTGGTGATCGGTCCTTCCGCATCACAGCGTAATGACCGTTTGTATATTACCTCTTTATTATATAAGGATGACAAGAATTTTAAAGTGACTATTAATCATGCTCAATTCTTGAATGGAATTTCTCAAAGGTGAGATCAGAATCAGGAGGAAATTTTAAGAACTGAAGACATTAATTTGAATTCAGTATGATGCAATTAAATCAGTATCACCCCCAAAAAATATTGTGAATTTTGTTGGAATGCCTGAAACACTGACCTCTTAATAAACCTATGTCGCTGAATAAAGTGCCAGTTAAAGTCACATTTCCCATCAAAGACCTTACCTAATAGAAAGCCTGGATAACTACATAAGCAAATTGTTTTTCAACTTGGTACAAGCATATCTTTATCTTCCTTCAAGATAATCTACAGTATCAAGACTTACAAGAGTACAGCAAACTGGTAAAGTTAACAAACTGGTGAGCTGATGGGGCTCTGTTTACATTTGGCAAACAGGAAGTGGGAGATATATACACGGTCTAGTTTGCAGAGCCAGAGCTTGGACCATCCACAGAGCAGCCCTGTGGAGGCCAACACTAACTTCAGGAATATTCCGAACCCCACAGAGAATCAGCTCCACCCTCCCCTTGCCAGGTGTTCAAGGAATTAAGGCAGCCCCAGCGTCCACAGGGAACCTTCCTCTAATGGACATCACGGATGAGCCAGACTTGGAGCTACCTAACTCTGCCCTGAGCTTTATTTCAGGGGGAGGAGCAATCTTGAATATATTCCCTGCATAGAGGCCACAGAACGTAAGTTTCCCCTGGAACACAAACGTCACCGAGCAGCACTCTCCTTGGACCTTTCTAGGCCCTCCACCCGCCTGGCACTGAACAGCCTGTCAGACCACTGGGCCCTCCTCCCACATTATCAACAAAACTCTGGGGATGACATCTCCCCTCTCCGAGGCAGAAAACAACTCTGAGCAAAGTATCTCAGGAAAACAACCATTTTCCTTCATGCTCAAGATGGCTCGGGCTTTCAAGGTTAAGAGCCATTTGAAGTGACCTCGCTAGGACTACTTGGACGAAAAGAGTTTTATTTTAAGACATATTATTCTTGTCAAATTTGTCATCCTCAAATAATCCCACAACTGGCCTCACAAACACCAGGACAGGAGTTATGCACGGCATAGACAAAGGCAGTGCCAGGGTTAGATTCTAAGCAGAAATGCCAGTCCTTTCCATGAATTAGCCAAGTATTATAAATGGAATGGCTCTCCATTATATAACTGGAGCATGCTACAATGTTTTTCTTTTTCCCCACATTGTATCTTTGAAATGTCATTCCTACAAAACCATCCTCTTCCCTTAAGTCAATGGTTCTCAACCTTTCTAATGCTGAGAGATCCTTTAATACAGATCCTCATGTTGTGGTGACCCCCAACCCACAGGTTGAGAACCGCTGCTGTAGAGCCTAAGACCATCAGAAAACACAGATATTTACATTACGATTCATTAACAGGAGCAAAATTACAGTTATGAAGCAGCAACAAAAAGAATGTTATGGTTGGGGGACATCATAACATGAGGAGCTGTATTACAGGGTCGAAGCATTGGAAAGGTTGAGAACCACTGCCTTAAGTGTCTACTACTGAAAATTAGCATGTCAGCTATGTGCTTTCTGCAAAATAACTATATGTTTATCTAGGTCAGAAATGTTAACGTGCACTGAAGACAATGAAAAAAACAGATTAAGAGGAGATATAACTTTTTAAAAATTGAACACTTTTTTATACCATCAGCTGCCTTGTGCACTATGCACATACTTCCATAAATCTCTAACAAAACTACTCCTGTGCCTTCTACAAACGTAGCGTTGAATTGCAGTAAAAACAAATACACGCTAAGCAGAGTGCCTGTGCAGAGAAGCGTGTACAACGTACCTGGGACTGCCCGGGCTATGAAGGTCGTCAGCGCCACAGCCGGCCTCAGCGAGGCCAGGGCAGGGGTTGTGCACGGCGTAGACAGACATGCTGGGATGCTCGATGAGCAGGTTTTCCAGAGGACTGGTCTCCACCTTGATGGTGGTCAGGCCTCCCGCAGTGAAACACGGGGGAGGGGTGATGAACCAGCTCTCCTCCAGGGGGCAGGACTCCAACTGGAGGAAGCAGGAGTCGCTTGGGTCAGCCAAGCATTCGAGAGAGGCAGGTAAACAGGAAAAGACCGAAGGATGTTCGGGAGGCGACTCTTCAATGATGTCTTCTTCCTCATCTGCTGCTGCCGACAGCCCCGTGCAAGTGTCTGACCGGAGTCCACGTGGCGTTGAAGTCCCGCAGGAGGATGTGTGTACAATGATACCACGTCGGAGAACAGAAAGAGGAGAGAGGTTCTATTAGCTCGCATTCCTTCATTTCATTGTTTTAAAGTTATTTTTATTGATTTTAGAGAGACAGAGAAACATCAATTTGTTGTTCCAGTTATTTATGCGCGCATTGGCTGATTCTTGCGTGTGCCCTGATGAGGGACCGAACCGGCAACCATAGCGTACTGGGATGATGCTCTAACCCAATGAGCTGTGCTGGCCAGCGCGCCTTTTCTTTTTTAAAAAAATACGTTTTTATTGATTTTAGAGTGAGAGGAAGAAAGAGAAATAGAAACATCAATGGGCTGCCTCCTGCACACACCCTCATACCTCTGCCCACTAGGGCTCAAGCCTGAAACCCAGGCATGTGCCCTGACCAGGAATCGACCTGTGACCTCCTGGTTCATAGGTCAATACTCAACCATTGGGCCACACTGGCTGGGCTGTTTCAATAATTTTTTTTAATACAACTTTTATTTACTTTTAAGTCTTAAGAACCTTCAAAGTTATTGATTTACTTATGCAAAAACGAAGATGCAAGCGTTTCTACTTTGCTGTGATGACGAGCAGCAGAAGATACCTTACCTATGAAGTCAACAAGAATCCATTCATCGTCTTCTTTCTCACTAAACTCTGGTTCTTGGTTGGAAGAAGTATTGCCTTCGCCCACAAACATTTTGTTCAGTTTCTGGAACATTGTTAAGGCAAGATTGAGACTTTGGCTGGATGCCTGTACAGCTGAGATTTCAAAGCCCTGTCTTCGGTCAGCCCGATGGCACTGACAGCGGATTAAAGTGCACAAGGTGCTTATTCAGTTCAGGCGGCGAGGAGAGTCATTATCCCTAAAATAAAACAAAAATAAGGTTATTTCAACTCAGCATCTCTTTATAGAATATGTGTATGCGGTTTCCGAAGTGCACGCACAGGCCTGGCCAGGTGGTTCAGCTGGGTGGAGCACTGTCCCATGCAACAAAAGGTTACAGGTTACACTTCCAGGCAGGGCACATACCCAGGCTGTGGGTTCCATCCCCGGCTGGGAGGCAACTGATTCATGTTTCTCTCTCTACCCCTTCCTTCTCTTCTTCCCTCGCTCTCTCTCTGTAAAAATCAATCAGAAAAACAAACATCCCTGGGTAAGGATTAAAAAAATTAAAAAGCGCACACACACCCTTAGAAGAAAGCACATGCCTTAGCCTTCAGTTACAGCTGTTTCTTTCCTGCAAGAGCCAAACATGAACCGCAATAGCCATTATTTACAAAACATAAACGAGTCCTTAACACAGCCTTTACATGCCTTAAAATGTGAAATAGAGTTAAAGAGTTGGCACAGAGACAGAGAATAGACTAATGGTTGCCAGAGGGGTTGGGTGAAAAAGTTCAAGAGTTTTAGAAGTACAGCGTGATAGTTACAAAATGGTTATGGATATGTAAAGTACAACGGAGGGAATATAGTCATAATATTGTAATATGTTATTACAATATGAGGGGGGAACACTTTGTAAAGTACATGACTGACTACCCACTGATCCACACCTGAAACTAACAGAATATGGAATGTAAACTATAATTAAAAGACAAAAATTTTAAAAATCTGTGGATTCAGTGATTGTAGACTTTACTTTCACAGCCCGATTCAGGCTGTGCCTCTGCCTGGAGTTCCCAGGCCTCGCACCCCCAGCCCGTCCCGATGGGGAGGAGTGCGGCCTCGCCCACAGGACCTGGGCCTCTGTCACTCGGGTGGCAGCTCCTTCAGGGCAGGACGATGCCATGCCTCTTAGGTGCCTCACCTCTGAGTGCAGCATCCACTCCAAAACAAATTTAGCTGCTTATCGTGTGAATTAGGGACATTTTCTTGTAAGTAAAATTGTAATTCATTCTAGAATTCTTTTTTTTTTTTTTAAAGAGCACTGTGAATAAAAACATTGGAGACTTGCAGAAAAAGAGGGAAGGACTTGGTTTTACCATAAGGGATAAATTGGAATTTCATTATAAATATATGCATTTAAATAATTTCAAGCTGCAATTCTGCTTTTCTGTAAGCAAGGAGCAAAAACTAGTCATTAACAGTCTTGCAATATGATACTCAATTGCCCAGGAGCTGCCAGATGATCCCAGCAATAGTGCCCGGTGCCCACCCCATGCCAGGCCTCCTCTTCCCTGGCTATTGTCTCTTGTGCTCTGTATTTCTGGCATGTGACTAAGCATACCTGCCTGCATTTAGAACCTGCAATTCTGCACACTTGAACCTTCCCAGCAATCCCTACAGCTGCATGGAAAAAAAGCTGACACAGAAAGCAAGGTGGGCCCAGCTCTGCACTGCAGAGGCAGCGGAGGTCTGTGCGGCTCAGTGCCGCTCTGGCTCCCGCCCTGGGAGGGAGGAAATGACACTGTTGCCACTGGCAGCGGCCCCACCTCAGGGAGCTCCGGTCAGTTCTAAATGAGGGGCTCCAGCCTTGTCTGCTCTTCTTCCGGATTTATATGTTCATGTCTCCCGGTTACCCCAGAGCATACCAAAGCTAGCAGCCCAAAGAGAACGTTTAATTCCCCCCACAAACTGCCACTGCCCTCCCCCCATTCTCAGTGAGCAGCAGCAGCATCCAGCAGGGATTCAGGCCCAAACCAGCTTCCTTACGCTTGGCTGTCCTCCCTTTCCCCATCCCACCGCTCCTCCCAGCTATCAGCAAGTGCTCTCGACTCCAGCTGCCTGTGTGGCTCAATCCACCACTCAGCCTAGCTCCACTCTGACAATCACCACCTCCAGGGATCCCCGATCCTACTCTGGTAAAATGAGATAAAGGCCCGGCCGGTGGGGCTCAGTGGCTGAGTATCATGGTTTGATTCACAGTCAGGGCGCATGCCAGGGTTACAGGCTCGATCCCCAGTAGAAGGCACATGTTCAGCAGGCAGCCGACCAATGGTCTTTTCTCATCATTGATGTTTCTCCCTCTCCCTTCCTTTCTGAAGTCAATAAAAACATATATGTACAAAAAAGTGAAATGAGATAATGCAGGCAACCTACTTGGCAAGGCATTTGGCACAAAGTTCTCAGTCAATGTCAACTATTCTACAAATACTGAGCACTTACTATGCTCAGATGTGATGTTACATGCAGGGAAGACAGTGAATAAAGCCCTCCGTGGCGAGTGTAACAATCAGTGCGATACATGCCACGGAAGAAGTACTGGGTGTCCCTCAGAGCTACGCAGGAGGTGGTCAGGGAAAGAACTTCAAAAGCGACTTGAATCTTGAGTGGTGGAGATGCTCAGGAATGGAGGAAGGGGAGAAGGGACATTGGAAACCTGCCACTGAGTGAGCACGAGGCACCTTCGGGATGACAGATTCAGATGGGCAGTTGTGAGGGCAGGCTGGGCGGGCGAGGCAGACGTTAAAGGGAGGGGAAGGTCAAGGATGACCCAGGTTTGGCCAGCTAGAGATGGTGAGGCCGTTGACCGGAACAGGAGCACCACATAAGGTGCAGGTTGCGCGTTTCGGACAGGCTCAATTGGGGAGTCCTCCAGGCACGCACCTGGAGATGTCTAGCAGGCAACTGAATGTAGGGCTTTGGAGTTCAGAGCCAGCCTTGGCTGGGGCACAGACTCGGGAGACAGAAACGGCAGGAGTGGATGGGGCCACCTAGGGAAGGTGCAAGGTGCCTCATTAAATGACACTTCTGTTCCTCAGGGCATGAGTCTGAATCCGTAACTTCAGACTGCTGACATTTTTCACTTAAAAAAAAAATCCTCATCCGAGGGTGTTTTTCACCGATTCTAGAGAGAGGAAGGGATGGGGGAGAGAGAAACATCGATGTGAGAAACACTCATCGGTTGTGTCACACATGTATCCCGATGGGGGATCGAGCCTGCAATGTGGATGTGTGCCTTGACTGGGAATCGAACCCACAGCACTCTAACCACTAAGAACACCAGCCAGGCTGACACCTCACTTCCAAAGCTGTCACCGTTAGCTGTAAATGTAATCAGCATCTGTAGCTCTTGAGATTCCTGACTCACGTTTTTACATCCAAACTGGACTGTTAACAATTGTTTGGCGTGCTATTACAACTACTGCGAATGGTCTCCAAATCAGTGACATTTGAATACATCACCCTAAGCCATTAAATATGAAAAGCAGGTAAACAGGAAGTGTCACTGGCATAACAGTCTTCCCGAAACCCTCTGGAAAGCAACGAGGCCAAACTGTGAGGGCTGGCGCTCTTTATGTTCCATGTACACGTCAGAAGAAAAGTGAGATATGTAGTTTGCCTGACCTGTGGGGTGACACCTATCCCAAAAGATGGGTTCTCACAAGCTGTGGTGTAAATAAAGGTTTTGCATATATATAGATCAGAAGGGGAAAAGGTTATTTTAAACATCTCTTCTCCATTTCTCTTACATTACGGAGGCAGACAGTGGCCCAAGTATAGTTCTGTCTGCTGAACCAGCCGAGACTAACCCAGGTGCCCAGAGCACTGGGATGGATGCAGGAAGCTGGAGTTTTGGGGGTGGGGTGGCGAGGATACACCCACAGGGGAAGCCTGGCTCATCCTAAGGGAACCCTGTGTCTCCCAATTGTGATGCTACAGGGGGCCAGACCAGGTACAGGGCAGCTGTATGCTGGGGCCACGGTGGTGGGCACTGTGGGTTCCCAACTGCAAACCGCCCCTCTGCCTATGCTCCACACCGCGCCATGGGAGCCAGCCTGTCCTGGGACACGCACAACCTGTCCCAGGAGGCGTCTCCGTCTCGAAGCAGCTTGCCATTGGGCGGCACTCTCCAACCAACCTTCTTGCCATTTGAATACTTTTGTGGTCACAACCCATCCCCCTAAGCCATTAAATATGAAAAGCAGGTAAACAGGAGGTGTCACTTGCACCCAGTGTCCCAGGCCCTGCCAGGGCACCCAACCTGGGGTGCGTGCGCCGTGTTCGGCACAGCCAGGCAAGAGGGCTCCCCCTCCTCTCTCCCACGTCACCGCTGCTTTTTACGGGACCCCTGTGGGAGCCCGGTGGGAAGGATACAGAAAGGAGTCGTGCGTACCCTCCCGGTGACTCAGGGACCCTCTCTAACCAGTCACTGCCACTCTTGACCTTGGCTCCCACCAAGTAACATGCTCTCCCCGCCCCCCGGCTGGTTCCACGTGGAGCTGAAGAGCAAAGCACCACAGGTCACTGACTTTGTGACATTCACAACTCGAGGGCAATGACAAAACTGCAGTGAGAATCCCCACGAGGACAAGTTTACAAATACAGCTCTGAGTTTAGTCAAGAGACCTGGGCTGGGGGGGGGGGGGGGGGGGGGCTCTTCTTTGGGGCACCTGCAGGCCTTCAGCCTGAACCAGCCTCAGCTGAGCAGGCCACCCCGGTGGAGACAGGAAACAGAGTGTCTGCTGGGCCCAGCATTTCCAGGCAGCTTTGTCCCTGTGACCCTGGCTCAAAACTCCTCCCTTCTAAAAAGGTCCTTTTCCTGACAAGATGAATGAAATCACCTTATAGGAAGTTTAGGAAAGAGTTCTTATCTCATGATTTGTTGCAACCAGTGAGTATAGTGGACATTTTGCTCTAGCCTTTCCTTCTACGTGTTTCTTATCATTAGCGATCATCTAGTGAAAGCACAATCCTGTTCCTGCTGTTACTTCCCATTTCATCATCCGTGCTTTGCACGTACATGGGCAGGACCGCTCTGAGAGCAGAGGAAAATGGCGAGTGGATATGCTGGGAAGAGCGTTCTAGCTTGAGAAAGGGGCTGCCAGTCTGGAAGAGCTTGTTTGTTTCTCATTGAGTGGCACCAGCCTACAGGCGGCCAGCCTCTGCGTCAGCCTGCTGTTTGATGGCCGGGCTCTGCTATTGGCATCCTGCCTGCATTTAGGATCTTTAGTAACTTCTTTAGGCCTGTTTTCTCACCTCTAAAATGCGGATTCATAAGGAGGAAGTGGAAACACACTTAAAGCATCACCGGGCACAGAGGAGGTATCTGGTAAATACTCACAAGCTCATGCCAGTTGTTGACTGTGAGCAAGTAATTTAGCATCTTTGGGTCTGAGTGTCTCTCTCTGCAAAATATTTATGTAATAATTGAGCTACAGTTTACTGCGTGCTGATGTATGTGACAGGGACTTGAGGTACTTATGTGTCCCGTTGCACCGATAAGAAAACGGAGGCTCAGAAATTAAGTCACGTGCTCAAAAGTGCCGGCCGCGGGGGGGTGGAGCTGGCCCTAGAGCCCAGGCTGTGGGGTTCCCAGAGCATTGTTTTCGCTGCACAGGACCTCGCAGGCCCCGCCCAGCCTCCGCGGCGGCTCCGAGGCCGAGGACAGCGCTTTCCAGTTGGTTTCGGCGGCCGGTAGGCGGCTCCAGAAACAACATTAAAAAATAAAAAGCCCGCAGCTTTGATGGTCTAACTTCCGTGTGTACAGATGCGGCTTCTGGACAGTTTCTAAATACCAGGTGGCTAGACTAACACATCCTCCTTGAAAAGCGGCCTCCAAGTGATGCTTCCCGTTACCTCCTTTAGGAAAACAAACATGCTGATGAGGGGAGTCATTTAAAATCCCTTGGAAACTTCAGGACATTCAAGCAAGAGAGTTGTCTCGCTTGTTCCCCGGTGACCCTTGTTCATCCAGCCCTGGTGCCAGGGGGTGACTCTCCCAGGGACCCCTCAGTGCTGGCTGAATGGCCGGGGGACAAAAAGTCAGCCTGTTAGGTGGTAAACCATGGCCTGCTAACCTTGAACTCTGAAAGGAGGGCCCTTCCCCAAAGAAATAGGAAGGAGCACGCACAGAAAAGGACAAAAGACAGAATGGAAAACAAAAACAAAAAAAAACAAGGGACCTTGGTCATGGACGTTAGGGAGGCCCTGTCGCAGGCAGGGGGGGAGGGGGGACCTTTGAAAGTGATGCTGCCTGAAGGTCAGAGTGACAGTGGCTGCAACTTAACATAAGCTTCCCCAGGGCTTTCCGCTTCGGCAAGGAAAAGTGTGTTTCCGTGACCCAGCCGTGTCAGGAGGGTTTAACACCTTCCCTCCCTGACCCCCACAGGCCGCCCCTCCCCCCCGCTCCCCCCCCCCCCCGCCACTTTGTATCCAGAAAAGGGCTACTTTTAGCAACATCCGCGCGAATCCTCCCGAGCTACCGAGGGAAAGGGCTGGGCTCTTCCTTCCTCCACTTGAACTGGAATTCACAGCGGACCCGGAGCAGAGCGGACATCTTGGCCAACGCAACGCAGCGCAACGCAAACAGCAAAGCCGCGCTCAGCACGCACCTCCCGCTCGGAGAGCGAGCACGCGACGTCCCTTTCCCGGGCCGTGTGCACGCTCCCCTCTCTCTCTCTCTCTCTCTCTCTCTCTCTCCCCCCCTCGGGCTGCGTCTCCACGAAACGAGGCGCAGCAGGTGCGGCCCGGCGTAAACCCGCGAGCAGGATGCGGTGAGGTGCCCTCCGCACAGGTGCAGCCTCCGCGATGCGTGCGGACCCGCGGGGTCACGACCCCACCCCAACCCCCCCACGGAGAGGGGGGCGGGCACTTCGAACTCCTCGGCGGCGGCGGCGGTCGCCGGGTTCCGGGAGCCGCCGGGCCCGCGGCGGGGGCGCGGGGCGCAGGGGGCCGGGGCGCCGCTCCCACCCCGGGCGGCGACCAGGGGGCCCCGCGGGCGGTCCGGGCCCAACGGCCGGCGCCGGAGGAGCTGCAGGGGCGGGAGGAGGAGGAGGAGGAGGACGAAACCAAACACCCAACCGCCGCCCCGCGCCCGGCCCGGGTCCGCGAGGCCGCCTCCGCCGAGGGAGGGGCGCCCGGCGGCGGGAGGGGAGGGAACCCCGGGTCCCGGAGCGCACGGGCGGGGGCCGGGCACGCGGGGGCGGGGGGCGGGCGCCCGGTCCCACCCGCACTTACGTGGGCGGCGCGGACGGACGGGCGGACGGCTCGGCGGGGCCGGGGGGCGGCGGGCGGGCGGGACGGGGAGCAGCGCGGCGCCGGCCTCCGGAGCTGCCGGGCCCCGCCGCCCGTCTGCGCCTTTTGTTGTGGGAGCGGCGCCCCAACAGCTGATCCGCCGCCCCCGGCGCGCCGGCCGCCTCGGCCAATGGGCGCCCGCGGGGCCGCGGGGCCGCGCCGCCACAGGCTGTCGCCAACGCACGTGACCTGGCGCCGCGCCGCCGCCGCCGCCGCCGCCGCCGCCCGAGCGAGCGACAAGCCCGGGCAACAAAGCGGCGGCGGGCGGCGCGGGGCCGGGGGCAGCGGGGACCCCGCCGCGCGGGGGGAGGAGGAGGAGGAGGAGGGGCGCGGGGCGCCG